>CM051237.1:451494246-451901790 GCA_027917425.1 Gastrophryne carolinensis
GAACCATAGTTCACCATAGGGCACTTCATATATTTACATTGGGTGAGCGCCATTTTCACTTTTGCTGCTAGTGAAGTCTACATAACCCCAGGTTTTGGTCAACTTCAAAGCAGACCTCCAGTCAAGAAAATAGTGTTTAGTCATTTTCTTCCCTAAAGCCCCTCTGACGAACAGCGGCATTTTCTAAGAGGTCTTTACCCAATGCAGTTGTTCTGCAATAATATAAAGATTCTGCACTCCTGATGTGATGGATGGAGGTCAGAATCAATAAAATGAATATTTATGTGAACATTCCCTCCCTTCCATTTACACCACTTGATTTCATATTCCTATCTCTGCATTGTATGCTTTAGTGGCTAGTAAAGGTGAAATAAACCCTCAGTAATCCACTTATCTCTGAGCTGATTCTTTCCTTTTGCTTGTACTGAATATAGAGCAATAAAGTTAATGAAGCACGCTGCTATTAACACATTACTGTGAACAAGATGGCACTGGGGAGACTAGACAACACCTTAATATGTCCGGCCCCCAGGTGTCACTAACTTTCCTAAGAATATGATCTGTGGTTGTGATGACCAATCATTGATCCAGTAATTAGATTTTGTCCTTCTATGATGATTGTCAGCAGATGACCTATGTTTTTTGCTTTAGTATAAATTAAAGTGGACCAAAACCCAGGATTTTGACTATCCTGGGTTTTGGTCCACTTCGGCGGGGCACCCCGATCGGGGACGCCCCGCTGTGTGAAACCCCCCAGAAACCCCAAAAAACTCACCTCTCCCCGCTCCCACGTGAACGCCGCAGCCAATCCCCGCCAACGTCCAGGCGGGGGACAGGAACGTCCAAGCCGCTTCCGCCGCCGCCGCCTCCCGCGCGTCACTCTCGGCGCGCGCGCGCATTCACAGAGGGCCGGCGCGGGCGCGTCTGGAGGGGCGCGCGGGAGGCGGCAGCGGTGGCGGAAGCGGCGGCGGATCAGGTAAGATCTTTTTGGGGTTTCTGGGGGGTTTCACCCCGCGGGACATCCCAATCTCGGATGTCCCGCGGGGTGGGAGGTGATCGGCCCGGGAATCTTATAGATTTCCGGGTCGATCACCCCTGGGTGTTGGTCCACTTTAAAGTGTCACTGGGAGGAGCAAGCATAAAGTGCTTTCCCCGTGTAGCGTAGAACACGGCGTCTGTCTGTGTCCTTTGTTACGCGTATATCTTCAATCCCTTCGATTATTTTGGAAGAAGGGACACAGAGAATCTCTGAACCATGCAGAGGAGAGAGGGATCTGCCCATGGTCCTTATCACTGAAGTGCATGGGAGGGGCCATCTTGGATCACACCTGAGAGCCCTGCTTACACAAGAGTATGAGTGGGGGAGAATAGGGGAGAGCCTTTGCTAGCACTCAGACACAGCAGTTTAGCTGGGAGCTTCCTTATGATCAGCCCAACCAACCAGAGAGAGATTTTATCTGTTTCCACGCAGAAAGTTAGGAAATAAAGACCTTCTGTATCTGGCAGCATTAATGTAAAGGTCAGCATTGTTGCAGTGTGCCTGTGTGATATTGTTTCTCCACACAAGGCAGGCTATCTGAAGCTTGGGACAAACAGAGAGAGATTTAACTCAGAAAATGGATCAGCATGTCTGTCATGTTACAGACACTCACACACTGAATCCACAGCCACCGAAGGGGATTAATGTAACTATGTATCAAAGGCTTCGGCTGCTGCAGAGCAGTTGTCTACAATGTACAGCAGTAGATACAAGGTTTTAAAGCAGGACAAATAAATATGGCCAGCACTGGAATCTAAAAGATTCCAGGGACGGCCATTGCCCTTGCCCTGGGGCATCCCTAATCGGGACCACACTGTGTGAAACCCACCTGGGGCAGCAGTAAACTCACCTAATTACTGGCATCTTTGGGCTGTGTGCACACTCCGGCCATTCAGACATGCTTGGGCATCGGGAGTGCCACACAGAGCTGTTTGGAAAACATTTGATATGCACGGCAAACAGCTCCGATTGGACGAGAGCACGTGCATGCGCCACACAGCCTACTTGAGCCTCGATCCTCGCTGGTAATACAGCGTAGCATTTGGCTGCAGGCGCTCATGTGGGTGCTGGTCTGCTCAGAAAGCTCTTAAAGAGGTGATGAGTCATTACAGCTGATGGTTCTTTAATTCTGGCTAGAAATAAAATTATCTAACCGCAATTTTGGGTAACTTTGACTATGTAGCTGGGTTTTTCAGAAGCAGGGCTGTCAGAATTGTGGAGAGATGACTGTTCCCATGCAGTTCAGGAGCATAGAACCTGCCTGCTACTCCACAACATCTGCAAGAGTTAAAGTGGACCAAAACCCAGGATTTTGACAATCCTTGATTTTGGTCCTTGCCTCCGCTGTGTGAAACCCCCCCAGGTCACCTGAACAAATTCACCTCTTCCTGGTCCTACGGCACATGCATCGCCGCTCGTCCAATCAGCATGCTCAGATCCACTCAAACCCTTTCACCCAGGAGATCGTCTAATGCAAGCGGATCCGCAAGCGGTGGCCGCACCCTCCGCTGCCATTTAACAAGGAGAATGCCCGCGTTGGCCATTCACAAATACCTGCCGCGGACACGCTAAGGGATAGCAGGGATGCGGCCGCTGCTCGCACATGCACCGTTGGACCGGGAACAAAGGTGAGTTTTTGGGGTGCCCCAGGGGGAGCGAGTATGCCTGCCCTGGAGTCTCTGACTCTAGGGTGAGTTTTGGTGATTCTTAAGCTCTCACAAATAGCTTACATCACTGACCGCCAGAAGGGGGACTTAGGTGGTTTATTCAGTTAATTAGCAATTAAGTGAGTAGCCCTGGTCTTTATTTTCCTGTGTACCAAGCCCCATCATTACTTATCTATTGCAAGCAAGAACTTCCAAGGAGGCTCTAAAGGCTGCTGCGATCACCGCAGAACTCGCAGCACGAGATTGCTTTACTTTTAGGGATCAATTGCATCCGGCCAAAAGACTAAACTTACTTTGACTGTGCAGAGAAATTTGATGCGGCGAATATCGCAGCCTCTACTTCCACATTGTCATGTGAATCCAAACTTTGCCTTATACTGTGATGGGCATTCTTCCGGTCAGGAATTATGGAAGCCATGCTACCCAGCATCCTAAAAAGTATAAAACAAAGATTTGTTGACATTTCATATATCATCAAAAAAATCCTCGAGGTTTTTAGGACAAAAGGTGTTGTGCAAGCATCCTTTATGTCACAAGCATAATGAAGGAAGACTTTTAAGCACCATTAACTTTGAAGGCTGCCTGATTTCCACTGCCGAATTGGGATGCCCCCAGAGGTCGCATTAACGCCTAATTTAGCATATTATACTTGTATATTTTCTCTAGCACACATCCTGAAGCTTTCACTGCATATAAATACTCCTCCTGAACGACAGTAGTAGCAATTTCTCCTGGCAGTGCACAGCTGGCATTTGTTACAATGTGTTACATGTTCTGCTGAGTGAATATAAACAAATACGTTGTATTTTTTTGGGTGATATCTCCCAGGAAGAAGCAGAGAAGATGATTCATGTCTTTTGCAAACTTTGCCTATAGCTTTTTGTAACCCAGACTTCTACTGAATAGGTCTATCTCTATATAGCCGGTCACCATGTTCTTAGACTTTCCAGCAACACCCCTCTTCTGCATATACAAACGGTGAGCACAGAGATACAGAGCCTTTATGTTTTAGGCTGTATTTGTCTATATATATATATATATATTTTTTTTTTTTTTTTTTTTTCGGGTATACCTACAAAGCTTTCCAGAGAAACCCCTCTTGGGCCCCTTTAGTCCCACAGTAATGGTGGCCCCTCTAGTCCTGCTGTGCCGGCAATCCGGAAGCTCGGCTCCCGCTGTGCTGACTGCACATGCCCAGCTGGAAGGCGGTGGGCCTGGTGATGGCTTACCGGGAGGGCACGTGCGCCTGACCCCGCCCCCTTCCAGCTGGGCATGCCCAGTCAGTGCCAGTGAGAGCGCACCGCTTGCTCGGGAGCCGTGTCGAGCTTCTGGATTGCAGAGGGACTACAGGAACTGCCATTACTGTGGTAAAAATATTTTTCGTGCAAATAAATGAGGTGAGCATGCTTTGAATGGCAGCAATCTGGATGGTGCGATTGCACAGGATGAGGCTCATTTTTTTAGATACCCCTGCCCCCCCCGAGGTTACATAAATAAGAACCACTAAGCCAGTAGTCCTCAAACTTCCTCCTCAAGGACCGAGACAGGCCAGGTTTTGCAGCTCTCTATGCTGATGCACAGATGTAATAATTAGGGCTATAATTGAGGACTACTGCACTAAGCTGTCTTGCAATCCAGTGCAGATCATCAGACGATTGCGGCAGCCGCCATCTTTGTTTCTCCCTAGCTAGCCACTGGGTGTCACCAGGAGCGTGTGTTCATTTGAATAGGTGTTGAGGAGCGAGCGCACAGGGCCGGCACACTCCCGGCGGCACTGAGTGGCCACTCAGGGAGGGAAAGAGATGGTGGCAACCAGCGCGGCAATCACCTGACGATCAGTGCTGGATCGCAGGACAGGTAAGTGATTTTAATTTCTGTAACCACAACCTGCTTCAGCGCTAGGGGAAGGTGGATTTGAAAAAAAAAACGGAGAGTCTTGCTGGACTATCCCTTTAAATTGCATTAGTAGTAACATACCTTTCTGAGCCTTCTTTAGGACAGTGGTAGTATTTATCTCCCAAATCAGGATTGGAAATGGAGACCCTAAAGCTCTTTTGAACATCCATGTATGGTTATTGGTGAAGAGACATTAAAGACTCTCCACCACAAGCTGCACTGTAAAGCAATGGCAATTTATACTTACCGTAAAGTAATAGCACGAGCCACAGGGTCATTACTGTGGATGACAGAGAAAACTCTCTTGACAAATTCATCCACATTGAGGATCTTCTCTAGATGCTTCTCGCTTTGCTGGGTCACTTTCAAGACACACAGTCGGAGAAAATTATTACTGCAAATAAAAAAAAAATACTGCTTAAAAAAATTGTATTTTTTTTTTACAAACTTGCCATTACAATAAAATAAATTTGACCAAAGCCCCTACAGATCCCATTTTAGGGTGTAGAACTAGAAATGGATATTTTTGCTTTTCGAATTGTTCTGATTTTTTGCTGTCTCTCTCTGTAAGATGGCGGACTATCAGTCATTGCATAGGTGCAATGACATCATTGCCACACACACAACAGCGGCAATAAAAAGAGGAGGCGGAGCTTTAAAACCGAAACAGGCACCATTATCTGGGGTTAGAGTGAAGCAGAAGCGGTGAAGATTGGCAAAAGGTGCCCTTCATGAGGGGAGCAATTCAGGGGAAGCTAGTTAAAAATGTGGGTTTTGGTCTGCTTTAAGAGACATTTGGGGTACACTCACTAATTTTCCAGACATGAGCAAGCTGCCAATTTGAAACAAGTGTGCAGATCAGAAAGCCCAAACTTTTGATTAATCACACATTTAAAGCGGTCCTTCATTCTGATTAAGAGTCTATCATATATGTTTCCCACACCCTGTATATACAGATTGCTCACATTAAAAATCATAATAATAATATAAATGGTATGTAATGCATACAATACAAGCACAGACCCCAAGCCTGAGGACAACCAGCCCATGGGACTGGTCCCTTATAAAATGCTGTGGCATGGGGGCAACTTCATACACTGGTCCTGTGCCACTCAGGACACATGAATAATCACATAAAATTAAGTGGCCCCACAAACGCATGCGCGAGAGTACCTGAGATGGTGGCGAACAACCCCAGCGAGGGGAGGCGCAGGAGAGGACATGGAGGGAGACGAAGGGCGTGCCGGCAGAACGCACGCGAAGCGCTCCGGCCCCGCCCCTCCGCCATAGACCGTACAGTGTGGGCAGCAATGGAGCGCGGCCCCGTCCCCTTTCCCGATCGCCTCAGGCCGCACAATGGCGGCACCGCCGCCGAAACTAACAGTAGCCACAGGCGCTCAAGCCAAGTGCAAGCAACACACACACACTGCGCACGGAGTCCAGCAGCCCTGTACAAACGCCCGCACTCCGCAGCGCCGACCCAGGGGCAGCCAGATCCACACAAACACAGCGTAAAGCACCCACAATGTCAACCCCCCCCCCCCCAATAGCGAAGGGAGAAGGGACCAAGCAGGGAACAGGGAGACTAAGTGGCACACCGGGACGGGGCATCCCAAATCCAGATCACCAGCTGGATAACCGCGTTGCCCCACGCGTGGGGTCTAGCGGAGGAGACAAGCTCCTAGGCACCATGAGCTGCCATCTACCATTACCCAGTCAGCAGCCGAGGCTGGGAGGCTTCCGATAATTACAAAATACAAGTAAACAAGAACTGGGCAGAAATAGACCACGGGGGGTGCCGGGGTGTTACCCCGGCTACCTGCAAGCAGGAGACTTCATTCTTCTGTCTTGTCGCCATCTTGCAGAGAAGAACACTGGGAGATAAGTGGGAGGTCCCAGGTATTATAGATCAGGAGGGGCTCGTTTTTTTTCAAGACTTCTCTGCAACATCGCCACCTGCTGGTGGAGTAACCCAAGAGTAATTCTTAATGTTTGAAGCTGGGTGTGTGACATACTTAGAATAAACCCCAAAGGGGACTCACGGACCAAGTAGACCGAAGGATCACCAAGCCGCCGGGCCACAGGAGGAAGCGACACAGGGAGATCACCGCCGCAGCCCAGGGAGGAAGAGGGGCTCCGTACGCGCAGCAGACTCAAGATGGCGCCGGCAGAGGAACCTCGAGGGGCGGGCCGCGGGGAGACGACGCAATACGTGTCATTCCCCGGCTCGCCCCCCCCCCCCGAAGTGCGCGAAAGTGGCGCTCACGTGACCGTGCCGGCGCCATCACAATGCAACAAGCTATAGCACCGCCCGCCGCGAGCGGAGTACAAAGCGGCAACAGCGGCGAAAGACACTGTTAAAAACACAATTAAGGACACAATAGAAAAACACTCGCCGCTACCACCCGGCCGCAAGCCCCCCCCCCCCCAACACACGCGGGGGAGAGGAGGGGAGGAGAGCGAACATGCAGCGGCGAGAGCCAGGCCGGGACGGGGGGACCCAGACACCAGAGAGAATGGGGCACACAGTCCCTAAAAACACTCACCCCCTCAGAAGCTAGGACAGGAACTCTGCATCCCTCAGTAGGCTCACCATAAAGCCTATGGCCGGCTACTCTTTGTGGTACAGGGTCTGCGGCTTGGAGCAGCGCTTCTTGAGCACTTGACCCTAGTGCTCCTCTACCGTCACCCGATCTGTCAGCCGAGGCTGGGAGGCACAGAGGGTCCAGAAACAGGTGGAAATAGCCATGCAGGGCCGCAGGCTTGGTTGCCCCGCACACCTGCGCAATATAAAGAGCCATCCTCTATCTTCGCAGTATCACTGCAGAGAAAACATAGGTCTATTGGTGATTCTGTTTTTATATGGTACCGGAAGGAGCCACAACTCTTCTGCAGTACACTGCGCCACCTTGTGGCGGAATAACCCATACGTAAGGACTTCTGGAAGCAGGACGTGCCATGCAATAGGAAAATATAATAATTTTAGATGCTGGGGAACCGTTTTATAAGGGTTTGGGCTTTTCAATAAATCATGGTGAAGGTCCGGTTTAATGTCTCTATACAATAAGAATCAATGGTCTGTTAATATACAAAACCCATTTATGGTTTAAACCTTATCTTCCCATTTTAGCCCCCACACCTGCTCGCTTCTATTCCAGCACTTGGAAAAATCACCCTCCAGGCCTAGACATCCCCCTTGCAGTGAAAAGAGCGAGTGCTGGCATGTCACTGTGACTGAAGTGGGGGGAGGGTTCAACATGGAGGCGAGGTCAAGGGGTGATGGCGCTGGACTGGATTGAACGATTAGATGAGTTTCCAAGCGCCAGAACAGAAGCTGTCAGCTGTGGGGAATAAAAGCCTATTATAGCCTTGATGTTCTGTAAGCCTGGACCATTACTTTAAACCGGACCAACACCCGTTTCTACGGTGTTGGTCCCGCTGTCTGGTGAATGTAAGAAGCTGGGGGGGGGGGGGCATCCAGAATGCTGATCTCCCTCGCAGCTAACCGCACAGAAAGCTCGTAATACTTACATTCATTACAGGCTAGCGCAAAGAACGGAGTCCAGTGACGGCCAATCGCCGCTGGCTCGTAATGAATGTATTATAAGCTTTCGGTGCGGTTAGCTGCGAGGGGGGCCCCAGCATTCTGGATGCCCCCCACCGAGCTTCTTGCGATCACCAGACAGCGGGACCAACACCTGTTAAACCGGACCTTCAGCATCATTTAATGAAAAGCCCAAACCCTTAAAAAAAAACTATTCCCCAGCATCTAAAATTAATATATTTTACGTTTTTTAGTCACTTACTTATATTCTTTCCCCCACCGGGCTTCAACTCTGTTCAGGACTCTAGGATACGGGCGCCGCCATCTTAACTCAGAAGCATCACATACTGAGGGAGAGGAGAGGGGGATAAAGTGCAGGGGGCGGGTTATAACAGAGAAGAGCTGGGGTCAGGGAAAGGACAGCAATCCCAGAATGCAAAGCGGCACAGTCAGAAGACACATCCTGTTTGCAGGCTGCCTGATGCTCCATGAGTAGATGCCGCTAGGATGATTTTTAATATGAGCAATCTGTATGTACAGGGTGTGGGAAACATAAGATTTTATTCAGGGTGAAAGTCCGCTATAAAGAAAAACTGGGTGTTGGTCTGGTTTAAGGAGAATAGAGACAGGAGACAGAGGTCTTACTTCCCTTCGGGAATCACTTTAAAAAAGCAACACCGGTTCACACATCTTTACACATTCCAGGATAACACTCACCCGACTCTGAACACATCAGCCAGTTTGAGAAAGGCGGAGTTGATAAGGATAGGGAACGGATACTTCTGAAACAGTCTTGGAAAACGGACAACGGCTTCACACTGCTCCCCAAGCTTCCCAGAACGTAAACCTAAAAATCCAAAGAAGAAATATGGTCACAACATGACATGAAGCAAACAAAGCACATGCCTCTAATCTGTTAAATTAAGGAGGACCCACAACCTTGAAGATATGTCTGTCCCTCTAACAGAGACACATCTAAACACCCAGTTGTGACCAACAACCCCCCCCCCCCCCCCCCACCATCAGTTTACTCACCTTATCCAGCACCAGGCCTATGGAAGCCTGATGCTTAAAGTGGACCAACACCCTGGGGGACCAACACCCTCTAGCCGTGCGCGCGCCCGCGCCGGCCGTTTGTGAATGGCCGGCGCGGGCGCGTGCGCTGTGAGAGGGACGTGCGGGAGGCGGCGGCGGACGCGCTGGCTTGTCCGTCGCTGTCAGTGCTTGTCCGTCGCTGTCACCCGGCCACGTGGGAGCGTTTTGAGGTGAGTATTGGGGTGTTTCTGGGGGGTTTTACACAGCGGGGCACCCCTAATCGGGGTGCCCCCCTGAAGTGGACCAAAACCCAGGATAGTCAAAATCCTGGGTGTTGGTCCACTTTAAAGTGGACCAAGACCCATCTACAAGATTCCCAAGCCGATCTCTTCCCCCCCCCGGGGCATCCAAAATCAGGATTCCCCGCTGTGTGAAACCACCCAGGTCGCCCCATACACTTGCTTCCCAGTTCAATGGCGCATGCGTGAGGCGCGGCCGCATCCCCGCTACCATGCCAGCAGGGCGCCTTGGTTTTGTTCCTTTCCCGGCTCCGAACACGCTGTCGGACGCAGGCCTTAGACGACATGACGTCAGCGGCTCCGAGCGCACCAATTGGTCACGCATGCACCGTAGACCGGGGAGAGGTCGGTTAACTTCTGTGATCTGGGGGGTTTTACACAGCGGTGTCCCGGGGAAAGGAACAAAACCAAGGATAGTCAAAATCCTGGGTTTTGGTTCATTTTAAAGCGACCAACAGTTAAAAATGACTTAAACCTGACCAACACAACAAACAGTACTCTTATGCATCCCTCCCTACAAAATGTTGTAAATTTTAAAAACAGAATGGCGGCTCATGGATCTAAAGGCTGCCTGCAAACAGCAAGCACTGCTGGGCTTCCTGTCACTGTGCATTGTCAGTTATGTCAGTTGAATCCAGGCAGCAGCATGACTGAGGTGCTGGGAGAGGAAGCTCCAAAATGGTTTCTACCACTAGAAAATCTGTGAGGCAGTGTTTCAGCTTTGTGTGGATGCAGAACCAAATATAAGTGCTGACAATGCTTCTGTATCATGCATTCAGAGGGGCAAGGAAGTCTGGGGAGTTTTCTTTTCCAACTGTGCCAGGCTGTTGGTCCCATTTAAGGTGTTAAGGGGCACATACACTGCAGGGGCTTCTTCAACATTCTTTTTTTTTTCGTTTTGTCCTTCATCTCCTTTATTCTTTCTTGTATTAATTCCTTCTATTCTTTCTGTCATCCATTCATTATATCATACATTCTTTCTATTCCCTCTGTGTTATTCCTCTAATTTTACATTCTGGCATTTCTTCTTTCTGCAATTAAGTATATTTATTCTTTCTTTCTTTCTTTCTTTCTTTCTTTCGGTCATTCATTCCTTCTATTCTTTATGCAATTCCTTTTTTTCCTTGTGTCATTCCTTCTTTTCTTTCTTCGTTGTCATTCCTTCTATTCTTCCTGTGTCATTCTTTCAATATATTCTTTATGTAATTCCTTTTTTCCCCTGTGTCATTCCTTCTATTCTTTCTGTGTCATCCCTTCTATTCTTTCTGTGTCATCCCTTCTATTCTTTCTGTGTCATCCCTTCTATTCTTTCTGTGTCATCCCTTCTATTCTTTCTGTGTCATTCCTTCTATTCGTGCTGTGTCATTCCTTCTATTCGTTCTGTGTCATTCCTTTTTTCCCGTGTCATTCCTTCTATTCTTTCTGTGTCATTCCCTCTATTCTTTCTGTGTCATTCCCTCTATTCTTTCTGTGTCATTCCTTCTATTCGTTCTGTGTCATTCCTTTTTTTCCCCTGTGTCATTCCTTCTATTCTTTCTGTGTCATTCCCTCTATTCTTTCTGTGTCATTCCTTCTATTCTTTCTGTGTCATTCCTTCTATTCTTTCTGTGTCATTCCTTCTATTCTTTCTGTGTCATTCCTTCTATTCTTTCTGTGTCATTCCCTCTATTCTTTCTGTGTCATTCCCTCTATTCTTTCTGTGTCATTCCTTCTATTCTGTGCCATTCCCCCTGCCTTATATTCTTTATGTAATTCCTTTCATTCCTTCATTTCTTTCTACATCTGTCATTCCTAGTCTTCCTTTTTTTCTCACTTTTATCCTTCTTTCTGACAAACCACTTGCTTCTTAGGAAAAATTTACCTTACAGCGGCATAAAACTCAGAATTTTACATTCCCTGGGCATCCAGAATTGGGATGCCCTGCTGTGTGAAACCACCTAGAAAGCACAATAAATCTCACCTCTCCTTGCTCCAATGGTGCAGGCTCTCATCCAATCAGAGCCCTTTTCCGTGTTTACTTCTTTTTGGATGCATCGCCAACCTTGCATGAGCTCCCCCGGCCCAGCCTATCTGAATGGCTGGGGTAGGAGTGCACGCATGCCACCAGGTGACACAGCAGCTCTCCATTGCAAATAATCAGCCGTTTGCCCCCATTGTAAACAATCAGAGCCCGCACATGCGCCATTGGATCGGGAAAAGGTTAGTTTTCACAGGTGCCCTGGGGGGGGGGGTTCACACAGCAGGGCATGCCCCAGGGAAAAACTACTTCCAGGCTGGCTGCTGGTGGCTTTTGTTCAGAGCAGATGGTGGCACCTGGGTATCAGGTAAGTGGATCAACTTGGGCATATTGCCCAACTCTCTGGTCTGTGATGTTGGAGGTAAGTCTATCCACTGCTGCCCCACCTAAGGGGTTTCACACAGCGGGGCATCTTGATTTTGGATGCCCCAGGGGGATGGAATTGATCGGCCTGAGAATCTTATAGATTCCCTTGCCGATTGGCGTGGGTTTTGGTCCACTTTAAGGGGGGAACTACAACAAAGGACAATATCCACCACACCTGCAGCTTTACCACTATGTATATTGAAACACAGCACAAAGGGACCTGCAGAAACTGAAGGGCGCACATTACTCTGGAGCCAGCCCTGGAGGTGGCAACGGACCCCACAGTCAAATGAGGTAGGGGCTACATCCAGCCCAAGTGTGCTCCTCATGACCAGTGCATTATTAAATGTAAATAATAACAAAAACATAACTTTCCTCAACCCGGTCCCTTTGTTGAACATATGTCTTTTTTCCACCGTGTTAAAGTGGACCAACACCCATGGCTGATCGGCCCGGGAATCTATAAGATTCCCAGGCCGATCAGCTCCCTCCCCGCGGGGCATCCGAAATCGGGATGCCCCGCTGTGTGAAACCCCCCAGGACGTCCACAAACCTTACCTTCTCCCCGTTCCAAGGGCGCATGTGCGGGCCGCGGCCGCCTCTTGCACTTCCCTCTAGCAGGGCGCGCTCCCTGTTAGAAGGAAGCGCGAGAGGCGGCCTCCAGCGCCGCTGTGGTTGTCCGTCACTTGTCCGTACATACCACAGCGGCTCTGAATGCTCTGATTGGACGAGCGCTCGCATAGGAGCGGGGGTGAAGTGAGTTTTTTGGGGCGTTCTGGGGGTTTCACCGCAGAAGTGGACCAAAACCCAGGATAGTGAAAATCCTGGGTGTTGGTCCACTTTAAAGCGGACCTTCACCCTGAATAAGAGCCTATCTTATATGTTTCCCACACCCTGTACATACAGATTGCTCACATTAAAAATCATCCTACCTGCATCTACTGCATGTTATGAGCCTGTAAACATCCAAAATGGCTGCTCATGGGGCATCAGGCAGCCTGCAAACAGGAAGTGCCTTCTGACTGTGTTGCTCTGCATTCTGGGATTGCTGACCTTTTCCTGACCCCAGCTCTGCTCTGTCTGTGCAGAGCACAGCTATAACCCACCTCCTGTAATTGGGTCAAGATGGCGGCGCCCATTTCCTAGAGTCCTGAACAGAGTTGAAGCCCAATGGGGGAAAGAATAACAAGAAAGTGACTAAAAACTTAAAATATATTAATTTTAGATGCTGGGGAATTGCTTTTTTTTAGGGGGTTGGGCTTTTCATCAAATAATCCTGAAGGTCCGGTTTAATTATGTATATATAAAAGGATAACTCTACTAGGTTGTCATGGGCAACGCAGCTGGTTTCTCCATCCCTTTACCTTTGTCCAGTTCCATCAGCGCAGAGTTGGCGTCTAGCTCCTGCTCGCCATGACCAGCATCAGCCAGGAACGACCTGGCACCAACCCCGCCGGCCGCCATGACGAAACAATCCTCCCCTGTCTTCCTCACACTACAAACCCAGTCAGCGGGTACAGAAAGTCTAGCAGGCTGCCATGACAGTGACACTGCGCATGCTCCATGCGTGAAGCTGCGTCTGCGCGAGTCTGAGGCGCTGGCAGCGGTTGGCTGGCTGTCTGACCAATGAGAGTCGGGGAAGGGAGAGCGCGCGAAATCCTTCAACTGGTGTTGGCGGGAGAGCGCCGTGAAGTGACTGTGCTGGCTGTGAAGCTCCCGGGGTCCCGCCATCGTGTCACCCGCCTGCCCGCTCCTCTGCCACCGGTTACCAGGCGCCATGTCTCTGTTCCAGCGTGTGCATCGCCGAGCTCTCTGGGGAAATCATGGTGAGTCTGTCTGTGACCTGGGCGGCCATTATGTGTGGTCAGCAGCTGCCCGTTCTGCTTTGGAACATTCTGGGCCCCTTACAACTTATACCTGGGCCCCGTGTCTTACAGGGTATGTCCCACTATTTTTACCTCTAGGCTCGGACTGGCCCAATGGGTTACAATGGAATTCCCCAGTAGACCACTGGCCTCAAAAAGGCCCCGGGTGTTCAGTTTTGCATGGCGCTAATGCAGGAACTGCATCTGTCTGCTTAGTGCCTAAAAAGAAAATGTCTGGTTTATAGCAGGGCTAGGTTGACCATAGGGAGATTTTTGGGGTTGGTCACATGTGTTTTGGGGCCACTTGGGCTACTGCTTCTATTACTAAGCTCACCATTTTTTCAGAGAGACACATTTGAGAGGCTTAAAGTGGAACAACACCCTCCCATGATCGGCCCAGGAATCTATAAGATTCCTGGACCGATCAGATTCCTGACTGCGGGGCACCCCGATCGTTGTGTGAAACCCCCCAGAAACTCCTAAATCCCTACTTTATCCACGATCCAGCGGCGCCCGCTGCCGCCTCCCGCGCGTCCCTCTAGCAGGACGCGTGCCGGCCGTTTGTGAATGGCCGGCGCGGGCGCGCGCCCTGTAAGAGTGACGCGCGCCCTGTACGATCTCTTGTGCGTCGCTGCCTCCCGCTTGTCTGTTGGCGGGGATTGGCAGCATCGGTCACGTGGGAGCGAGGAGGTGAGTTTTTCGGGGTTTCACACAGCGGGGCCGAAGTGGACCAAAACCCAGGATAGTCAAAATCCTGGGTGTTGGTCCACTTTAAGGTGGACCAAAATTTTGACTATCCTGGGTTTTGGTCCCTTACCCCGGGGCACCCCGAAAGGGGGTGTCTTGCTGTGTGATTCCCCCCAGGACCCCGAGATCAACTCACCTCTTCCTGGTCCTCTGTTTTGTTCTAACAGGGAGCGTGCCCGTGCCAGCCATTCAGAAATGCTTGAGGTATAGTGAGGATGTGGCTCGTACATGCGCCGTTGGACCGGGAAACAAGGTAAGTGAATGGGGTGATCGGGGGGGGGGGTTATAAAGCGGGGCATCTAAAAGACTCCAGGGCCTTTTGAGTTCCACTCCTTGGGGCAATCTGAATCCCAATACACCCACTCCTGGAGCTCTGCGATGTGGCCGCATCGTCCTTCAGCTTTAGCCATGCGCTCACCTGTGCCCGGCCATTATGACTGGGCAGTGCAGGCATGCCATGACTAGAAGGGTAGCTGAGGACGCTGCTTAGCCATCATCGGAGCCGAGTGAAAGCAAGTGTGCAGGCTGCTGGCACAGCTGAGCTGGCCACATCGCATGAGGTACTTGTGTGTCTAAGCTGCCCTCCTGAAAGTAGACCCCTGGACTTGTCTAACGGTAGATATAAGTTTATTAATCTTCTGGAATGCCTTGGTAAAACACATTTGGTAATGTTTTTTCCTAAACCCACATGACATGGCTGAAAGATGGTGTGTTACGAATTTTTGGCATGAATTTAATAGTTAAGTGGACCAAAGCCCAGGATTTTAACTATCTTGGGTTTTGGTCCTTTCCCCCAGGGCACCCCCGTCAGGTGGGGGTGCCCTGCTGTCTGAAACTCCCCAGATCGGCAAGCGCAACTCTCTTCCCAGTCCGACGTCGCAGGCTGGCCGCTCGTGCTATGAGCTCGGAGCCACTGATATCACTTTATCTAAGGCCAGCGGCTCCGAGCTTGCTGGTGGCCCCATCGCCCGCTTCCCTCTAACAGGAAGTGTGCCTGCGCCGGCCATTCACAAATGCCTGCTGTGGGCACGCGCCCTACTAGAGGGATGCAGCTTGCGCATGCACTGTTGGACCGGGAGGCAAAATAATTGAATGGGGCGACCTGGGGGTTTCACACAGCGGGGCATTCTGGTTTTGGATGCCCTGGGTGGAGGGAATCGATCAGTCTGGAAATCTATAAGATTTCTGGGCTGATTGGCATGGGTTTTGTACTTTAATAGTTAACTGATCAAGCAGTTTTCTGTATTTAATTTATTTCCTGTGTTTCAGGGTCACGTGGTTATCCTCTGCAGAGCTTCTTGCAGGGCTTCCAGTGTGCCAGAAGCGATGAACATATTTCTTACGGTGATGTTGGCGTGCCTGTGCCACCATTTGGCTGCTCATTCAGTACAGGTAAGGAAGACCAATTCTGTTTCTCTTCGTGTTGTCAAAGTAGATGCCGTTTTGCTCTGCTGTGTGAGAGCCTGTAATCGCTTAGCTTTCCCTGGTCCAGCGGCAAATACGCAGACCTTTCGTCCAATTAGAGCCGTCTGCTGTAAGCATGTCATTCGGCAAATGACATTCATTGGCTTAAATGCAGAGCACAAGCTGCCCCATCCCCAGCGAGGCACGCGCTCCCTTCGAAGCCTGAATCTGAATGGTTGGGAGCACACGCACAGCCCAGGGGAGTGCATGGAATGCGGCTGCATAGAAAACAATGGCTGTTATTTGCTGAATGGTAAGTGATTAGCGGTGCACTGGGTGGTTCACACAAGAGGGCATTCAGAATGCCCTGGGTCGAAACCAGCGACTGGCCCTGGAATCTTTTAGATTCCAAGGCAGCCGCTGGTGGGTTTTGTTGTTTTGACTGACCTGTTAATCAAACCTGTTCACACAAGATCAGTTTATGGGCTGTAAGTGACAATAGGCTTTAGTTTTTTTCCTTCTTCTAGTTGATGCATGTACTGTTGTAACTACCTTTCTGCTGGCTTATGTTTTCTTATTTATTTTAAGCGGCAGACATACCTCATGTGCTTGCGGTGGCTAATGAAGAGGGTATAGTCAGACTGTATGACACAGAGTGCCAGGACACACAGAGGCAAATTATGAAAGGTAAGCTTTATTTTGGCTATGTTTTTAATTATTCTCTTAAAGCAGCAAAACAGCTAAGACTCCGCCCTTCCCTGGCGATATGACAAATTTGTGCATTTAAAACAAAGGCTTAACCTGTTCCACTGTGCCTCTCCTGGGTTACTGGCGGCTTCCTATGCAGAATCCATTTTATTACATAGTTTAAAATCATAGCAGGGATGCGGCTTGTGCATGCGCTGTTGGACCGGGAACAAAGGTAAGTGAATAGGGTGACCTGGGGGGGTTTGATCAGGCCAATCAGAGTGGGTTTTGTTCCACTTTAAAACAAATGCTTACCATAATAACCTGTTCCATGGTGCCTCTCCAGCGTTACTGACGCCTTCCTACGCAGACTCCATTTTATTGCATAGTCTAAAGCGGGTCTATAGTTAAGATGGCCTACTTTCATTGTGTGACTGCTGGGAACCAATTGGTTATGCGGAGAGAGCTTGCGCATCAAACCTGATTTGTTGCTGGTGGTCAAATGATTGTAAACGTTGTTCAATAGAATACTTGCCTAATGTTTTCTATTAATATAATTTAAAAATGTTATAGTAATTTGTCTATCTTTAGATTGGCAGGCCCACACTAATGCAGTCTTTGATCTTGCTTGGGTGCCAGGAGAACACAAACTGGTGAGTAATTGACTTCCCCCTTCACTTCAGAAGTATACAGGGGACAATGGACACTACATTGGCGCAAAACTATTTTCTCCAATTCACTTAGGAATACAGCGCTGATGGGGCTGCTCACATGGTCTGGTATAAAAATGTGCAAATAGTGCCCTGGCTGTATGGGCTCCTGATCAGACCAGTGCTGTGTCCCGAAAATTTCACAATTTGTGATAAATCTGAGTGTGGGCTCCTCTCTACAATCGGCAATGAAGGTGTGACTTATTTTTTAACTTCCTCAATTCACAATTTGAACTTTCTTTTGTACTTCAGGTTACTGCTTCAGGAGACCAAACGGCTAAATTGTTTGATGTAAAGGCTGGAGAGCTGATTGGAGAATGTAAAGGCCATCAGTGCAGCCTGAAATCTGTTGCCTTCTCAAAGTTTGAAAAAGGTGATTATAATTTTCCTGCAAATCAGAATGTCCTACCTACAAACTTAAGGTCGATACCCCACATTGGAGATGGGGCTTTAATTTACAGGTAAGGTAATTATTATTTTTTGAAAGTTTGGAAAACACAGCACTCTATGGGGTTTGCTAAAAGTACTGTTTCCAGACTCTGAAAAAATCTTTACCTCACCTGTTAAAGTTTCCTATTGCCGGTTTGGGGGATATTTCAGGGGAAAAACCGCCTTTTTTTACTTTCCTCATGTGTCAAGTGTAAAAGCTGCTGCTGAGTTCAGGAAGCTCACTCACACCCATGTTTCCAGCTGCAGCAATCTATATATATATAATGCTCACATATCTCTTGTAGATCTTGGTGTACAGTTAGCAACATACAGTCCAGTAGCAATGTATTGCCGAAAGTAAAAACTGCATTTGCTAACATAAGACAAAATAAAATAAAAAAAAAATCTAGATACGTTCAGCATTTTGGGCACAAAAATATAGACATTTAAAAATTCCTTTAGGGGACCATATTTGCAGACAGATGCTCATTCATTTTGTGTTTTCTTTATTTAATGTGGAAACAGAGGTGAATACCTACTTCGGTATTCATAACAGTTGGGTTATTCCGCCACATGGTGGCACAGTGGTACTGCAGAAAGCTGTGGCATCTCCCGGCCCCCTATAAAAACAGGATTAACCAGAGTTCCCATGTTTCCTCTGCAGTGAAACTGCAAAGTTAGATATGTCTCTCTTGCGCAGGTGAGCAGGGCAACCAAGTTTGCGGCCCTGCAAGTCTATTTCCACCTATTTCTTGGCCCTCACTGCCTCCCAGCCTTGGCTGACAGATCGGGTGAGGGTAGAAGAGCACTAGGGTCAAGTGCTCCAGGAGCGCTGCTCCAAGCCGCAGACCCTGTTCCGCAAAGGGTAGCTGGCCATAGGCTTTATGGTGAGCCTACTAGGGATGCAAAGAGTTCCCTTTCCTGGCTTCTGAGGCGCTGAGTGTTTTGGGGACTGTCCCTTTCTTTTCCTTCAGGCCCCCCCCCCTGGCCTGGATACTCGCCGCTGCCTTCTCGTCTTTCCCTCCCCTTCTCTCCCTCTCTGACTTTGTTCGGGGGGGGGGGGGCGTGTGGTAGCGGCGAGTGGTGTTTTGGCGTTTACTGTGTGTTTTGCGCTCCGCGGCTGTGGGCGTTATAACCTGTGGCGTTTTTGCTTTGTCATGACTTATCGCATCATCCCCCTCCCGTGGCCCGCCCCTGCCGGCGCCATTTTGGATTTGCTGTGCGTCTGGATTTCTCCCTTCCGGGCTGCAGCACTGCACTGTTTCTTCCGGTGTGTTGCTGCTTCCTGCGGTCTGTGCCTTGGTGCCCCTGCAGTGTCCTTGGTCCGTAAGTTCCCCTTGGGGGTTTTTTTATTGGTCTCGTGGGGCATGTGCTGCGGGATACTCATGTGTCGCTTTTACTTATGTCTTTCAGGCGGGATACCAGTGGGTTGTGGTTTCTCCCGCCTCTACTCCTTCCTCCCCCTCCCCCATTTTTGCTTATCTGGGGGCATCCCGGGTGGCTTTTGTATCAGCCTTTACCCAGCGCTGGCCTATTGCGCCTGTTTATCACCATATCGAGGCTTCTGGGGATGGCGTGTTCGGGGGCCCTTTGGGGCAATCCCGGCTGTGTTTCATGTGCAGGGTATCCCCTTTCAGCAATGATGTCACTGTGCGTGCCGTGCACTCAGTGTCCTTGCGCTCCAGCTTGGCTTGCCTGCATGGCTTCCCAGCTCTGCGCCCCCTTCGGCATCACCTACCCCCCCCCCACTGCTGCAATTGGCTCCCAGTGAGGGGGATGATAGCAGGGGGTCACAGTCTGATCTGGCACTTCGTGTGGCCAATGTTGAGAAGCAGCTTGCCGGGCCTATTCCTAGGAATGCTTCTGGCAAGAAGCGGCACCTGACTTCCAAACCCTCACGCTCCACTGAGGAGTATGAGGAGTTTGATGCCACTGGGTGACTTTATTCCCTAGAGGAAGGGGAACTGTTCCAGGACTCTGACTCCTCTGGGGACCAGCAGGAGGGTTGCATTAGTGACCCTGGGTCTGCGTCCGGAGAGGATTCATGGTACCCTGAGGACACTGACAATCTGCTGTCACAAAATTTTGAAATCTTGCACATTGCTCCCCCTGAGGTGGCTAAGAGAAAGCAGGGTGAGCTTTTTCATCCTGGTAGAGTCCCCTGAGCAGGGCCATTTCACTTCTATGGTGCTTAGGGAGTGGGAACGTCCTAACAGGCTGCCCGCTGTGCCCAAGGGATTGCATAAGAGGTATCCCTTTCCTGCTGCTAGTAAAGCGTTGGTCCTGTCCCTCTGAGGTGGAAGCTCCCGTGTTAGGCCTGTCTAATACTTTGGTCATGCCTTCTCCTGACACTACCACTCTGAAGGACAGCGAGGACCGGTGCCTGGATCGACTGGCCTGCCATGCTTTTACTTGTGTGGGGGCTGGACTGCGGCCAGCCTGTGCTGCTGCCATTACTGCTATTGCCCTTAAGAAACTGCTCAAACGTCTCTGTGATGGCGCTATGGCTGGTAGGAGGAGAGAGGATTATAGGGCCCTCTTGCCTTTGCTCTGATTTTGTTGTATTTATCCTGCCATGGATGATGCTGTGAGGTTGGGCGGTAGGACCTCTGCACTTTTGGTGGCTATGCGCCGCTCTGGTTACGTCAGTGGGCAGCTAATGCTGCTGCTAAGGAGGCTCTCACTGGGCTCCCCTTTACGGGGGGCTGCGGCTCTTTGAGCGTCTTGATGTTTTGGCCAAGGATGGCAAGCTGTCTCAGCGTAGGAGGCAGCCCCGGCCTTTTCATGGGACCTCCCTCCCCTTCCTTCGTTCTTCCAGAGGAAGTCGTGGCTCCCTCTTCAGGTAGCCGCAGAGTGTCTTTGGGGCCGTGGCAGATCCCGTGGACGTCCCGGTCTCTCCTGGGGTTGGTGGGCTTGGTGTCCTACTTCGAGGCGGTCCCCTTTGCTCAGTTTCACATGAGACCTCTTCAGTTGCACCTCTTGTCAGTTTGGGATCGGGACCCTGTGTCCTTGGATCAGGAATTTGCTCTTCCTCCTCTGGCCAGGCAGTCCCTTTCATGGTGGGTGGACTCGAGGAATCTTCTGGTGGGCAGGACCTTCCTGCCCCCGTGCTGGGAGACGGTCACCACGGCTGCCAGTCTGATGGGCTGGGGGGGCTTTTGGAAGTCCCTATAGTTCCAGGGTTGTTAAGGCCCATGCTCCTATCAATGTCCTGGAACTGAGGGCGGTCAGGTTGGTTCTGTCCCACATGACGGGCTGTTAAGATCCACTCAGACAACCAGACTGCGGTTGCCTACATCAACCATCAGGGAGGGACTCGGAGCAAGCGAGCCTTCAAAGAAGTGTCTCTGATACTGTCTTGGGCAGAACAGAATGTCTCCTGCATCTCAGCGGTATATATTCCGGGGGTGGAGGACTCCCTGAGCAGGGGGACGTCTCGTCTGGGGGAATAGTCCCTCAACTACCAGGTGTTTCTCTCCCTGTGTCACCAGTAGGGTCTGCCGGATGTGGACCTGTTTGCTTCCCGTCACAATCACAAACTTCCCAGATATGTCTAAATGTCACAGGATCCTCTGGCCTTCGCCACGGATGCACTGGCAATGCCTTGGACACAGTTTCAGCTTCCCTATGTGTTCCCTCTACTGGGCAGGGTCATGCGCAAGATTGCCCAGGAGGGGGTGTTTGCCATCCTGGTGCCCCCTGTTGGCCAAGAAGGGTGTGGTTCGCTGGTGTCGTGCAGTTGGCAGTAGACCAGTACGTCTTGCCCAGGGATCCAGATCTTCTCACTCAGGGACGGCTACGCCATCCCAATTTACAAACGCTGGCTTTAACGGCTTGGCTGCTGAAACCTGCATCTTGACGGAGAAGAGGTTGCCTGCCTCTGTTGTTAATACCATGATTAGGGCTAAGAAGTCCTCGTCCTTTATCTATTACAGGGTCTGGCATGCTTACATTGCCTGGTGTGAGTCCAAGTCTCTTCCTTGTCAGGTGTTTTCTATTCCCAGGTTTCTGGAATTTTTGCAACAAGGTTTGGGTTCTGGCCTTCAACTAAGTACCCTCAAAGGCCTTGTTTCAGCTCTGGCAATTTTTTCCCAAAGATCCTTTGCCAACCACCAGTTGGTTAAAACTTTTTTCCAGGGTGTTGCTCATGTGCGTCCACCTCGTAAGCCTATGCTACCAGTCTGGGACTTGAATCTGGTGTTGTCTGCTCTGCAGGGTCCTCCCTTTGAGCCTATCCGTGGGGCTGCTTTGTCCATTCTGACTCTTAAGGTAGCCTTTTTGGTGGCTATCCATCAAACCTAGGATAAGGTGGTGTTTCGGCTTTTCATCTCAATCAGGACATTGTCTTTACTTTTTGAGTCCTAATCCTGATAATTCCAAGGAGCGGACACTGCATTCTCTGGATGTGGTCAGGGCTCTGAAGTTTTATTTGGTCGCTACTGAACCTTTCAGGAAATCTGATGCTCTTTTTGTTCTCACTTCTGGACCTAGGAAGAGTTTGCCTCTGGCTAAATCCACTATCAGCAAGTGGATCTGTCAGGCGGTGGTTCAAGCCTATTCTGCTAAAGGGAAGGAACTTCCCTTTAGAATTAGACTGCTCATTCCACTCGTGGTATTGGTGCCTCTTGGGCTTTTCAGCACCAAGCTTCTGTTTGAACAAGTTTGCAAGGCTGCTACTTGGTCTTCTGTTCATACTTTTTCGAAGTTTTACAAGGTTGATGTTAAGGCCTCAGCGTATACTGCTTTTGGGCTCAAGGTGCTTCAGGCAGTAGTGACTTGAACTGCTGCCTGTTACTTATTGGGGATCCCACCCTACTTTTAGATGTCCCAACTGTTATGAATACCGAAGCAGGTCATGCCATGCAATAAAGAAAAAAGCAATTCTGTGAGTACTCACCTGTAGAATTGTTTTTGTTCTTGCATGGCACGGCCTGCTTCGACCCACCCTTGTTATCGTTATTCTTGCTTGCCTCCTTATGGTGATTGTTCCAAGTTAATTGGGGTTTTTTTTACCTTTTTTACATTTTTTACTTCTCTCCTGGCTTCTCACTGCTTGTCTACTCTGGGAACTCTATGGTTAATCCCGTTTTTATAGGGGACCGGGAGATGCCACAGCTTTCTGCAGTACCACTGCGCCACCTTGTGGCGGAATAACCCAACTGTTATGAATACAGAAGCAGACCGTGCCATGCAAGAACAAAAACAATTCTACAGGTGAGTACTCTCAGGATTGCTTTTTCTGCTTGTTTCCTATTAACCTTTTTTCCCCTCTCTCTCCCTCCCAGCTGTGTTTTCTACTGGAGGTCGGGATGGCAACATAATGATTTGGGATACTCGTTGCAACAAGAAAGGTAATTGACCCATTTTTTTAAGCACCTAGGATTTGGGGGAAGTAAAACAAGAAAAATATTCTGAACCAGATATTGTACTAAATCTCCCACTGGGTGTTGAAGCCAGATCGGGAGCACGGGATATGTTGTGTTTTTTTTTTTTTTTACTCCATAATAGTAATAAAATACAGTAGCTGCTCTAACACACAGATGAATTGGTTTTATCAGCTGGGATTTACACTGCACATGTTGCCAGTTTTGTAGACTCCTATGTTTTTTTTTTTTTTTCTTTCAGATGGTTTCTATAGACAAGTGAATCAAATAACAGGGGCGCACAATGCTGCCGATAAACAAACACCCCTGAAAATGAAGAGGAAAAAGCCTGCTGTTAGAGGACTTGCCCCATCTGTGGTAATTATCAAATTCAATTATCTACTTGCAGATCAGCTAAATGTGGCTTATATTTTTCAAATATTTTCTTTTCTTTGGGCATATATACACTACTTGTTATAGCTGTATTTAAAGTTGACTAAAACCTATTGAACTTTTGAAACTTGCTGATACGCTGTGTGGAACTGGAAATTACTTTTTGCTGGCCCATAAATCATTTTTGCATGACTCCCTGTAGCCCAAAAATGGTTCCATGGTAGTTTGCGTCAGTGGCCAAATCTTGCACGTCTGCCATAGTTTTACGAACCTTTATAAGAGGACTGCCGTGATATCTGCATATCATCTGAGATGCATAGGTGTGACAATGATTCCAGGAGGTGAGACTGTCAGTTAAAACATACAGCGTTAATGTTGAGAAGCAGGTGCATAGAAAATGGCCAACAAGGTACTCTTGGTTGGGAGAGAAAATCGGTGAATGCTAGTTAAAGTGTACAGGCAAAAATGACTTAAACCAGACCAACACAACAAGCAGTGCTCATATGCATCCCTCCCCAGAGCAATTTAATTACTACACATAAAAATTTGTTTACTTTATTCTGACTCCTGCTGTATTGAATTTTAGAAACAAAATGGCGAATCATGCATTTGCAGGCCTCCTGCAAATGGGAAGTGGTGCTGGGTTACCTGTTGTGCATTGTCAGTTGAATCCAGGCAGCAGCATGGCTGAGATGCTGGGAGAGGAGGCTCCAAAATGGGCTCTTTCCCAACTGTGCCAGGCTGTTGGTTGGTCTGGTTTTAAAGTGGACCACAACACACACTGAGTCCCAGGGCATCCAGATGCCCTGCTGTGTGAACACCCCCCCCCCCCCCCCCCCCCCCCCCCATGTCGCCCCTTACACTTACCTGGTCTCCCCGTCCGTGGCCACATCCCCACTATCCCTCTAGCAGGGCGCTCTCCCGCTAGACCGATCGGGGTGCGCTGGGGGCAAGGACCAAAACCCAGGATAGTCAAAATCCTGTGTTATGGTCCACTTTAAAGGAAAATGTACATCAGGATTCCACTTTGATGTACACAAACCAGGTAAACAGAATAGAAAACAGTTCTCCGTAGCAACACTAAGTATGTCACACACCCCTCTTCAGATAGTCATTACACTTGGGTTATACTGACCTGTAGAGGGCGATCTTGCAGAGATGTCATGAAAAAAAGGGAGCCCCTCCCGGTCCATAAATACCTGGGACCTCCCACTCACTCCCCAGTCTTTCATCTCTGCAGACGGCGAGCAAGTCAGAAGATGGATGTCTCCTCCTTGCAGGAAGCCGGGGTAACTCCCGGCCCCCCTCTTTTGGTCTATTTCTGCCTGGACCTACTGTTATCCCCTTTTTTAATAAAGAGCCTCCCAGCCTAGGCTGCGGGTCCGGGCAAGGGTAGACGGCACCTTATGGTGCTTTAGGAGCCATGCTCCGCCGTGAGACCCCATACTAAGGGGTAGGCGGTATTCCAGGTTGGTGATCCCGGTTGGGATGCCCTGTCCTTGCCCTTACACCTTGGTGGTATTTCCCCCCCTTCCCCGGTCACCCATTGTTCCCTACAGCTGGGGGGAGGGGGGGCGCTTATTCCCGTTCGTTTTGCCTTAGAGTGCATGCTTGAGCTACTTTTGTGTCGCTTATATTGCGTAATTCCCTTGGGCATTGCGACTACCGATTAAAATCACCATATGGAAGCTTCCCAGGATACCGGGCTCGGGCTCCCCTTGGGGCAACCCCGGCAGTGTTTGGGGTGTGGGCTATCCCTTACTGGGGATGATGTATTTCTTTGCATACCATGTGCGCAGCAGACTATTACGCGGCAGTCCAGATCCCATGCGTCTGGTTCTACGCCGACGGTCTCTTCACCTACCCCTCCCCGCCTGATCCGTACCCCATGTGACGCTGTCATGGGTGGGAAGTCGCAGTCTGAGGTGTGTGCCAGATTGGCCAATCTTGAAAGATTATTTTCTAGCGCTGTTGCCAGAAAGGCCCTGGGTAAGAGAAAGCACTTGGCCCCGGCTAAGAGAAAGCACTTGTCCCCAGCCACGCCGGCTTCTGATTTTGATGAGTTTGATTCACTGGACTGGTCCGATTGTCCCCCGCTAGAGGAAGGGGAGCTATTTGAGGAATCGGACGGTTCTGACGATCAGCAGTTTGTTGGCAACGATGCTGAGCGGGGTCAGGGGGATTCTTTGGATACCCCTAAGGTCCTGGCTCATATGTTTGAGGTTCTGGCAATCTTTCCTCCTGAAGTGACTCTTCCGCAGAAGGGGGAGTTCTTTGAGGCGGCTAAGCCGCGCTTGGAATTCCCTTATCAAAAGCATTTCGATGGCATTATTCTTAAGGAATGGGAAAGGCCTACTCGGCTTCCAGGTGTTCCTCCGGGTTGGGATAAGAAATATCCCTTTCCGGCGGATGCAGTGAAGCACTGGTCGTCCCCTCCCGAGGTGGACGCCCCTGTTTTGGTGTTGTCTAGCACCTCCGTTTTGCATTCTCCTGACTGTTCTACTCTCAAAGTTTGTGAGGATAAACGCATTGACCAGATGGCTTGTCATGGTTTTGCCAGTGTCGAGTCGGCCTTGCGGCCTGTTTGTGCTTCGGCACTTTTAGTAGGTCGGTTGTTAGGGACCTGTTGTCTACTTCCAGGCTTGACCAGGCTAGTGATGAGTTCACCATGGTGATGTGTAGTAGAACTTCGGCCTTGCTGGTGGCTATTCGGCGGTTTGGTTACGCCAGTGGGCGGCTGATTTTGTGTCCAAAAAGTCGCTTACGGCTCTTCCCTTTTTGGGGTTGCGGCTCTTTGGAGAAAAATTGGATTCGGTCGCAAAAGGAGGTAAGTTACCCCAGCGAAAGAAGCAACGTCGTCCCTTTCGGGGGGCGGCTTCCTTTGCTCCTTCCTTTTGTGGGGCCAGAGCTGGCAGGGGATTGGCTGTCTTCTCCTCCAGAGGTGATTCCTGGAACAGGGGCAGAGGACATGCCCGTCCAGGACACAGCTGGGGCTCTAAGCCCAAAACCGCTGCAAAGCCGGCTCAGTGATGAGGGGGCGCCCTCACCCTTGCGGGTGGGGGGGCGGCTGCGTCACTTCTACCAGGTCTGGGACCAGGAGGTCTCTGACAGATGGATTAGGGAAGTGGTGTCTTCCGGTTACAAGCTGGAGTTCGAGATCCGGCCTCCTCCCAGATTCTCCAGGTCTCGGGTGCCCTTGGATCCTCTGGCAGCGCAAGGGCTCCTGGCGGCAGTAAAAGATCTCCTGGACATGGCTGTCATTTGCCCGGTGCCTTCCTCGGACCGGGGCCTGGGATTCTATTCCAATCTGTTCACAATGCCCAAGAAGGATGGCTCCGTTCGTCCCATCCTGGATCTGAAGCTCCTCAACAGGTTTATCCGTCCCAGGAAGTTCCGCATGGAAACTCTGCGTTCAGCCATAAATTCGCTTCATCAGGAGGTCTTCATGACGTCCATAGACATCAAGGATGTTTATCTGCATGTTCCGATCTTCCCGGCACATCAGATTTCTCAGGTTCGTGGTGGAAGATCTGCATTTTCAGTTTGTGGCCTTACCTCGGCTCCAAGGGTTTTCACCAAGGTGCTAGCAGGGGTGATGGCCCTCCTCAGCGCCCAGGGTATCCGCATCGTGCCTTATCTGGACGATCATCTCATTATGGCATCCTCTCTCAGCCAGGCGGAGCTAGATACCAGGACTGTGGTAGCCACTCTGGAGAGATTCGGCTGGGTGATCCAAGTCCTCCCTCTCTCCGTCCAGGGTGGTGGTGTTTCTGGGAATGTCTCTGGATACTTCTCGGACCAGGGTGTTTCTTCCTCGGCCCAAGGTTCTTTTGATTCAGGAATTGATTCAGCTTCTTCTGTCCATCCAGCTGGGGATGAGACTGGGATAGATGGTGGCTTCTTTCGAGGCGGTTCCCTTTGCTCAGTTTCACACAAGGAAGCTCCAGCTCCATCTCTTGGCGGCCTGGGACAGGTCTCCGCTGTCATTGGATCAGTCTTTAATGATGTCCCCCCGGGTTCGGCGTTCCCTTCGGTGGTTGCTGGAACCAAGCAATCTGATGAGGGGCAGATCCTTTCGTTGGGAGACTGTCACCACGGATGCCAGCCTGTCAGGTTGGGGGGGGTTTGGAAGGATCTTCAGTTTCAGGGACTGTGGGGGCCTCAGGAGGCTCACGATCCCATCAATGTTCTGGAGCCGAGAGCCATCAGGTTGGTTCTGGCTCCCTTGACTCATCAGTTACAGGGCTTACCGGTTCAAGTTCGGTCGGACAATCGGACGGCGGTCGCCTACATCAATCACCAGGGAGGGACTCGCAGCAGGAGTGCCCTCAGGGAAGTGTCCTTGATCCTTGCTTGGGCAGAGAGCAATGTCCCATGCATCTCGGCGGTATACATTCCGGGAGTGGAGAACACGGAGGCAGACTCCCTGAGCAGGTGCTCATCTCGCCGGGGGGAATGGTCTCTCAATCCCAAGGTGTTTTGGTCACTTTGCCACAGGTGGGGGACTCCGAAGGTGGACCTCTTTGCCTCTCGTCACAAGCTTCCGGCATTTGTGTCTCTCTCGTGGTATCCACTGGCTCTGGCAGTGGATGCCATGTCTCTGAGCTGGAGGGATCTGGGGTTTCTGTACCTGTTCCCTCCGTTCCCTATGGTGGGCAAGGTGGTGCGCTAGCTGGCTCTAGAGGGTGTGTCAGCAATCTTGGTGGCTCCAAGATGGCCAAGGCAGGTTTGGTTCGCAGACGTGGTGCGGTTGGCAGCGGATCAGTTTGATCTGCCCCTTCTGCCAGTTCTGCTCACTCAGGGTCAACTACTCTACCCCAATTTACCAACGCTGGCTTTGACGGCGTGGCTGCTGAAACCTCCATCTTGGAGGAAGGTCTTTCTGATGCTGTCATTCAGACTCTGGTTAGGGCTAGAAAGCAGTCTTCCTCTGCCATCTACTATAGGATTTGGAGGTCTTATATTGATTGGTGTGAGGTCCGGGCCTTGCCTTGCAGGGTGTTTTCTATCCCTAGGGTTTTGGAATTTCTGCAACATGGTCTGGACTTGGGGTTGCAGCTTAGTACGTTGAAAGGGCACGTTTCTGCCCTGGTGGTCTTTTGCTCTCCATCTTCTGGTTAAGACCTTTTTTCAAGGGGTTAAGCATGTGCGGCCTCCTAGGAAGCTTTGCTCCCAGTTTGGGATTTGAATTTGGTTCTTTCTGCTCTTCAGGGTCCTCCCTTTGAGTCTTTGCAGGATTTTGCTCTTTCTACCCTTACTCAGAAGGTTGCATTTTTGGTTGCCATCACTTCTGTTCGGCGTGTATCGGAGTTGGCGGCTTTGTCCATTAAGGCCCCCTACTTTGAGAGGCATCAGGACAAGGTTTTCTGCTTCAAGCCAGATTTCCTTCCTAAGGTGGTTTCTGCCTTTCATCTTAATCAGGACATTCTTCTACCCTCCTTGTGTCCTAAGCCCAGCAATGGCAAGGAGAGGGTTTTGCATTCTTTGGATGTGGTTCGCTGTGTGAAGTACTATTTGGTGGCTACTTCCTCTTTTCATAAGACTGACGCCTTTTTCGTGGTGCCCTCCGGGCCTAGGAAAGGTTTGGCTCCCGCCAAGTCTTCCATTAGTAAATGGATTCGCCAGGCCATTTTGGGGCCTATTCTGCTAAGGGAAAGATTCCCCCTTTTCGTGTTACTGCTCATTCTACTCGTGCTGTTGGGGCGTCCTGGGTTTTCCAGCACCAGGCCTCTGTTGAGCAAGTTTGTAAGGCTGCTACTTGGTCTTCTGTTCACACTTTTTCCAAGTTTTACAAGGTTGATGTGCGGGCCTCAGCGGATGCTGTTTTTTGCCGCAAAGTTCTGCAAGCTGCAGTGGTTTGTTTGTGCTTTGTTGCCTTGTTTTGGATCCCTGCCCTTTATGGACACTGCTATTGGATGTCCCAAGTGTAATGACTATTCTGAAGCGGGGTGTGTGACTTAGAATAATACCATTTTGTGAATACTCACCTGTAAAATGGGTATTATAAGTATGTCCCACACCCCGCTTCACCCCTCCCTTTGGTATTTTGGATCCTTTATATAGTGAACCTTGTTTACTGTTGCTGGTTATTTTGGCTCTTCCTGGTCCCTTTTTCCTTACTGCTGTCTTAATACTGGGGAGTGAGTGGGAGGTCCCAGGTATTTATGGACCGGGAGGGGCTCCCTTTTTTTCATGACATCTCTGCAAGATCGCCCTCTACAGGTCGGTATAACCCAAATGTAATGACTATCTGAAGCGGGGTGTGTGACATACTTAGAATACCCATTTTACAGGTGAGTATTCACAAAATGGTATTTTTACAACATGGAGTTACAAACTCCAGCTGTATTTAAAGCCGACTAATACCCACTGAACTTTTGAAACTTGAGAAAGCCCTTGCTGATGGACGGTGAACATATTGGTACAACACTCTTGCATGTCCCGATCCAACGGTGCTGGTGCGCTCCCTGTTAGAGGGAAGCATGGGCTGCGGCCGCCAGCGTGCTTGGAGCCGCTGAGCTATGAGGGCGCTTAGACGTGCACAGTTCGGCGGCTCCGAGCGTGCTGATTGGACAAGCTGCCGCACATGCGCCATAGGAACGGTGTGAGGTGACTTTTATTAAAATATCTGGGGGATTTCACGCAGCTGGGTGCCCCGGGGAAGTGGACCAATACCCAAGTTAGTCAAAATCCTGGGTGTTGGTCCACTTTTAAAAGGTTTTTAAGGTTGTATCTTGGTTTCATTTCTTTGCCTTGTGCTTTTTTTTTTTTTTTTTTTTTTTTTGTAGGACTCTCAACAAAGTGTTACTGTAGTGATTTTCCAGGATGAACACACGGTCATATCAGCAGGAGCTGTAGATGGGTGAGACCTCAAACGTTTAGCATGATTTTTATTGGTAAATCTTTTCTGCCCATTATAGTGTCATTAACAAATTCCTATTTTTATTTTATTTTTTTTGTAGTTTTATCAAAGTGTGGGACCTTAGAAAACATTACACTGCTTGCCGACAAGAACCCTCACCAGTAAAAGCCTTCCCATATCCTGGGAGCAGTGCCCGGAAACTGGGTGAGCATATTGTCTAGTTGACTGAAGAGTTTAGCTACAGTATTTATCTTATGTATGTTGGCTTTGATGTGCTGTTTGTCTTTAACAGGCTATACCAGTTTGGCTTTGGACTCGAGCGGTACTAGCTTATTTGCTAGCTGTACAGATGATAACGTTTATATGTTTAATGTTGCTGGATTAAAGACTGATCCTGGTAAGTAAAAGTTGATATTAAATATTCTGATTCTTTTTGAAGTTGTGTGTAAAGGACAGGCAAGGGGTATATTTAAGAATCTGCACTGAAGTCACAAGGGTCCTCTAGAAGCTGTTTAGGTATCTAGATATGCTATATTGTCTTCTGCCTGCTAGTTGCTTGACTGTATGGTTTTCATAAGTAACTTATTAGGGTAGTGTCGGCTCTAGCACACTGGTAAATATTAACTTGGGCTAAGGGGGCGTTTAGGCTTTGTTGCCCTCCAGGGTCTTCTAGAACTTGAGTGCTTTTAAACTAGTTTTAAAGTGGACCAAAACCCACTTTTTTTTAACTAGCATCCCCTGAATTACTTCCCCCATGAAGAGGACCTTTTGCCAATTTTCACTACTCCTGCTTCACTCTAATACCAGATAATGGTTTTAGCTGCAAAGCTGCTCCTACAATTATTGCCACTGTTGTGTGTGGCAATGATGTCATAGCCACACCTAAGAAATGACACAGGGACAGCATATAAATTGGAAAAGCACCACCCTAATAAGGAAGTATTGTCAGGGGCTTTGGCCAAATTTATTTCACAAGTTCGGTTGGTTTTTGGTCTGCTTTATAAGAACCAAAAGCTGTAGTTCCCAAATCCAGGCCCTAGAAGTTTTAACATAAGTGCTCTCATCTGCAGCTGAAGTCTGATGGCCGTGCATGTGTCATGATTGAGGTTCGTATGCTGGGACCTTGTCGGGATGCCCCTGGGGCAAACCTCTTGGTAGCGAGGGATCTTTAATCTTTTAAAGGGAAAGTCTGCTTGTGGGTCCCGGTGTCTGATGCCAAGTACCTTATTTCAGGCCGGTGTGTGGGGAGTACAAGGCCGGACCAAGGTGCCCAACTGAGCTTCTAGCCAGAACTATAGTAGCTGGCAAGAGACATCTCTAGATCGGAGTAAAAACTACAGAGAAAGCGGACTTTACTTTTACGTTGTTCATAACAAAAGTTTAATATCAATGTCCAATATCAAATATTAAAAAATACAGAATGGTAGGGTGAAACTTGTTCACATCTTAATTGTATTCCAAAATACATGCTGTATGTTTTTGTATTCCTAAAATGAGATTCTGTGCATGTGCCAGCAGATGGCAATCTGTTCTGCTGCAGTTCAGAAGAAATGTAACAAGGTTTTCTTTCTTATCTGAAGTTAAAGCGGACCTTCGCTCTGGATAAGAGTCTATCTTATGTGTTTCCCACACCCTGTACATACAGATTGGCCACATTAAAAATCATCCTACCTGCATCTACTGCATGTTATGTGCCTTTAAACATCCAAGATGGCGGCTTATGGAAGCCAACATCTTATCAGGCAGCCTGCAAACAGGAAGTGCCTCCTGACTGTGCTGCTCTGCATTCTGGGACTGCTGACCTTTACCTGACCCCAGCTCTGCTCTGTCTGAGCAAAGCACAGCTATAACCCGCCCCCCTGTACCTTATCCCACTCTCCTCTCCTCAGTAAGTGTGATGCTTCTGAGTCAAGATGGCGGCGCCCCATCCTAAATTCCTGAACAGAGTTGCAGCCCAGTGGGGGAAAAGTTGGTTACTAAAAACATAAAATATATTAATTTTAGATGCTGGGGAACCGTTTTTTAAGAGTTTGGGCTTTTCATTAAATCACGCTGAAGGTCTGGTTTAAAGCGGACCTTCACCCTGAGTAAGAGCCTATCTTATATGTTTCCCACACCCTGTACATACAGATTGCTCACTTTAAAAATCATCCTACCTGCATCTACTGCATGTTATGAGCCTTTAAACGTCCCAAGATGGTGGCGTATGGGACATCAGGCAGCCTGCAAACAGGAAGTGCCTTCTGACTGTGCTGCTCTGCATTCTGGGATTGCTGACCTTTTCCTGACCCCCAGCTCTGCGGTTTGAGCAAACCACAGCTATAACCTGCCCCCCCCTGTACTTTATCCCACTCTCCTCAGTAAGTGTGATGCTTCTGAGTCAAGATGGCAGCGCCCGTTTCCTAAGTCCTAAACAGAGCTGCAGCCCAGTGGGGGAAAGAATATAAATGACTAAAAACTTAAAATATATTAACTTTAGATGCTGGGGAATGATTTTTTAAGGGTTTGGGCTTTTCAATCATGGTGAAGGTCCGGTTTAAAATAACTAAAGGGATTGCTTGGTGGAAGATTTACCTTTCCCGCCCAGGAGACTGCCGGCCCCCCCCCCCCCCCCTCCTTCCCAAGGGAGCTTGGTGGAAGATTTACTTTTTCTGCCCAGGAGACCCCCCCAAACAGAAACAGCACTTTAGTAGATTTTTCAGATAAAATAAACTATGTGCACCTTGCGGTTGAAAAGAAAAAAAAAAATTTACATTCGAAATACCCCTACAAACTATATATTCTCTGAAACTACACACCTCAAGCTTTCTAGGCGTACCAGGCTTGTTGATTTAAGCACAGTTTTGTAGAAGTAAACCCTCAATTATTTCTTTGGTTGCAAAGGGAGGTAAGGTGGAACTTGTTCACATCTTAATTCTATTCCAAATTGCGGTGCTTTGTTTTTTGTATTCCTAAAATGAGATTCTGTGCGTGTGCCAGCAGATGGCGATCTGTTCCGCTGCAGTTCAGAAAAGTAACAAGTTTTTTCTTTCTGATCTGAAGTTAAAATAACTAAAGGGATTTGCCACTTTGGTGTTCCTTGCAAGCAGGGAGCTTGGTGGAAGATTTATTACATCAGAGGAATTCCTGCTCTCAGGAGAGAGCTCAGTGTTCCCTAGTTACAGGCTTATTTTTAGATGGCCTGTGAGCTAACAACTAATTTTACGGCCATCCTTCTTGTGTTAATGTAAACACATGTAGACTAATATTCAAGTCACTGATGCTAAACTAATCTGGCCATGCAGGAGTTAACTAAAATGCAATCAAGAGCTTTAAAAACCTGGATTCAAAAGGTACATGCACCACTCTGCTCTGCTCTATTTCTAACTGGATTTCCCAGTTCCTTTGCCTGACTTCCATATGATACTCAAAATTATTAAGTAATCGCAAATGGTGTAACTTTATATAGACATCCCTGAGACACTGCCCAGGCCTCCAATGTGCTAAACCTTGAAAAGTATTACTTTTTGGTATGCATTAACTAAAAACTATTCCTCTGAATGTATCTTAAAAAAAATTATAATGTAAATTCTATTTTCCGTTCTCCCTAGTGTCTCTGTTCAATGGTCACTTGAACTCCACTTTCTACATCAAATCCAGCCTCAGTCCAGATGACCAGTTCCTGCTTAGCGGCTCCAGTGACCACAGTGCCTACATCTGGCAGGTAGGTTTAGTGGCTTGGATTGGTGATTAAAAGTTGCTCATAATTCAAAGTTCCTTGACTTTCCTATCTGGTAATTTAATTATTCTAAGTATGTCACACACCCCGCTTCAAGACATTCATTACATGTGGGTATACTGGCCTGTAGATGGTAAGACCCTCCCTGCCCATAAATACCTGGGACCTCCCACTCATTCCCCATTCTTTCATCTCTGCAGAGGCGAGCAAGTCAGAAGATGTCTCCTCCTTGCAGGTAGCCGGGATGACTATTTCTGCCCGGATCCCTTTTCTTTAAGTTACTTGCCTCCCAGCCTAGGCTTCTGGTCCAGGCAAAGGTAGTTGGCACCCCTGTTGCTTAGGAGCCGTGAGACCCCATAACAAGGGGTAGGCGGCTACCCGGGTTGGTGATCCTGGTTTGGGATGCCCCTACCCTGGCATGGATTCCCCCTTTTCCGCATACCCTTAAAGGGGGATTGGTGTATGTGTGTGTTTGGTGCATAACTTAGTGTGTGTGGTTCAGACTGTGCTGGAGCCGCGGCGCTGGCGGTCCCCGCGGCGCCGGCGTGTGGTAACGTCGCCTGTGGGCGCCCATGAGGCGCTTCGCCTCCTTGGGGCGGGGGGGGGGCTGGCCCCCGTGCTGCGGGCGCTGTCATTAGGTCCCGGCTTCTGGCCGGGAAATACGGGGAGGGGCGGGGCCGCGCCGGCCCGCCCTCCCTCCTCCGCTGCTCTCCTTGTGTCCCCACGGTTCGTTCCTGCCTGCACGCGGTAGCTTGGTGGAGCGAAGGCCGGGTGAGTGGCCTGTGGCCATCAGATTTTCTATTTTAACTCCTTATGGGACATTGCAGCATAGTCTGAATGTGTTTTTTTTTTTTTTTTTTGTGTTCCAGGTGGACCATTGAAATTATTAAAGGGGGATTCTCCCCGTCCTAGGATCCCTGGTTACATTTAGTTGGCTTAAAATTCCTCCCACTGGGGACTTAAAGGGGCATCCCGGGTTGCATTACTGCTTAATTCCCTTGGAGCATTGTACACATAAATATATATATCTATTAAAAAATCACCGTATGGAGGCATCCCCGAGTACTTGGCTTGTGCCCCCCTCGGGGCAATCCAGGCTGTTTGGGGTATCCCTTTTGGGGGATGATGTATTTCTTTGTGTACCCTGTGCGCAGCAGTCTATTTCGCGGCAGACCGGTTCTCAGGCGTCCGGTTCTGCTCCGCCAGTCTCCTCTGCGTCTCCCCCTCGCTTGTTACGTGCCCCTTGTGATGTGGTCCTGGGCGGAGTCGCAATCTGAGGTGTGTGCCAGATTGGCCAATCTTGAAAAATTGTTTTCCAGTGCCGTTGCTAAAAAGGCTACGGCAAAGAGAAAACATTTGTATACGGCTGCGCAGACCTTTGATAGGGAGGATTTTGACTCCCTGGATTGGTCTGATTGTTCCCCGCGAGAGGAAGCGGAGTTGTATGAGGAGTCTGATGACTCTGATGATCAGCAGTTTGTGGGCACTGATACCGAGCAGGGCCAGGGGGATTCCTTGGATACCGCTAGGGTCCTGGCTCATATGTTTGAGGTCCTGGCTATTTCTCCCCCCGAGGCGGCTCCTCTGCTGAAGGGGGAGTTCTTTGAAGTGACTAAGCCGCGCTTGGAATTTCCTGATCAATGGCCTGATGGTGTCCTGCTTCAAGGCGGTCCCCTTTGCTCAGTTTCAGTTGCACCTCTTGTCAGTCAGGGATCGGGACCCTGTGTCCCTGGATCAGGAATTTGCTCTGCCCCCCTTGGTTACAGTCCCTCTCGTGGCTGGACTCGGGGAACCTAGTGGGCAGGACCTTTCTGCCCCTGTCCTGGTAGACTGTCACCACAGATGCCAGTCTGACCGGTTGGGGGGGCTTTTGGAAGTCTCTGAAGTTCCAGGGTCGGTCGGCCCCCAGGAGGCCCATGTTTCCATCAATGTCCTGGAACTGAGGGCGATCAGGTTGGTTCTATCTCAGCTGACCACACGCCTTCGGGATCGGGCTGTTCAGATCCGCTCGGACAACCAGACGGCGGTTGCCTACATCAGTCATCAGGGAGGGACTCGGAGCAAGCAAGCCCTCAAGGAAGTGTCCCTGATCAAGGAATGTCCCCTGCATCTCGGCGGTTTACATTCGGGGGGTGGAGAACCAGGTGGCATACTCCCTGAGCAGGGGGACGTCTCGGCTGGGGGATGGTCCCTCAGCAACAAGATTTTTCACTTTGTTTCACCGCTGGGGTCAGCCAGATGTGGACCTGTTTGCGTCCCGCCACAATTACAAGCTTCCCAGCAGTCACAGGACCCTCTGGCCTTCGTCACGGATGCGCTAGAAATGCCTTGGACGGAGTTTCGGCTCCTCTGTGTTCCCTCCATTCTCTCTGCTGGGCAGGGTGCTGCGCAAGATAGTCCAGGAAGGGGTACCAGCCATTCTGGTGGACCCTTGTTGGCCAAGGAGGGTGTGGTTCGCAGACGTTGTGCAGTTGGCAGTAGATCAGTATGCCCTGCCCAAGGATCCAGATTTGCTCACTCAGGGACGACTGTGCCATCCCAATTTACAAACGCTGGCTTTAACGGCTTGGCTGCTGAAACCTCCATCTTGATGGATAAGGGGTTGCCAACTTCTGTTGTTGATACCATGATTAGGGTTAGGAAGAAGTCCTCGTCCTTTATCTACTACAGGATATGGCATGCTTACATTGCCTGGTGTGAGTCCAAGTCTCATCCTTGTCGGGTGTTTTCTATCCCCAGGATTCTGGAATTTTTGCAACATGGTTTGGATTTGGGCCTTCAACTTAGTACACTCAAGGGACAGGAGTCGGCTCTGGCAATTTTTTTTACCAAAGATCCTTTGCCAATCACCGGTTGGTTAAGACTTTTTTCCAGGGAATTACTCGTGTGTCTGCCACGTAAGCCTATGCTACCTGTTAGGGACCTGATTGGCCAACCTCGAAGATAATTTCCACCACGGTAGCTCAGAAGGCTACGGCAAAGCGGAAGCACCTTTCTCCGGCAGCGCCTGCTTCGGACGATGAGGTACTTGAAGTTTTGGATTGGTCCGATTATCCCCCCTGGTGAGGAGGGGGAACTCCTTGAGGAGTCGGATGAGCCTGCAGACCAGCTATTGGTTGGCACTGCTGGCAATCAGGCTGTACGGGTGTCCCTTGACACTCCTTCCATTTTGGCTCGAATGTTTGAAATTTTGGCTTTGGATCCGCCCGCGTTGGTCCCCCCGCCAAAGGGTGAGTTGTTTGATGTACCCCAGCTGCGTTTGGTGTTTCCCAGGCAACAACACTTTGTGAGGGTTGTCCTTAAGGAATGGGAACAACCCACGCGCCTGCTGGAATTCCTCCTAGTTGGGATAAACGTTATCCCTTTCCGGAGGATTTGGTGAAGCTTTGGTCAGTTCCCCCTGACGTCGATGCCCCTGTGTTGGGGCTGTCTAGCACGGCTGTGTTACACTCCTCTGACACTACTACCATTAAAGATGGTGAGGATCGTCGGATTGATCAATGGGCTCGCCATGGCTTTATCAGTGCCGGTTCGACACTGCGGCCGGTCTGTGCTTCGGCGCTTCTTCTGTTGGCAGTTAGGTCCATTATTAGGGAACTGTACGCAGGTCTTGATCCCGCTTGTGATATGTTTAGTTCTCTCAAGCAGTGTGAGTCGTTTATTTCCTTTGTCGTGACCGCCCAGGACGATGCTCTTGCGATGAGCAGCAGGACAGCGGCACTGCTGGTTGCTATTCGTCGGTCAGTTTGGCTGCGCCAGTGGACGGTGGACTTTAACTCTAAGAGGGCGCTTACAGCGCTACCTTTTTTAGGTTTGCGCCTGTTTGGCAACAAATTGGATGCAGTTACCAAGGATGGTAAATTGCCTCAACGCAAGAGGCCTCGTCGCTCCTTTCGGGGTGGGAGTTCCTTTAGTCCCTCCTTTTGGGGAGCCAGAGCGGGCAGAGGGGCTTCCTTTCCCGCTACCGGGGGTGTAGGTTGGACCCGGGGGAGGGTCCGTGGCCGTCCCGGTCAATCCTGGGGCGCCAAGCCCAAGCCTACTGGTAAGCCCGCTCAGCAATGAGGGGGTGCCCTCACCCATGCGGGTGGGGGGACGATTGCGACATTTCTCCCTGGTTTGGGACCAGGCGGTTCCGGACAGATGGATCCGGGAGGCGGTGTTGTCCAGTTACAAGCTGAAGTTCGAGTCTCGCCCTCCTTCATGGTTTTTTCCGGTCTCGGGTGCTCACCGTTCCTTTGGCCGCACAGGGGCTCCTGGCTCCTTCCCTCAATCAGTCGGAGACGGACACCAGAACGGTTGTCTCCACGCTGGAAAGCTTCGGTTGGGTGTTCAACCTTCCCTAGTCCTCCCTCGCTCTGGCCAGGGTGGTGTCCTTTCTGGGAATGCGGTTGGATTCCGGTCAACACAGGTTGTTTCTCCCTCAGTCCAAAATTTGTCTGGTTCCGGAGTTGGCTCGGGTCCTCCTTTCCAATCCTCGGCCGTCCATCCGTCTGGGGATGAGGCTGGTAGGGTTGATGGTTGCCTCGTTCGAGGCAGTTCATTTCGCTCAAATTCGCACGAGGTCGCTTCAGCTTCATCGGTTGGCGTCCTGGGACCGGCGACCACGGTCGTTGGATCGGTCCTTCCAGTTGTCCTACCGGGTCCGGCAGTCCCTTCAATGGTGGTTGGTCTCGGCCAATCTCTGGAGGGGCAGGTCTTTCCTGATTCCTCTTTGGGAAATTGTCACCACGGACGCCATTCTTTCGGGACGGGGGATTCTGGAGGGATCTTCAGATCCGGGGCCAGTGGGGACCTCGAGAGGCCCACCTGCCCATCAATATTCTGGAACTGAGAGCCATCCGTCTGGTTCCTTGTCTCTCGGCAGTTTACATTCCGGGTGTGGAAAACAGGGAAGAGGACCTGTTGTGCAGGTGCTCTTCCCGTCTGGGAGAATGGGCTCTCCATCCTCAGGTTTTTCGGTCACTGTGTCTCCGGTGGGGGACTCCGGAGGTGGACCTGTTTGCGCCTCGTCACAATTGCAGGCTCCTGACCTTCGTGTCGCTCTCCCAGGATCCTCTGGCGGTGGACGCCATGTCCCTTAGCCGGGGGGATCTGGGGTTTCTGTACCTGTTTCCTCCGATACCCATGCTAGGCAGGGTGATACGGAAGCTGGCTCTGGAAAGGGTGTCTGCCATTCTCGTGGCTCCAAGGTGGCCAAGGCGAGTATGGTTCGCAGACATCGTTCGGCTGGCAGTGGTTCAGTTCGTTCTGCATCTTCGGCCCGATCTGCTCACTCAGGGTCAGCTGTGTTACCCCAATTTACCAGCGCTGGGTTTGATGGCTTGGCTGCTGAAACCTCCATCTTGAAGGAGGAGGGTCTTTCTGACTCGGTTGTTGACTCTGATCGGTGCCCGGAAGAGGTCTTCTAATATCATCTACTATAGGACTTGGAAGGCCTATATCGTTTGGTGTGAGGTTAGATCTTTGCCTTGTAGGGTCTCCAGGGTGCTGGAGTTTTTGCAATCAGGGCTGGCCTCTGGTCCTCAGCTGAGTACTTTGAAAGGGCAGGTTTCTGCCTTGTCTATCTCTTTTTCAGAAGCGTTTTGCGTTTCATCCTTTAGTTAAAACCTTTTTCCAGGGGGTTACGCATGTGCGGCCTCCCAGGAAACCATTACTCCCTGTTTGGGACTTGAACTTGGTTCTCTCTGCTCTTCAGGCTCCTCCCTTTGAGCCTTTGCAGGATATTGCTTTGTCTACCTTGACTCAGAAGACTGCCTTCTTGGTAGCTATCACTTCGGTTTGGCGTGTCTCGGAGTTGGCGGCCTTGTCGATTCAGGCGCCCTACTTTGAGAGGCATCAGGACAAGGTGGTCTTTCGGTTCGAACCGGACTTTCTTCCTAAGGTTGTTTCTGCTTTTCATTTGAATCAGGATATTGTTCTTCCCTCCTTGTGTCCTAAGCCTAAGAATGACAAGGAGAGGGTTTTGCATTGTTTGGATGTAGTACGCTGTGTTAAGTACTATTTGATTACTTCTCCTTTTCGTAAAACTGATGCCTTTTTTGTTGTGCCCTGTGGGCCTAGGAAGGGTTTGGCGCCGGCCAAATCTTCCATTAGCAAATGGATACGTCAGGCCGTTATTGGGGCCTATTCTGCTAAGGGGAAAGTTCCCCCTTTTCGTATCACTGCTCATTCTACTCGCGCCGTTTTGAGCGTCTTGGGCTTTTCAGCACCAAGCTTCTGTTGAACAAGTTTGTAAGGCTGCGACCTGGTCTTCTGTTCATACTTTTTCTAAGGTTACAAGGTTGATGTGCGGGCCTCAGCGGATGCTGTGTTTGGCCGCAAAGTTCTGCAGACTGCAGTCATTTAAGTTATGCTTCACCTTGCCTTCGGATACCCATCCCTTGTGGACACTGCTTTTGGATGTCCCGATCGTAAAAATTAAAGGGGAAGCGGGTGTGTGACACACAGAGAATAATACCATTTTGTGAGTACTCACCTGAAAAATGGATATTGTCAGTGTGTCACACACCCCGCTTCACCCGCCCTTTTTGGTATCCTGGATCCTTTATATGGTGAAGCTTTTCTTTATTTTGAGGTTACCACTGGATTTCCTGGTACCTTGTCTTTCTGCTTTTGAATTCACTGGGTGATAAGTGGGAGGTCCCAGGTATATATAGGCAGGAAGGGGGCTCGTTTTCAAGACTTCTCTCTGCAACGTCGCCACCTGCTGGTGGAATAACCCGATCGTAAGAATTAAAGGGGAAGCGGGGTGTGTGACACACTGACAATATCAATTTTTCAGGTGAGTACTCACAAAATGGTATTTTTGGCCGCAAGGTACTTCAGGCAGTAGTGGTTTGAACTGCCTGTTACTCTTTTGGGATCCCACCCTACCTTACGGACACTGCTGTTTGGACGTTCCATACGTAAGGACTTATGGAAGCAGGCCGTGCCATGCAATAGGAAAAAGACAATTTTGTGAGTACTCACCTGTAGAATTGCTTTACTATGCATGGCACAACGTGCTTCACCCCACCCTTGTTATCGTTATTCTCGGTTGCCTCTTTATGGTGATTGTTCCAAGTTAGTTGGGGGTTTGTTACCTTTTTTACCTTTTTATTATCTCCCTGTTTCTTGAATAACTGCTTGTCAACACTGGATAAGTCTACTGTGATTGTTTTTATATGGTACCGGGAGGAGAAACAACTCACTGCGCCACCTTGTGGCGGAATAACCCATACGTAAGGACTTCTGGAAGCAGGCCGTGCCATGCATAGTAAAAGCAATTCTACAGGTGAGTACTCACACAATTGTCTTTTCTGGCTGCAGAAGTCTGTCTTTAAGGAGAGCCTGTCCACCAAAGGACCTTCGAGGAGCTCCTCATTCTAATTTATTTGCCTATTCCCCTGTTTGAGCTTCGTCACACTGTCATGAACATGCATATGCCTCGGCTAGTAAAAACGTTAACGTGTTCATTTACCCCCTGACTCTGAAGTGGTTACACAAAGTATTTACAAGTGGAGATGGCTGGTATGATAGGCAAACGCATACAAATAGCATATAAATGGGCCTGTAGCCCTCCACTATGCTTATGCCAGAGCTCTAGTCCTCAGTATGCGGCAACTGACACCTGCCCAGGATTTTCTGAAATACAGCACTAAGTTAGTCTTCTCTGTTTAAAGGTTAGAAACTGAGAGGAACTGAGCCTCCAATGCAAACTGGGATCATTAGGACAATCTGTTTATTTACCTGCCTGGACAATGACAAGTGGTTGTCCAAGCAGAAGTCTGGAGGTGTGGGTAATGGACGTATAGCTTTTACTTCCCTGCATACAGTGTAAATTGATTTTGCAGTAACACCATCCTGTGTGTAAATAGCATTTGTTCCGTGTGGTATTTTAAACAAAGACTTCTTTCTTGCAATTGGAATCAATGCATCCGACATATGTGATTTGGCCCAAGAGGATCAATTCATGTTATGCAAGACAGTTGCTAGAGAATGGTTCCTTTCCACAAATCAATTGTGCTTTAGCAAATTAAGATCAATACTGCCATATTTTATCACTCTGTAGTTTCTTGTCCAAGTTGCTCTCCCCAAAAAGGCCTGCTGGGAATAAAATTGTATGTATGTGCTTGCCTTGTAAGATTAGAGCGGTGTTCCCCAGCCCTGTCTTCTGAGCTACTAACAGGTCAAGTTTTGTGAATCTCCACTTGGCCAGCTCAATAACTTGCAATAATAACTTCACCAGTGTGGAGATCTGAAAAAAATCTCACCTGTTGGTGGCTCTTAAGAGGGATGTTGAACTCGGGAATAGATCACTTCATGAAGTACATTCAAGTTTCAACCTTAAAGTGGTTCAAAAAACCTCCTGCCGATACTCCCCTCATAGTGTAGGAATGGATATTCCCACCTGCAAAATAATCCTGTAACGATAGATATATAAAAAATTTTGAGGGAGAGATTTTTCATCCTTCAGCACTACCCCCCTTAGTTAATTCTCCATGGGTCGTGCTAAAGGATTTGTAGAGAAACCATTACCTGTAATTCAAACAAGGATCTTCTCCCTTTAGCATGACCCACAGAGAATTAATTTGAATTGTCCTTCCCCCGCTATCCCCCTGTGTCGTTGCATGCCTCCCTATAGCCCCCAGAATGTAACATGGGAGTCCCTGGCCAATTCTTGAGCATGTGCCGTAACTTTGCCTTGAGACTGGGTGGATTGCCTTAGAGTGGTAACCGCAGTAAGCTCTCTGCTACGGCAATGTGAGATGGCAGACTATTTGGCCATTGCATAGGTGCAGCAATTACATTGCCTGCAACTCATAACAATGATTACAGAAGGCCGGTATTTTGGCTAAAACAAGTGATCCTATACCTAGAAAGGAAGTTTATGTTGTCTAATATCCCCAGCCCAGTGGCCCAAAATGGCCCTTTCCCAACTAAAGCCTGTGCCCAATATTCATAACATGAACTTGATGCAATCGGCTATATTGCTCTTGGCCTTAGCAGCTCTGTCCCTTGGTGCTTTCCAGTGATGATACATTCAGTTACAGTACACACGGCTCACCTTTTGGGGGTCATTATCCATTGTAACTGTGATAACTGAAAGTACTATAACCTAGCTGTAACACTTCGGCTTGTTACTTAATGAATTAGCATATGGCTGCCATTCGGATAACAGCCGCATCTGGTTCGTTTTGTGTGCTGAGGGTAGAAGGTAATGACAATCTTTCTATTGGGTATATGTACACTTTAATGGTTGCCATTGCAAAGCCATTATTCTAAGTATGTCACACACCCCGCTTCAAGATATCCATAACATGTGGGTAATACCGACCTGAAGAGGGCGATCTGCAGAGATAAGGAAAAGAGAGCCCCTCCCGGTCCATAAATACCTGGGACCTCCCACTCATTACCCAGTCTTTCATTTCTGCAGACGGCGAGCAAGTCAGAAGATGATGCCTCCTCCTTGCACAGGGGGACTTGAGGTAGCCGGGATTATTCCCGGCCCGCTTTTTATTTCTATTTCCGCGCAGATAACCTTTTATTTACCACACATGCCTCCCAGCCCTGGCTGAGGTTTGGGCGAGGGTAGAATGGCACATTAGGTGCTCAGGAGCTAAGCTCCACCGTGAGACCCTGTACCAGAGGGTAGGCGGTTATCCGGGCTGGTGACCCCGGTTTGGGATGCCCTGTCCCTCGGCCATTTCACCCCAGGCGGCGTTCCCCTCTCCGGGTGCCCTTCTCCTCGAGGGGGGCGCGGGGGGGGGAGGTTGGGAGCTTTATTCCAGGCCTTTATTCTGTATATACTGTTTGTGTAGTTCTTTTACTTGGAGGTCGGCGCCACGCAGGCCGGCCTCTCATGTGGCATGGCGGAGGAGAACCCTCTCCTCAGCTTTTTGAGCTAGTAGGGGGCGGGGCCGGACGCCGGCTCGTCGCAGCGGCCCGCCTTCCCTCCGTTACTGTTCTTTTAACCGGCGCCGCGGCGCCGGTCCCCTGACATGGCGGCTGTGCGCTGTGAGGAGAGAGCTCTCCTCACGCTGAGTACAGGGGGCGGGGACGGGCGTTGGAGCGTCGCCGCTGCCCGCCCTCCCCCCTGTCAGGCTGCTTACCGGCGCCGCAGCTGCCGTCATCTCTGCGGCGCCTGTCTTTTGTGGCAGCGAGCTCGTGAGGGGAGATCTCCCCTCACACGTTTGATACAGGGGGCGGGGCAGGGCTTTCGGCGGGACGCCGAGGCCCGCCCCCGTTCGGCAGGCGCCACCGCGGAGTGTGGTTTCTGCCATGGTAGGGGGGCGGAGCCACGGACATCGCGCTCTCCGCGCTGGCCACGCCCCCTTCTCCTCTCTGCCTCCGTGCTGCTGGCTCTTCATGAGGGCGGTCGCCATCTTCTCAGCGGAGGAAGTCTCAGTGAGTGGCCCTGTGGGATATATATATATATATATATATATATATATATATATATATATTCCTTTTTCTGCATTTCCATTGCTTATACCATGTTCTATTGTGTCTTCCAGGTTGACCTACGTTAGGTTTAGGGGGTTTCTCCCGGTCCTAGGGTCCCTGGTTTTTAAAAATTTTACTGGCTTCAAATCCTCCCACTTGGGACATTAAAAGGGCATCCCGGGTTGCTTATATGCGTAATTCCCTTGGTCATAGCGATTACACATAAGTTCACCGTATGGAGGCATCCCCGGATACTGGGCTCAGGCTCCCCTTGGGGCAATTCCGGAAGTTTATGTTGTGTGGGGTATCCATTACTGGGGAAGATGTGCCTCTGTGTATACCGTGTGCACAGCAAACTATTACGCGGCAGTCCGAACCCCAGGCGTCTGGGTCAGCACCGCCGGTCGCTTCATCTCCTCCTCCCAGCTTGATACGCACCCCGTGTGACGTTGTCATGGGTGGGGAGCTGCAATCTGAGATGTGCGCCAGATTGGCCAACCTTGAAAAATTACTCTCCAGCACGGTCGCCCGTAAGGCTCCGGCTAAGAGAAAGCACTTGTCGCCGGCTCCGCCGGTGGATGACCTTGATGATGTTAATAATCTGGATTGGTCTGACTACTCCCCGCTAGAGGAAGGGGAGGTTTATGAGGATTCTGATAATTCAGACGATCAGCAGTTTGTTGGCGCTGATGCTGAGCTTGGGGAGATCCTCAGATACTCCTAACGCTCTGGCTCAGATGTTTTGAGGTTTTGGCTATTTCTCTTCCTGAGGAGGCTCCACAGCAAAAGGGGGAGTTTTTCGAGGAATCCAGGCCGCGCTTAGAATTTCCTAATCAAAAACACTTTGACAAAATTATTGCTAAGGAATGGGACAGGCCTGCTCGGCTCCCTGGTATTCCTCAGGGGTGGGATAAAAAATATCCCTTCCCTTCGGATACGGTAAAGCGTTGGGCATCCCCCCCCCCCCCCCCCCCCCCCGAGGTGGATGCACCGGTTCTGGGGTTGTCCAACACTGAGAGTGGAACAATCTGGGTTATTTAAAACAGCAAAGACGGAGAGGATAAACGCATTGACCAGATGGCTTGTCATGGTTTTGCCAGTGTTGGGTCAGCCATGCGGCCCGTTTGTGCGTCGGCGCTGATGGCTGCCAGGTCTGTGGTCAGGGACCTATTGACTTCTTCCGGGCTTCGTCCGGGTAGTGACGAGTTTCTTGGCCTTAAAAGGTGTGAATTGTTTTTGTCGTTTGTTCTAGCCGCCTTGGATGACACTCTGATGATGTGTGGCAGGACGTCTGCTCTGCTAGTGACTATTCGGCGGTCAGTTTGGTTGCGCCAGTGGGCGGCCGATTTTATGTCCAAAAAGTCGCTGACGGCTCTACCTTTTGTAGGATTACATTTCTTTGGAGAGAAATTGGATTCCGTCACCAAAGGTGGTAGGTTACCTCAACGCAAGAAACAATGCCGTCCCTTTCGGGGGGCATTTTCCTTTACCCCTTCCTTTCGTGGGGCCAGAGCTGGCAGGGGATTTGCCTTCCCCTCCTCCAGAGGGGATTCCGGGAATAGGGGAAGAGGACGTGCCCGTCCAGGATACAGTTGGGGCTCTTAGCCCAAACCCGCTGTTAAGCCAGCTCAGCAATGAGGGGGCGCCCTCACCCGTGCGGGTGGGGGGACGGCTGCAACACTTCTCCCAGGTCTGGGATCAGGAGGTCTTGGACAGATGGATCCGGGAAGTGGTGTCTTCCGGTTACAAGCTGGAGTTCAAGCACCGGCCCCCCTCCCAGATTTTTCAGGTCTCGGGTGCCTTCGGTACCTCTGGCCGCGCAGGGGCTCCTGGTGGCAATAAAGAGTCTTCTGGACATGGCTGTCATTTGCCCAGTGCCCCCCTCAGACCAGGGCCGGGGCTTTTATTCCAATCTGTTCACGGTACCCAAGAAGGACGGCTCGGTCCGACCCATCTTGGATCTGAAGTTTCTCAACAGGTTCATCCGGCCGCGAAAATTCCGCATGGAAACGCTGCGTTCTGCTATTCACTCTCTTCGTCAGGGGGACTTTCTGACGTCAATAGACATCAAGGACGCTTACCTGCACGTTCCGATTTTTCCAGCACACCAGAGGTTTCTCAGGTTCGTGGTGGAGGATCGGCATTTTCAGTTTGTGGCACTCCCCTTTGGTCTTACCTCGGCACCTCGGGTTTTTACCAAAGTGTTGGCGGGGGTGATGGCTCTACTCAGGGTCCAGGGTATCCGCATCGTGCCTTACTTGGACGATCTTCTCATTATGGCATCTTCCTTCAGCCAAGCGGAGTTGGACACCAGGATGGTGGTATCCACTCTGGAGAGATTCGGTTGGGTGATCAACTACCCCAAGTCCTCTCTTTCCCCGTCCAGGGTAGTGACCTTTCTGGGAATGTCTCTGGATACTTCCCAGGCCAAGGTGTTTCTGCCACAGTCCAAGGTTCTGTTGATTCAGGAGTTGGTTCGGCTTCTCTTGTCCGCCCATCCGGCTAGGGATGAGACTGGTGGGGTTGATGGTGGCCTCATTCGAGGCAGTTCCCTTTGCGCAGTTTCACACAAGGACGCTCCAGCTCCATCTGTTGGCGGTTTGGGACAAGTCTCCGCTATCGTTGGATCAGTCCTTCCTGATGACCCCCCGGGTTCGACGATCCCTTCACTGGTGGTTGAGTTCCGTCAATCTGTTGAAGGGCAGATCCTTTCTGGCCCCTTGTTGGGAGACAGTCACCACGGATGCCAGTCTGTCAGGTTGGGGGGGTGTCTGGAAGGATCTTCAGTTTCAGGGTCTGTGGGGCCCTCAGGAGGCTCACGAGCCCATCAATGTCCTGGAATTGAGAGCCATCAGGTTGGTTCTGTTTCGCTTGACTCATCAGTTGCTGGGCTTGCCAGTTCAGGTTCGGTCGGACAATCTGACGGCAGTTGCTTACATCAATCACCAGGGAGGGACTCGCAGCAGGAGTGCCCTCAGGGAAGTGTCTTTGATTCTGGACTGGGTGGAGAGCCACGTCCCGTGAATCTCAGCAGTCTACATTCCGGGAGTGGAGAACACGGAGGCGGACTCTCTGAGCAGGTCCTCTTCTCGCCAGGGGGAGTGGTCTCTCAGTCCCCAGGTGTTTCGCTTGCTTTGCCTCAGGTGGGGGTTCCCGGCGGTGGACCTCTTTTGCCTCTCGTCACAATCACAAGCTTCCGGTATTTGTGTCTCTCTCGCAGGATCCACTGGCTCTTGCGGTGGATGCCATGTCCCTGAACTGGAGGGATCTGGGGTTTCTGTACCTGTTCCCTCCGTTTCCAATGGTAGCCAGAGTGGTGCGCAAGCTGGCCCTGGAGGGCGCATCGGCAATTCTGGTGGCACCAAGGTGGCCAAGACAGGTTTGGTTCGGTCAGACTGGCAGAGGATCAGTTCGTTCTGCCTCTGCTGCCGGACCTGCTCACCCAGGGTCGGCTACGCTATCCCAATTTACCATCGCTGGCTTTGACGGCGTGGCTGCTGAAACCTCCATCTTGAAGGAGGAAGGTCTTTCTGATGCGGTGATTCAGACTCTTATTAGCGCCAGGAAGCGGTCTTCCTCTACCGTTTACTATAGGACCTGGAGGTCCTATATTGACTGGTGTGAAGGTAGGTCTTTCCCATGTAGGGAATTTTCGATTTCCAGGATTCTGGAGTTTCTTCAACATGGTCTGGATCTGGGGCTCCAGCTTAGTACTCTGAAGGGGCAGATTTCTGCCCTGGCGGTGTTCTTTCAAAGGTCCTTTGCACTTCATCCTTTGGTCAAGACTTTTTTCCAAGGGGTTACGCATGTTCGGCCTCCTAGGAAGCCTTTGGTTCCAGTTTGGGATTTGAACTTGGTTCTTTCTGCTCTTCAGGGTCCTCCGTTTGAGCCCTTGAATGAGGTTGCCTTGTCTTCACTTACGCAAAAGGTGGCCTTTTTGGTGGCTATCACTTCTGTTAGGCGTGTTTCTGAGTTGGCAGCTTTGTCCATTAAAGCTCCGTACTTCGAAAGGCATCAGGACAAGGTGGTGTTTCGTTTCAAGCCGGATTTTCTTCCTAAGGTGGTTTCTGCTTTTCATCTAAATCAGGACATTGTTCTGCCCTCTCTGTGTCCTAATCCCAGCAACGACAAGGAGAGGGCTCTGCATTCTTTGGATGTGGTTCGCGTTGTAAATACTATTTGGTGGTAACGTCTTCCTTTCGTAAGACTGATGCTTTTTTTGGCCTCTGGGCCTAGGAAGGGTTTAACACCTGCCAAGTCTTCCATTAGTAAATGGATTCGTCAGGCCATTATTGGGGCCTATTCTGCTAAGGGGAGGAGTCCCCCTTTTCGTGTTACTGCTCGTTCTACTCGTGCGGTTGGTGCGTCCTGGGCCTTTCAGCACCAGGCCTCTGTTGAGCAAGTTTGTAAGGCCGCTACTTGGTCCTCTGTTCACACTTTTTCCAAGTTTTACAAGGTTGATGTTCGGGCCTCAGCGGATGCTGTTTTTGGCCGTAAAGTTCTGCAAGCTGTTGTGGTTTAAGTTGTGCCTTGTTGCCTTGTTTTGGATCCCCGCCCTTTTATGGACACTGCTATTGGATGTCCCACCTGTTATGGATATCTTGAAGCGGGGTGTGTGACATACTTAGAATAATACCATTTTGTGAATACTCACCTGTAAAATGGGTATTATAAGTATGTCACACACCCCGCTTCACCCGCCCTTTTCGTATTCTGGATCCTTTATATTGTGAACTTTGCATTGCTATGACTTATATTTGGCTCTTCCTGGTCCCTTACCTTACTGCTTTCTTTATACTGGGTAATGAGTGGGAGGTCCCAGGTATTTATGGACCGGGAGGGGCTTTCTTTTCCTTATCTCTGCAGATCGCCCTCTTCAGGTCGGTATTACCCACATGTTATGGATATCTTGAAGCGGGGTGTGTGACATACTTATAATACCCATTTTACAGGTGAGTATTCTCAAAATGGTATTATCTGTACATGGTAGCCTTTTTGGATGTGGAGGTTGTGGCTGTTTTTGCCTAGCATTTAGCGATATAATCTCACTGAGAAAGCACTTGTTGCAGGTGTTCAGCTTGGAATTCTCTGAGCAATAAGCCAGAAGGCATTTGTAGGGAAGAATTCAAATTACCACAAGTTACGGAAAGGCAGGGAGCCAGTGCTGAGAAAATAGGACGTACTTTGTTTGCAATTAAAAACTACTTCTGGTTTGGGTTTTTTTTTTTTTTTTTTTTTTTTACAACTAGGCTGACTTCTTGCTGAAGAGGATAACTTTTATTGTAGTTTAATGGAACATGCATATTAAAAACCATTAGTTTGTTTTATGGTAAATGTTCTGCCACCTATGCGCTGTATAAACTGGTGTGAGACAAACAATTTAAAGAGAGCATAGGCGTTTGGTATTATAGGAACTCTGAAATGAACTGACCAAACTCCCTCTTTAATATGCAGCATCTGGGTGGCCCGGGTCCTGTTGCCCAGCTGGGCTTCGGCGCCGCTATACAGGAGAACAAGTCCGTCCAGGTACTCTCCTCCTCTTCTGGGATCTCCAGTAGCTTTGGAGCAGCCTATCGAGCTCACATGGCCAGTGGCTGCACATGTGCTCTCCTGCCAGACACCCTAATAGGCTGCTTAAGATCAGGTGGGACCGGCAACCCTAAAGAGCTGAGCCCCGTTCTTTCATTTAGCAGCGCTGCTGCATATTAGCGTTTGTCTTAAATAGATGTTTGCTCCCTGGCTGCTGGCGGTCACCTGAGCCTGCAGGGCTCTGTGGAAACGAGGAAAGTAGGGAACGGGGCCATGGTCTCATTAAAGGGATATTGCAAATAGTCTGTTGCTCAGTAACATCTTTGCCATCAAGTGTACAGTGAAATGGGAAGCTGCTCCTTCTTTCTAGGGCAGCTGTGCAGTTGGACACGGCTGCCTGATCCCGCTCTGTCAGCACTGGGTACATGCTAGCCTGTCTGTCAGCTGTAAAACAGATGGCGTTTCCTCTTGGTCAGTTACATAGTAACTCGTTTACATGCTTACTAAATGGCTGCGATAGACTTAGGTGCTTGTATCTGAATTTTATTATAACTCCATATTTGACTGTTTTTAACTCTGATCCAAGGCCAGTGTCTGTACAATTAAATAGCAAATCTTTGTCATCAGTTTGCTTAACGTCCCTGTCCAGGTGCACACTTAATTCCTCCCTCATCATCGCTCTTTGGGACAATATAAAATGAACACCAGAACACCCTTTTTTTATCCTTTGAAGCTGATATTCACCCTGTCTTGTATGTTTCCCCCATCCCCCTACATACAGTTTGCCCACATTACCAAATCATCCTGCCTGCACCTCTTGCGTTTTTAACTTTAACTTTTTAACTTTAACTTTTTAACATCCAAGTTAGCGGCCCATGGAGTCTCATGCTGCCTGTAGACAGGAAGTGCCTTCTGACTATGCTGCTTTGCATTCTGGGATTGCTGTCTTTTTCCTGACCCCCAGCTCTGCTCTGTCGGTGCAAAGCACAGATACTTCCGAGGCAAGATGGCGGTGCCCGTATCCTAGAGTCCTGAACAAAGTTGTAGCTCAGTGGGTGAAAGTATAAGCAACTAAAAACACAAAATATATTCACTTGCTTGGGAATATTTTTTACAAGGGTTTGGGCTTTTCATTAAATGATACTGAAGTTTGAGCCTTTCACTATTTTACTGCCGACTTGTTGGCTTCTTGTGCTAAATGTTCTTGTTGGCTTCTTGTGCTAAATGTTCTTTCTCTTTTAGGTATCCAATCCATTGGCTCCCCCCATGATGCTTCAAGGGCATAGTCAGGAGGTTACCTCAGTCACTTGGTGTCAGTCTGACTTCACCAAAGTAAGTGGCTTTTACATTTATCCTATTGGCGGAATAGTTTTTTGATCACTTCTGATCAGCAGCAGTTATTCTGCTCGTTAATGGGGAGCTCTTTACTTTGCAGAGGCCAATTCGAATTATATACAACTCTTCAGCTACTTTCTCACCGGCGCAATAGCAGTGCTCTGGTGTGGAAGGCACCACCTTCTTCTTTTCTACTATCTTTCTGGTGTTATTTCTTAACCCTCTCTGCAGCAGCTCTAAAGGCTTACCCTCCAATGCTGGCGATGGAAGAAATCTATGGGAACTTAATAAAGCTATGATTTTGACAGTGTTTCCAGGATTCACTGTAAAGATACCTTCTCTCAAAACCTGGAATTGTTGACTAGCTCAGCGATTTACTGACTTGACCTAACCGTGTCATATGTTTGACTTGCATGATTAGCAAAGTGATAAGGTTATTGCAAAAAAGATAGCAGCAGGCACAGCCTAAATCAAAATCATGTGTGTGCTCCTAGGTCTGTGCCTGGTGATAGTTATTGGTTATATTTTAGTCAAACCGAAATGGTGCTCTGTTTACCATTGTCCTACCTTGTGCAGATTGCAACGTGCTCGGATGACAACACTGTGCGGGTTTGGCGGTTAAGGAGAGGCTGCAGCGAGACGAATGAAAATGATCGTGCAAACTGTGTTGGTTGGACGCGCCAGAAGAGTGAATGCTCTCATATAGGCAAGTACCTTGTTCAGACCTGCCATGTACCACGCGCATTTATTCGTTTGCGGCAGATTTAGAGGTGCAACAAAAGTCCAATTGCCCCTTTTCAGAGTGTTCGGTGCAGCAGAACAGAAGACGAGGCCGCAAAAAGTCCTGCCTGCTGTATCTTTCTCCCCCCTCCCCCCCCCCCCCCCCCCCAAAAAAGGGAAGAGTTGAACGGCACCAACTTGTATCTAATTAATGTGGTGCACTGCTCTGGAACAGGCTCAGACTACCTGAACAGTATTAGGACTAAGTGGGGGGAGCCCAACTCCCCAGCATAAAGAGCAATGTCCAGAGACTTGAAATTGAACTTACCGTATATACTCGAGTATAAGCCGAGTTTTTCAGCCCACTTCTTGGGCTGAAAAAAGCCGCCTCGGCTTATACTCGAGTCCAGGGGCGGCCGCCGCCGCTCTCATTCATACAAACAAGCGCACACATTCACACACTGACCGGCACTTCAGGCTGCTGCGTGCTGGTCGTCAATGGGCGGCGTCCAATGTTTTCATTGGACGCCTGCCATATGGGGCACGCCCACCGATGACGAGCACGCAACAGCCAGGAAGTGCTGATGTGTGTGAGAATGACGGCGGCGGCTGGCGAGGAACTGAGGAGGGGAGGAGGGTAACCTCGGTCAAACCCTGACCCCCGACACCTGCGCATCCGAGAGCCGCGGCAGCAGGTACCCACAGGGTTTCAGGGTGGGAAAGAGGGACAATTTACTTACTTACAATAGAAACACTTTGAATAGGGGAATGAATCATTTATTAATGCAGATCTGCATGTTACACCTCAAAGAGGGACAAAGAAGAACAACGAGGGATATGGGGGCATGAGCTTCAAAGAGGGACAGTCCCTCCAAATCAGGGACACTTGGGTGGTATGGTGTGTGTGTGTGTGTCTTTCTGTGTGTGTGTGTGTGTGTGTCTTTCTGTGTGTGTGTGTGTGTGTGTCTTTCTGTGTGTGTGTGTGTGTGTGTGTCTTTCTGTGTGTGTGTGTGTGTGTGTCTTTCTGTGTGTGTGTGTGTGTGTGTCTTTCTGTGTGTGTGTGTGTGTGTGTGTCTTTCTGTGTGTGTGTGTGTGTGTCTTTCTGTGTGTGTGTGTGTGTGTGTCTTTCTGTGTGTGTGTGTGTCTTTCTGTGTGTGTGTGTGTGTGTCTTTCTGTGTGTGTGTGTGTGTGTGTGTCTGTTGTCTTTCTGTGTGTGTGTTGTCTTTCTGTGTGTGTGTGTTGTCTTTCTGTGTGTGTGTGTTGTCTTTCTGTGTGTGTGTGTTGTCTTTCTGTGTGTGTGTGTGTGTTGTCTTTCTGTGTGTGTGTGTGTGTTGTCTTTCTGTGTGTGTGTGTGTGTTGTCTTTCTGTGTGTGTGTGTGTGTTGTCTTTCTGTGTGTGTGTGTGTGTGTTGTCTTTCTGTGTGTGTGTGTGTGTGTTGTCTTTCTGTGTGTGTGTGTGTGTTGTCTTTCTGTGTGTGTGTGTGTGTGTGTGTCTTTCTGTGTGTCAACTCCAATTCCAATTGAAAAAAGCCGCCTCGGCTTATAATCGAGTCAATAACTTGTTCCATTTTTTTTTTGTGGTAAAATTAGGTGCCTCGGCTTATATTCGGGTCGGCCTATACTCGAGTATATACGGTACTTGTAATATCTTTTTAAATAGTTTATTGCATTACTATAATGCCTAACAATACATACTAAAAAACATACAAAACAAACACATTCTCACAATCTGCATGGGGGGGGCGTTGGTGTTAAGTGAAGCCAATGAAAAATTAAAGCCTAAATATCAAAAATCCTCTTAATACATACAATCATCAAGTATAAATAAAGTGCCTTCAAGAAAAGTGCAGACTCTGCATACTGCCTTGAAAAAGCGATAATCCGTCACGAAACGCGTTGGCTTTTTCCTGGTGCGACCTGTGAATGCCTGCACTATTTATATGTAAGATCAGTATTTTTTGATATGTTTTGCACCTACCTCATATATTTTTGCGTACTTTGCACTGAATTATATTGATGGTCTATTATGATTTGATGCACTTTTCTTGAAGCACAGGCACTTTATTTATACTTGATTGTATGTATTAAGAGGATTTTTGATATTTAGGCTTTAATTATTTTTCATTGGCTTCACTTAATACTAGCACCCCCCATGGCAGATTGTGAGAATGTTTGTTTTGTATGTTTTTTTGGTATGGATTTTTAACATGTATTGTTGGGTATTATAGTAATGAAATAAACTATTTAAAAATATATTACAAGTGCCTGCTGTATCCAGACGGCAAATGCGCAATATTAAAGTCAATGGTACCACAATTGTGAATGTGTTTGTGTCATGCAGTACTGAATGCATTTGTGACACCATATATCTTAGTGGTATTCAACAGACAGTAAGAAATACCCTGAAACGGGGAGATGAAAGAAATTGAGGACCAAAATAGGATTTGGTGCCTATAAGATCGAAGGGCTGGCCTTTTTCTCATACCAGCATGGGTGCCAGGCAGATGAGGGGGGTAGTCGCTTGTCACCTGGCACATTTGCTCATGTCTTTAGGAAAAGTCCACTTGTAAACAATTATTACAAAATATATATAAATAAGAGCCTAACCACAGTATATGTATCACAGGGACTAAACAAATACATACAATTGCCAAATAGGCCTAAAGTTACTTGCTGATAGTTACAATACAGGGCCCTCATGCCCACGCATCCTTTCTCCTCCTTGGTCCCCTCGCAACTCCCGAATATCACTCCACCTCTTTCTAGGACACCTCACTTCCTGTTGTAAAGGACTAGCCCCTCCCTTTTAGACAGCACATCTACCCACAAAAGGATTTCATGAACAGGTATTGACTTAATTCACATTACATAGTTAAGAATCCTTTATATGCCCAAATCTATTGTGTCCACCCAACCGCAGCCAAGATGTCTGGATTGATACCAAATTTTCATCTAGGAGGCTCAATTATCATCCTAGCTAAGGCAGCTACTTGGCGACCTAGTTTAGATATTTAAAAGTATATCTCTAATATTTTTATATTTCATGGGAATTCTCGATTTCTTACACACTAAATGTTTTCCTTTCACAAAGCAAGGAAATGGGTACAAAAGAACTTGCATATGTCCACTACCTGTGACCTATAGGAAACCATTATGTCAAGCGTGGTTTCCTTCTACCTTTTATGTAATGAATTTGGTTGTTTTTCACAAGTGTTTTTTATGAGCTGAACATGATTCATATTTTTAATGCAGGTTTAAAGTTGTGTACACCTGCCAAATCTGCCTTGCCACAAAGCCCCACACTTATGTCTTCACCTACACCAGCGACTTGTGCCCCAAGTTACACTGGAGATCTTCCAATGGCATCCACGACTCCAACATCCCCTTTTACTCCGGTTTCCAAGTTGAGTACACCTACAAGGCATAAGACAGAAACTTCCACTTCATCTCCCAAACCGGCTTCTGTTTCAAAGATCTCCATCAAAGACTGGGTCACACGTACTCCAAGGTCTGGTACTCCCATAGGTGATATGAAAACTCCATCTCCTCGGAAGGCCTTCACGCCAGTTGAGCAGTACCCCACATCCTCTGGTTCTAGGACATCCATGTATGAAAAGAAGGCAAAGCGACGCCTGGATACCAGCAGTGAACAGAGAGAGCACGAGTGTTTCACAGACTGTAAATGTGTAGTGGAGTTGGAGCCCGGGGTAAAGAGAGCCAGGCTTGACCTGTTCTCCTTGGAGGATGCCAGTGAAAAGGATACTGGGTGTTTAAGCCTGGATCATTTTGACAAAAAACTTAGTGAGGTTTCCGTTCCGAAACCCTCTATAGATACCTCTGGACAAATGTCTCCTGCAGGGTCACCGTGCCCTATGAGAACTGTGCAGCACAACAAAGAAAATAGCACTCCAGAGAAGAACTGGCTATCTGCATTGGGACACAAACTAAAATCTGACAGGCCTTCAACACAGAATAAAATGTTTAGCCCTGTATCAAGGAGTGGCAATGCCAAAACTGTAACAAGGAACAGCATTGGGTCACCTGTGTCTGTGAGTATAGTGTCTACACACTTGTGTCCTGCTTATTCTAGTCCTGGCGTTTAAATGGACCAGCAGTTATTTAGAAAATATTACCATTGTTCCTGCACTGGATGTATCCCTTTTGCTACATGTCTAAAATTATACTTTTGATCTTGGTCTGTGGGGAAAAGTCTACAGAAGTTCTGTATTTGCCAACCAAATCACAAACTTTGCCGTATGTCATAAATACTTGTAGCCAACTGCTAGTGACGTCCAGGTTTCCCATATATTCTAAGTATGTCACACACCCCGCTTCGAGACATTCATTACATGTGGGGTATACTGACCTGTAGATGGCGATCTTGCAGAGATGATAACAAAAAAAGGTAAGACCCTCCCGGCCCATAAATACCTGGGACCTCCCACTCATTACCCAGTCTTCCATCTCTGCAGTGGCGAGCAAGTCAGAAGATGTCTCCTCCTTGCAGGTTGCCGGGATGACTCCCGGCCTTCTTTTCTCCCTTATTTTAATTACTTGCCTCCCAGCCTAGGCTGCTGGTCCGGGCAAAGGTAGTTGGCACCCCTGGTGCTTAGGAGCCGTGAGACCCCATAACAAGGGGTAGGCGGCTATCCGGGTTGGTGATCCTTGTTTGGGATGCCCCGTCCCTTGCCCCTACACTTGCATGGATTCGCCCTCTCCCGGATACCCTTAGAGGGGGGGGGGGGGGGGGGGCGGGTCCATTATGGATTCCTCTCTTTATAGTGTATGTGTGTGTGTGTGCTTTGACTGTGTGTGCCTCCGGCGTGCTGCATGGCGGCGGTGAAGCGCCCATGAGGGATTCGTCTCCTCTGGGCCGGGCGCTCGCGCGTGCCTACGGCCCGCCCCCGTGCTACGAGCGCGTTTTCTCATGTCCCGGCTTCTGGGCGGGAGAGACGGGGCCGGGCGCGAACCGTGCCGGCCCGCCCTTCCTCCTCCTCCTGCACACGCGTCCTCCACTTGCGGTACCGTAGGTCGGGTAAGTGGCCTGATGGCCATCTGTTTCATCTGTTATTCACTAGTTATGCATCCTAGCATGGTCTGAGCGTGTGCTTGTGTTTCTTTGTGTTCCAGGTGGACCATTGCTCATATTAAAGGGGGGTTCTCCCGGTCCAGGGTCCCTGGTTAAAATTTAGCTGACTTAAAATCCTCCCTCTCGGGACTTAAAGGGGCATCCCGGGTTGCATTATTGCGTAATTCCCTCGGAGCATTGTACACACATATATTCTTGGTGTGCCACACACCCCGCTTCACTTCTTAAATATTCATTACTTCATGGGTTAATCCACCGCAGGTGACGTAGTGCAGAGAGGAAGTCTTGTAACGAGCCCCCTTCCGGCCCATATATACCTGGTACCTCCCTTCAATCACCAGTATTTTTCTCTCTGCTTGACAAACAGAGGTTGGAAGTTTCCTGCTTACAGGTAGGTCGGGGTATTCTTACCCCGCCACCCCCCTTTTGGTCTATTTCTGCCCGGTTTGAGTTTGTATACCTTTATGGTGGATAGGAAGCCTCCCAGCCTAGGCTGCTCACCGGGTAATTGGTAGACGGCACTATTGGTGCCTAGGAGCTTATCTCCTCCGCTCGTCCCCCTCTTTTGGGGGCAATGCGGCAATCCGGCATGGTGATCCGGAAATGGGATGCCCCTGTCCCGAGGGTCCCCGTAGCCCCTTACTCTCCCGTTTCGGTCCCTTCTCCCTTCACTATGGGGGGGGGGGGGGTATAGAGGGTTGTGTATCTTGTATAGTGTTTTCACTGTATTGCTGTCTTTTTCTGTGTGTTCACTTTGTGCATAGAAGCAGACTGCGCAGCAGCATGGTGCGCTTTGTCTGTTATGCTGGAGCTCCGGGCAGATACTTTTTAGAGATGGCCAGTGTGTTGGTCAGCTTTATGGGGGCGGGGCAGCGGACCGCGCTCAGCTGCTGTGCTTTCACTTCAGATGCGTCCCCTCCCGCCTCCCTCCCTTCCCCGCTGCTCCGTGCGGCAGCCTGTGTGGCTGCGCTTATGTCTCCTTCCCCCTCCTCTGCCGCCTGGCTGGGTGTCAGCCAGCGCAGCTGGTGGCAATCCCTCAATGAATGGAACGGGGCGGCTCCCTGTGACGCGGGGGGGGGAGGGGCGTGGCGCCGGCGGAAGCGGCACTCGGCGGCCCCAGCCTCACTTCCTTCCTGTCTCTGTTAAGAGAGGTCACGTGGGGGGGGGGCGCGTGCTGCAGCAACACATGGGTTTTGTGTTCTACTGCTGCGGCTGCTACATGTCCCTCCGGTCTGGCTGTCAGGTAAGCGGCCCCGCTTTTGTGGGGCCGAGAGTGAGATTTCTTATGGGGCAAGCTTTTAAGGATGCACTCTTATCATGCTATTGTGAACATGCTGCATATGTTACACTCTCAAGGGATCTGATGGTTTTGTTTTTCTTTCCTTTCAGATCCTGGGATCCCTCTTTTATTGCGGCCCTCCGGCTCTATATTGCCTGGCTAGTCATTCTTTTTATATGAAATTGCACATTTTAGATATATATATACATATATATATATATTTTGAGACTGTTAAGGGGGACCTTTTCTCTTAAAAAAAAAAAAAAAGTGTATTTACAAAAACCCTCCCTTCCGGGACATTCTTTATAAGGGGGCATCCCGGGTTGGCTTATGCCTTAAAAGTCCCAGTATTTGCGATACCATAAATCACCAATATGGAGGCTTCTGTTACTACCGGAAACGACTCGTCAGAGCCGTCCAGGGGGTGTGTAAAATGTGGGGCTGCGCTCCCTGCTGATGATATCTTTATTTGCATTTCTTGTGCAAGGCAGATTATTGCGCGTCAGTCTGTTGATCCGGCTGCTGACCCGTCGCAACCTTCATCATCTCCTGCCTCTCCCTCCCTGTTCCGGACCCCGCATGACACTGTCAAAGGTGGGGATTCGCAATCCGAGGTGGTGGTAAAATCGGCCAGTCTTCGGGAAGTATTGCCCGTTAAAGCGGGGCTGAAGGCCCCTGCAAAACGGAAGCGCCTGACTCCGGTATCTTCGGCTCCTCAGGGCGAATTGTGTGAGCCTGTGGAATGGTCCGATGGCTCCCCGGATGAGGGTGAATTCCTCTTGGAGTCAGATGAGCCGGCAGATCAGCTTGAGGCTGATGCGATTGGCGATTGGTCGGCGGGGGTTGCCCTTGACACCCCCTCCATTCTGGCTCAAATGTTTGAAATTCTGAATTTAGATCCGCCTGAGGCTGTCACCCTGCCAAAGGGTCAGTTGTTTAAAGAGCCTCAGCCGCGTTTGGTTTTTCCCAGACAGCACCACTTTGAGAGGGTGGTCCTTAAAGAATGGGAACATCCCACGCGGTTATCTGGAATCCCTTCCAGTTGGGAAAAGCGTTATCCTTTTCCGCCAGAATTGCTGAAGCTTTGGTCCGTCCCTCCTGAAGTCGATACCCCTGTGCTAGGGCTATCTAGCTCCGCTATGGTACAGTCTGCTGAGACTTCTGTCCCTAAAGATGGGGAGGATCGTAGGATTGACCAGTATGCTCGCCATGGCTTTGTTTATGCTGGGTCAACGATGCGCCCCCTGTGCGCTTCGGCCCTTCTTCTTTTAGCAGTAAGATCTGTAATCCAGGGGCTATGCGAGGATCTCAATCCCGCTTGTGATGAGTTCGCTGCGCTTAAGCAGTGCGATTCTTTTGTGTCTTACGTTCTATCCGCTCAGGACGATGCGCTGGCTATGAGTAGCAAGACAGCGGCAATGCTGGTCGCTATTCGTCGGTCAGTATGGCTGCGACAGTGGTCGGCGGACTCAGCTTCTAAAAAGGTGCTCACAGCTCTCCCCTTTTTGGGGTTGCGTCTGTTCGGGGAGAAAATTGATTCAGTCGCAAAGGGTGGTAAGATGCCACAACGCAAGAGGCCTCAACGCCCCTTTAGAGGGGCAGCTTCTGGTAGGCCGTCCTTTCGAGGATACAGAGCGGGTAGGGGGGCTTCCCTTCCCTCTACCAGTCGTACAGGTTGGACGCGGGGGAGGGGCCGTGGCCGTCCCGCCCAGTCCTGGGGCTCCAAGCCCAAACCTGCTGGTAAGCCCGCTCAGCAATGAGGGGCTGCCCTCACCCGTGCGGGTGGGGGGACGATTGCGACACTTCTCCCAGGTTTGGAACCGGGAGGTTCCGGACAGATGGATTCAGGAGATAGTGTCGTCCGGTTACAAGCTGGAATTCGAGTCTCGCCCTCCTTCACGGTTCTTTCGGTCTCGGGTGCCCATCGATCCTTTGGCCGCACAGGGGCTCCTGGCGTCGGTAGAGAATCTGTTACAGATGGCGGTCATCCGGCCGGTACCGCGTTTAGAGATGGGCCTCGGTTTCTACTCCAATCTGTTCGCAGTCCCCAAGAAGGATGGGTCAGTTCGTCCCGTCCTGGACTTGAAGTTACTCAACAGGTTCATCCGTTTTCGGAAGTTTCACATGGAAACCTTGCGCACTGCCGTCGGCTCTCTTCGGCAAGGGGACTTCATGACGTCCATAGACATCAAGGATGCTTATCTGCATGTTCCCATCTGCCACCCTCATCAACGTTTTCTTCGATTCATGATGAAGGATCGGCATTATCAATTCGTGGCACTTCCGTTTGGCCTTACCTCAGCTCCAAGAGTGTTCACCAAGGTGCTGGCAGGGGTCATGGCCATTTTCAGAGCTCGGGGCATTCGTGTCGTACCTTATTTGGACGACCTTCTTATCATGGCTCCGTCACTCGATCAATCGGAGAAAGACACCAGGGTGGTGCTCTCCACGCTGGAAAGTTTCGGTTGGGTGATCAACCTCTCCAAGTCCTCCCTCGCTCCGGCCAGGGTGGTGTCCTTTCTGGGGATGCAGTTAGACTCTCATCAACACAGAGTGTTTCTCCCTCAGTCCAAAATTCTTCTGATTCAGGAGTTGGCTCGGGTCCTACTCTCCAATCCTCGGCCGTCCATCCGTCTGGGGATGAGGCTGGTAGGGTTGATGGTTGCCTCCTTCGAGGTAGTTCCTTTTGCTCAATTCCACACGAGGACGCTTCAGCTTTATCTGTTGGCGTCTTGGGACCGGCAGCCTCGGTCGCTGGATCAGCCCTTCCAGTTGTCCTCCCGGGTCCGGCAGTCCCTCCAGTGGTGGTTGGTCTCGACCAATCTCGTGAAGGGCAGGTCTTTCCTGGCCCCCCTTTGGGAAATTGTCACCACGGACGCCAGTCTGTCGGGATGGGGCGGATTCTGGAAGGAGCTGCAGTTCCAGGGGCAGTGGGGACCTCAAGAGGCCCACTTACCCATCAATATTCTGGAACTGAGAGCCATCCGTCGGGTGCTTGCTCTCCTGACTCAGCACGTTCTGGGCCTTCCGGTCCAGGTGCGTTCAGACAATCGAACAGCGGTTGCTTACATCAATCATCAGGGAGGGACTCGCAGCCTGAGTGCTCTCAGAGAGGTGTCCCTGATCCTGACCTGGGCAGAGGCCCATGTTCCTTGTCTCTCGGCGGTATACATCCCATGAGTGGAGAACCTGGAAGCGGACCGCTTGAGCAGGGGCTCTCCCCGTCGGGGAGAATGGGCCCTCCATCCTCGGGTGTTTCGCTCACTGTGTCGCCGATGGGGGACACCAGAGGTGGACCTGTTTGCCTCGTCACAATCACAGGCTCCCGAACTTCGTGTCGCTCTCCCAGGATCCTCTGGCTCTGGCAGTGGACGCCATGTCCCTGAGCTGGGGGGATCTGGGGTTTCTGTACCTGTTTCCTCCGATACCCATGCTAGGCAGAGTGCTTCGGAAGTTGGCTCTGGAAGGGGTGGCCGCCGTTCTCGTGGCCCCAAGTTGGCCGAGGCGAGTGTGGTTCGCAGACATCGTTCGGCTGGCAGTGGACCAGGTCGTTCTGCCTCTTCGGCCCGATCTGCTCACTCAGGGTCGATTGTGTTACCCCAATTTACCAGCGCTAGCTTTGACGGCCTGGCTGCTGAGACCTCCATCCTAAAGGAGGAGGGTCTTTCTGATTCAGTCGTTAAGACTCTGATCAGTGCCCGGAAGAGGTCTTCTTCTATCATCTACTATAGGACCTGGAAAGCCTATATCGCTTGGTGCGAGATGAGATCTTTTCCTTGTAGGGTATTTTCGGTCTCCAGGATTCTGGAGTTTTTACAATCTGGGCTGGACTCTGGTCTTCAGCTAAGTACGTTTGAAAGGGCAAGTTTCTGCCTTATCTATCTTTTTTCAGAAGCGTGTTGCGCTTAAGCCTTTAGTTAAAACTTTTTTCCAGGGGGTTACGCATGTGTGGCCTCCCAGGAAACCATTACTCCCGGTTTGGGATTTGAATTTGGTTCTTTCTGCTCTTCAGGCTCCTCCTTTTGAGCCTTTGCAAGATATTGCTTTATCTACCCTGACTCAGAAGATGGTCTTCTTGGTAGCGATCACTTCGATCCGGCGTGTCTCGGAATTGGCGGCCTTGTCTATCCAGGCGCCTTACTTCGAGAGACATCAGGATAAAGTGGTTTTTCGGTTCAAGCCAGACTTTCTTCCTAAGGTGGTTTCTGCTTTTCATTTGAACCAAGATATTGTTCTTCCCTCCTTGTGTCCTAATCCTAAGAATGACAAAGAGAGGGTTTTGCATTGTTTGGATGTAGTACGCTGTGTTAAGTACTACTTGGTTATCACGTCTCCTTTCCGTAGGACGGATTCCTTTTTTGTTGTGCCCCATGGGCCTAAGAAGGGTTTGGCACCAGCCAAATCTGCCATTAGCAAGTGGATACGTCAGGCCGTTACTGCGGCCTATTCTGCTAAGGGAAGAGTTCCCCCTTTTCGTATTACTGCTCATTCCACTCGCGCTGTTGGGGCGTCTTGGGCTTTTCAGCACCAAGCTTCTGTTGAACAGGTTTGTAAGGCCGCCACCTGGTCTTCTGTTCACACTTTTTCTAAGTTTTACAAAGTTGATGTGCGGGCCTCAGCGGATGCTGGTTTTGGCCGCAGAGTTCTGCAGACTGCAGTCATTTAAGTTATGCTTCACCTGGCCTTGAGATGCCCTTCCCTTGTGGACACTGCTTTTGGATGTCCCATGAAGTAATGAATATTTAAGAAGTGAAGCGGGGTGTGTGGCACACCAAGAATAATACCATTTTGTGAGTACTCACCTGAAAAATGGATATTGTTGGTGTGCCACACACCCCGCTTCACACCCGCCCTTTTCGGTATTACCGAAGCCTTTATATGGTGAAGCCTTTTTATATCAAATTTGATTTTGAGGTTACTGGTGGAATACTGGTACCTTGTATTACTGCTTTTTGATTATACTGGTGATTGAAGGGAGGTACCAGGTATATATGGGCCGGAAGGGGGCTCGTTACAAGACTTCCTCTCTGCACTACGTCACCTGCGGTGGATTAACCCATGAAGTAATGAATATTTAAGAAGTGAAGCGGGGTGTGTGGCACACCAACAATATCCATTTTTCAGGTGAGTACTCACAAAATGGTATTATTTATATAAATATATTATTAAAAAATCACCATATGGAGGCTTCCCCAGATACTGGGCTTGTGCCTCCCTCGGGGCAATCCAGGCTGTGTTTGGGGTGTGGGGTATCCCTTTTGGGGGATGATGTATTTCTATGTGTACCCTGTGCACAGCGGTCTATTACTCGGCAGAACGGATCTCAGGCATCTGGTTCTGCTCCGCCAGTCTCCTCCCTGTCTCCCGCTCGCTTGACACGTGCTTGTGATGTGGTTATTAGCGGGGAGTCGCAATCTGAGGTGTGTGCCAGATTGGCCAATCTTGAAAAATTGTTTTCCAGTGCCGTCGCAAAAAGGGCCACGGCAAAGAGAAAACATTTGTATACGGCTGCACAGGCCTTTGATGGGGAGGATTTTGACTCCCTGGATTGATCTGATTGTTCCCCGCTTGAGGAAGGGGAGCTGTATGAGGAGTCTGACTCCGATCAGCAGTTTGTGGGCGCTGATACCGAGCAGGGCCAGGGGGATTCCTCGGATACATCTAGGGTCCTGGCTCAGGTGTTTGAGGTCCTGGCTATTTCTCCCCCCGAGGCGGCTCCTCTGCTGAAGGGGGAGTTCTTTGAAGTGACCAAGCTTGTATTGGTATCTGCCAGGTCGGTTGGTGGAGGATTGTTGACCTCTTCCGGGCTTGACCCGGCTAGTGGGGAATTTGCCGACCTTAAGTGCTGTGAGTTATTTTTTTCCTTCGTGCTGTCCGCCCTGGATGACACATTGGTGATGTGTAGCAGAGCTGCGACCCTGCTTGTGGCTATCCGGCGGTCGGTTTGGTTACGCCAGTGGGCGGCTGATTTTTGTGTCCAAAAAGTCGCTCACGGCCCTTCCCTTTGTGGGGTTGCGGCTCTTTGGATAAAAATTGGATTCGGTGGCAAAGGGAGGTAAGTTACCTCAGCGTAAGAAGCAGCGTCGCCCCTTTCGGGGGGCGGCTTCCTTCTCTGTCCTTTCGTGGGGCTAGAGTTGGCAGGGGTTCGGCCTTCCCTTCGTCCAGCGGTGATTCCTGGCCTAGGGGCAGGGGTCGGGCCCGTCCAGGACACAGTTGGGGCTCCTAGCCTAGAGCCGCTGCCAAGCCGGCTCAGCAATGAGGGGGCGCCCTCACCCTTGCGGGTGGGGGGACGGTTGCAACTCTTCTCCCAGGTCTGGGTCGAAGAGGTCTCGGACAGGTGGATTCCAGAAGTGGTGTCTTCCGGTTACAAGCTGGAGTTCGAGTTCCGGCCCCCTCCCAGATTCTTCAGGTCTCGGGTGCCGTCAGATCCTCTGGCCGCCCAGCAGCTTCGGGCGGCAGTAGTAAGTCTCGTGGACATGGCTGTCATCTGTCCGGTGCCCCTCTCAGACCGGGGCCTGGGCTTCTATTCCAATTTGTTCACGGAGCCCAAGAAGGACGGTTCCGTTCGTCCCATTCTGGATTTGAAGTTGCTCAACAGGTTCATCCGTCCCCGGAAGTTCCGTATGGAAACTGCGCTCAGCCATCCATTCACTTCGTCAGGGGGGACTTCATGACATCCATAGACATCAAGGATGCTTACCTGCATATTCCAATATTTCCGGCACACCAGAGATTCCTCAGGTTTGTCGGGGACAATCGACATTTTCAGTTTGTGGCTCTTCCGTTTGGCCTTACCTCGGCTCCAAGGGTTTTTACCAAGGTGTTGGCAGGAGTGATGGCCATCCTCAGAGCCAGGGGTATCCGCATTGAGCCAGGGGTATCCGCATTGTGCCCTATCTGGACAATCTTCTCATCATGGCTTCTTCTCTGTCAGGCGCAGCTGGATACCAGGAATGTGGTGTCCACTCTGGAGAGTTTCGGTTGGGTGATCAACTATCCCTAGTCCTGCCTCATTCCCTCCAGGGTGGTGGAGTTCCTGGGAATGTCTCTGGATACTGGATAGGGTGTTTCTCCCCTGAGCCAAGGTTCTTCTGATTCAGGAATTGACTCAGCGTTTTCTATCCATTCCCCGCCCGTCCATCCGGCTAGGGATGCGACTCGTGGGATCGATGGTGGCGTCGTTCGAGGCGGTTCCCTTTGCCCAGTTTCACACAAGGAAGCTCCAGCTACATCTCTTGGCGGCCTGGGACGGGTCCCCGCTGTCATTGGATCAGTCCTTTCTGATGTCCCCCCGGGTGCGGCGTTCCCTTCGGTGGTGGCTAAAACCAAGCAATCTGACGAAGGGCAGATCCTTTCTGATCCCTCGTCGGGAGACAGTCGCCACGGATGCCAGCCTGTCAGGTTGGGGGGGATTTTGGAAGGAGCTTCAGTTTCAGGGACTGTGGGGGCCTCTGGAGGCTCACGATCCCATCAATGTTCTGGAGTTGAGAGCCATCAGGTTGGTTCTGGCTCACTTGACTCATCAGTTGCGGGGCCTACCGGTTCAAGTTCGCTCGGACAATCGGACGGCGGTCGCCTACATCAATCACCAGGGAGGGACTCGCAGCAGGCGTGCCCTCAGGGAAGTGTCCTTGATCCTTGCTTGGGCAGAGAGCAATGTCCCATGCATCTCGGCGGTGTACATTCCGGGAGTGGAGAACACGGAGGCGGACTCCCTGAGCAGGGGGTCATCTCGCCGGGGGGAATGGTCGCTCAGCCCCAAGGTGTCGCTTTGCCACCGGTGGGGGTCTCCGGAGGTGGACTTCTTTGCCTCTCGTCACAATCGCAAGCTTCCGGCATTAGTGTCTCTCTCGCGGGATCCACTGTCTCTGGCAGCGGATGCCATGTCTCTGAACTGGAGGGATTTGGGGTTTCTGTACCTGTTCCCTCCGTTTCCCATGGTGGGCAGAGTAGTGCGCAAGCGCGTCAGCAATCCTGGTGGCTCCAAGGTGGCCAAGACAGGTTTTGTTTGCAGACGTGGTAAGGTTGGCGGAGGATCAGTTAGACCTGCCGGATCTGCTCACTCAGGGTCCACTGCTCTACCCCAATTTACCAACGCTGGCTTTGACGGCGTGGTTGCTGAAACCTCCATCTTGAGGGAGGAAGGTCTTTCTGATGCTGTCATTCAGACTCTGGTTAGGGCTAGGAAGCAGTCTTCCTCTGCCATCTATTGTAGGACTTGGAGGTCTTATATTGATTGGTGTGAGGTCCGGGCCTTGCCTTGCAGGGCGTTTTCTATCCCTAGGGTTTTGGAATTTCTGCAACATGGTCTGGACCTAGGTTTGCAGCTTAGTACGCTGAAAGGGCATGTTTCTGCCCTGGCGGTTTTCTTTCAAAAGTCTTTTGCTCTTCATCCTCTGGTTAAGACCTTTTTTCCAGGGGGTTACGCATGTGCGGCCTCCTAGGAAGCCTTTGCTCCCAGTTTGGGATTTGTATTTGTTTCTTTCTGCCTTGCAGGGTCCTCCTTTTGAACCTTTGCAGGATATTGCACTTTCTACGCTTACTCAGAAGGTTGTTTTTCTGGTTGCCATCACTTCCGTTCGGCGTGTATCGGAGTTGGCGGCCTTGTCCATTAAGGCCCCTTATTTTGAGAGGCATCAGGACAAGGTTGTTTTCCGCTTCAAGCCAGATTTCCTTCCTAAGGTGGTCTCTGCTTTTCATCTTAATCAGGACATTGTTCTACCCTCCTTGTGTCCTAAGCCTAGCAATGACATGGAGAGGGTTTTGCATTCTTTGGATGTGGTTCGCTGTGTGAAGTACTATATGGTGGCTACTTCCTCTTTTCGTAGGACGGACGCCCTTTTTTGTGGTGCCTGGTGTGGTGCTGTTGAGCAGGTTTGTAAGGTAATGTCACACACCCCGCTTCACCCTGCCCTTTGGTATTCTGGATCCTTTATATGGTGAACCTTTGTTAGTTTTAATTGGCTTTCCTGGTCCCTTGATCTTACTGCTATCTTTATACTGGGGAATGAGTGGGAGGTCCCAGGTATTTATGGACCGGGAGGGTCTTACTTTTTTTGACATCTCTGCAAGATCGCCATCTACAGGTCAGTATACCCACATGTAATGTCTTGAAGCGGGGTGTGTGACATACTTATAATACCCATTTTTAAGGTGAGTAATCACAAAATGGTTTTTTTCTGTCCTAGCTTTGTAGCTAATGTAACAAGGGAAAGGTAACAGACTTGATCATCTGCTGATGTTTGTTTTCCGGCTTTATGCCCTTTCAAAGGAGGAGTACGTGTTCAGATTTCTCATACTTGAATTTCATTTCAAATATTAAATGTCATAAGGAATTTGCCATGGAGACAAACAACGTCCAATGTGCATGTCTTACCTCTGCTAGGTCATAGTTTGTACCATTTGATTATCCTTTTACATATAGAGCACCTGCTTAATATGTAAAGTAAGCTTTGACTCGCAAGACAGTCATTTTAGACTTTGGCCTAGTGGTGGTTTTGAGCCAGTTGTGTGTTTCTTGATTTGTGCAGCATAATGGACACTGGCACTGTTAGAATAAACAAGATTCCTAAGGCATGGAGAGAAGCTTTTAAGGAGACATGTCTTTGAATGCCCCTAACAATCTTAAAAATATTGCTGACAGCTTTTAAATCTGTAAGAAAGGTTTGCATATTGCAGACTCAACCACATATAACCACACTGCATAGCAAAGTCTAACCTTTTTGCGTGACTCGTTTCTGAAGCTGGTGGCATTGGCTTCGGTTTGGAGCCGATTCAGAGGGATAATTATATTCTTAGTATACATTCCGTCCCGTTCTGAAAGATATCCTTACACATGGGTTATTCATCTTCAGATGTCACGTGACTGCAGAGCAGAAAAAGTGGCCCCTCCCGGCCAATATATACAGAGGCACCTCCCACAAAACCCCAGATTATCTCTGCAGTCTCGGACTGCCAGGACGAGAAAGTGGCTCTTTTTTTCAGGCAGGTGAGCCGGGTCTTTTGGCCCTATGGACCTGTGAAGCTATTCCCGCCCATTCTGTCTTTATCATATTGCCTCCCAGCCTTGGCTGTAGCGTTCGGGTGAAGGTAGAAGACACCATATTTGGTGCTAAGGAGCTGAGCTCCGCCGCAACTCCTCCACCAAAGGGTAGACGGTTCAGGCCATGGTGAGCCTTATGGGATGCCCTGCCCGCATTACTTGTGCCTTCCCCCCCCCCCCTCCCTCATGTGGGATCCCTTATGGATGACTGCTGACCCCCCTCGTTCCTCTGAGTCTCTTAGGGGAATATATATATTCTCTTAGGGGAATATATATATATATGTGCCCTACTTGTTGCTATACGCCGTTCTGTTTGGCTGCGCCAATGGTTGGCTGACATTGCTGCTAAGAAGGCTCTTGCTGGGGCTCCCTTTAAAGGACTGTGCCTTTTTTGGGGAATGTCTGGATCTGTTTGCCAAGGAAGGCAAGCTGCCTCAGCGCAAGAAGCCACTCAGGCCCTTTCGGATTTCCAGATTTGCTCTGTCCCCCTTTTATTCCCCCAGGAGAGGAAGGGGGCTCCCCCTGCTTGGGGCCACGTTGAGTCATGGGGCAGAGGATGTGGCAGGCCCAGTCCTTCCTGAAGTTCCAAGCCTAAATCCTCCCCCAAGCCCCCTCGGGCATGAGGGGGCGCCCTCACCCATCCTTGTGGGGGGACAGCTTCGGCTCTTTGCTCACGTTTGGAGGCGTCATGTCTCAGACCGGTGGATTCAGGAGGTAGTCTCCTCCGGTTACAAGATAGTTTGCAGCCTGGCCGTCCCCAAGGTTCATAAGATCCCGGATGGCTCAGGAGCCCCTGGTGGCTCGGTGTCTTGCTATCCAAAACCTACTCGAATTGGGGGTCATTTGCCCTGTTCCTCTGCGGGAAAGGGGCAAAGGCTATTATTATTCCAATCTTTTCACTGTCCCCAAAAAGGACGGATCCGTCAGGCCTATTCTGGATTTAAAGCTCCTCAACAAATTTGTCAGATTCAGGCACTTTCGCATGGAAACTCTGCGTTCTGCCATAAATTCTCTTCGCCCAGGGGACTTCTTGGCCTCTATAGACATCAAGGATGCTTACCTTCATGTGCCAATTTTTGCAGGCCATCAAAGCTTTCTCAGATTCACACTGGAAGGTCAGCATTACTGGTTTGTGGCCCTGCCATTTGGTCTTACCTCTGCTCCCAGGGTGTTCACCAAGGTGCTGGCAGGAGTGATGGCTCTGTTGCGATCTCGGGGTATTCGCATTCTTCCTTACCTGGACGACATTCTTGTAGCTTCTCAGACTTTGCAACAAGCAGAGATGGACGTTCGGACAGTGGTATCTACTCTGGAAATGTTTACTCTGGAAGGAGACAGCGAAGATTTGGGAAGATTGATCACCCAGCCAAAGTCTTTTCTGGGCATGACTCTGGATACATCTCAAGTCTAGATCTTTCTCCCTCAGCTGAAGCTAGATAGTCTTCAGTCACAAACTCGGCTTCTTCTGTCTTGCCCTCATCAGTCCATCAGACTGCAGCTGGTGGGTCTGATGGTGTCCAGCTTCGAGGCTGTCCCATATGCTCAGTTTCACATGAGACCTCTCCAGGTTCATCTCTTGTCAGTTTGGGATCGGGACCCAGGGTCCCTGGATCAGGTATTTGTGCTGTCCCCTCTGGCCAGGCGGTCTCTGTCATGGAGGCTGGATCCAAGGAATCTGCTAGTGGGCAGATCTTTTCTGACTCCCTGCTGGGAGGTGGTCACCACGGATGCCAGTCTGACTGGTTGAGGGGGGGGGGCTTTTGGAGGTCCCTGAAGTTCCAGGGGCAGTGGGGACCTCAGGAAGCCTATGCCCCAATCAACATTCTGGAACTGAGGGCGATAAGGCTAGTGCTTTCCCATCTGACTGCGCGCCTTCGGGGTCTGGCGGTACAGATCCGCTTAGACAACCAGACGGCAGTTGCCTACATCAGGGAGGAACCAGGAGCAAGAGGGCTCTCAAGGAAGTTTCCCTGATTCTGTCATGGGCAGAGGACAATGTTCCCTGCGTTTCCGCTGTGTACATTCCGGGGGTGGAGAATCTGGAAGCGGACTCTCTGAGCAGGGGGGCTTCTCGCATGGGAGAATGGTCCCTCAGCAACAAGGTGTTTCATTCTCTGTGCCTCTATTGGGGCCAGCCGGATGTGAACCTGTTTGCGTCTTGTCACAATCACAAGCTTCCAGTGTTTGTCTCCCTGTCACAGGATCCCCTGGCCCTGTCAGTGGATGCTCTGGCAATGTCTTGGAAGAACTTTCAGTTCCTATACGCGTTTCCTCCATTCCCTCTGCTGGGCAAGGTGCTGCGCAAAATAGCCCAGGAAGGGGTGCCAGCCATTCTGGTGGCTCCATGTTGGCCAAGAAGAATTTGGTTCGCAGGCCTTGTACAGTTGGCAGTAGATCGCTTTGTCCTGCCGCTGGTGCCAGACCTGCTCACTCAGAGGCGGCTGCGCCACTCCAATTTACAAACGCTGGCTTTGTCAGCCTGGCTGCTGAAACCTCCATATTGATGGACAAAGGGGTGCCGGCCTCTGTAGTTAATACCATGATCAGAGCTAGGAAGAAGTCTTCTACCATTTACTACAGGGTTTGGCTTGCTTACATCGACTGGTGTAGGTCTAGGTCGGGTGTTCTCAATTACCAGGATTTTGGAATTTTTACAACATGGCTTGGATCTGGGTTTTCAGCTTAGTACTCTGAAGGGCCATGTTTCTGCTCTGTTTTTTTTTTCAACAATCTTTTGCTCAGCATCATCTGGTCACGACCTTCTTTCAAGGCGTTACTCATTTGCGTCCGCCACGCAAGCCCATGTTACCTGTTTGGGATTTGAACTTGGTTTTGTCGGCCATGCAAGGGTCTCCTTTTGAACCTGTGCAGGAAGCGGCTTTGTCCACTCTCACTGTCAAGGTAGCCTTTTTGGTGGCTATTACCTCTGTCAGGCGAGTTTCTGAATTGGTGGTGCTTTCCATCAAGCCTCATTTTGAAAGACACCAGGACAAGGTGGTGTTTCGCTTTAAAAAACGATTTTTCTACCTAAGGTTGTCTGCCTTTCATCTCAATCAGGACATTGTGTTGCCTTCCTTGTGCCCTAACCCGGGTAACCTCAAGGTAAGGGTGTTGCACTCTCTTGATGTAGTTAGGGCTGTGAAGTTCTATTTGATGGCTACTGATTCCTTTAGGACCACTGATGCCTTCTTTGTGGTTCCGTCTGGTCCTAAGAAATGCCAGGCTCCTAGAAAGAAACCTCCTTTCTGCCTTACTGCTCATTCTACTCGGGCTATTGGTGCCTCTTGGGCTTTTCAGCACCAAGCTTCTGTTGAACAAGTTTGCAAGGCCACCACTTGGTCTTCTGTTCATTCTAAGTTTTACAAGGTTGATGTTAAGGCCTCAGCTGATGCTGCTTTTGGCCACAAAGTTCTGCATGCGGCAGTGGTTTAAACTGCCCGCTGTTACTTGGGGGATCCCACCCTACCTTACAGACACTGCTATTGGATGTCCCATGTGTAAGGATATCTTTCGGGATGGGATGTATACTAAGAATACAATCCTGTGATTACTCACCTGTAGAAATGATATGAGGATACATCCCGTCCCGTTCCACCCTTGTTGTTCTTGTTAACTCTTTATTGTGATTGTGGTTTATATTCTCCCGGCTTTAACTGCTTTTAAATGCTGGGGTTCTGTGGGAGGTGCCTCGGTATATATGGGCCAGAGGGGCCACTTTTTCTGCTCTGCTGTCACGTGACGTCTGAAGATGAATAACCCATGTGTAAGGATATCTTTCGGAACGGGACGGGATGTATACTCATAATATCAATTCTACAGGTGAGTAATCACAGAATTGTATTTTTTTTTTTCACCTTCGTTACTTGCTTTGGGGCTGATTCAGTTGGGCGAGAACCAGCGTATGCGCCATTTGAGCGTGGAAAGGTGAGTTTTTACGGGTTTTGTTCCACTAAATTTTTAGAGCTAAACGAAGAACATGGAAGTTAGAATTTGCAGCTTTAAATCTCATGATCGTAATGTTTTTTTGTCCTTCAGACTGCTCGTACACCAGGCTCCACAAAGAAAATTTCCACATACTTCCACAAAAAGTCTGCAGACTAGGCAAGAGAAAAGCTTTAAGAAGAACATTTGCACAGCAAGATACACGGCCAATTCCATGCAGCGTTTGTCTATATCGTAGCTACTAAACTATGTGGTGTTTGTAAATGCCTCCTTTCTTCTGGAGCTTTCCCAGAATTCTCAATCTTGTACCTTGCAACATGCATTTTAATTAAGCGGATTTCTTTTTCTGTGTTCAGCTATACGGCCTAACCGTTCATGTTTTGGTTGTTGTATTTATACATCTTGCACACAGCCTAGTGTTGAAGGGGGAAAAGATTTGGCTGAAATGGGATTGTTTATATATTTCTTCATGAGAGATGTCAGCGTAGCCAGATCTGCACAGCTACAGTCAAGCATGAAAGCGTTTCTCCTCAATAATCCTAATTAAATTGTTCATTTTTCCAGACATTTGAATGAATGTAAGTTTAGCTTTTTTATCCTGTTTTTAGGACTTGATTGTATTTTATCTTCAAGCCAGGATTATTTATTTTAGTCTGTGGGCATAGCAGAGAATGTTAATATTTTACTGTTCTATCTTAAATTTATTGTGAATACAAATATGATATGAATATGGCGTTTTCTGTGTGGCTTTTTTAGTAAAAAGAAAAGAGGGGGTCTGCAATGTCTAATTTCAGTTGTTACAGGAGTGCACACTTTTGTGGTGTATAGAGCAGCTTGACCCAGACATGGCAGGGAGAGTTATGAGGACTTGCTCTAATGTGCTTTGGTTGTGTGGCAACCGCAAACAAATGCTCTTTGCTCAATGTTTAAAGGGCCACCAATAATACCATTTTGTGAATAGTCACCTGTAAAATGGGTATTGTAAGTATGTCACACACCCCGCTTCAAACTTTAATTACAACTGGGTTAATCCACCTGCAGGTGGCAATGTTGCAGAGAAGTCTTGAAAAACGTTGGTAACCCTCAAACCGTAAACCAAGCTTCACCCTATAAATAATCTAGGATACCAAAGAGGGCGGGTGAAGCGGGGTGTGTGACATACTTACAATACCCATTTTACAGGTGAGTATTCACAAAATGGTGGTATTCTAAGTGTGTCACACACCCCGCTTCAAACTTTAATAATTACACTTGGGACATCCAAAAGCAGTGTCCACAAAGGGCGGGTATCCAACAAGGCAATAATGCAAAACTCAAACCACTGCAGCCTGCAGAACCTTGCGGCCAAACACAGCATCCGCTGAAGCCCGCACGTCAACCTTATAAAACTTGGAAAAAGTGTGAACAGAAGACCAAGTAGCAGCCTTACAAACATGTTCAACAGAAGCCTGGTGCTGAAAAGCCCAAGACGCCCCAACAGCACGAGTAGAATGAGCAGTGATACGAAAAGGGGGAACCTTCCCCTTGGCAGAATAGGCCCCAACAACAGCCTGACGAATCCATTTGCTAATGGAAGACTTAGCCGGAGCCAAACCCTTCCTAGGCCCACAGGGCACCACGAAAAAGGCATCAGTCTTACGAAAAGGAGATGTAGTACGCAAATAGTACTTCACACAGCGTACCACGTCCAAACAATGCAAAACCCTCTCCTTGTCATTCCTAGGCTTAGGACACAAGGAAGGAAGAACAATGTCCTGGTTAAGATGAAAGGCAGAGACCACCTTAGGAAGAAATTCCGGTTTGAAGCGGAAAACCACCTTGTCCTGATGCCGCTCAAAGTAAGGAGCCTGAATCGACAAGGCCGCCAACTCCAAAACACGCCGAACCGAAGTGACGGCCATCAAAAAGGCAACCTTCTGAGTCAAGGTAGAGCAGTATCCTGCAAAGGCTCAAAAGGAGGAGCCTGAAGAGCAGAGAGAACCAAATTCAAATCCCAAACAGGGAGCAAAGGCTTCCTAGGAGGCCGCAAATGCAGGACCCACTGGAAAAAAAGTCTTGACCAAAGGATGAAGCGCAAAAGACTTTTGAAAAGACAGACCGGGCAGAAACCTGCCCCTTCAAGGTACTCAGCTGGAGACCAGAGTCCAGCCCCGATTGAAGAAAAGCCAAAATTCTGGAAACAGAAAAGACCCGACAGGGCAAAGATCTAGCCTCACACCAATCAATATAAGATCTCCAAAACCTATAATAGATGGTAGAAGAAGACCTCTTCCTGGCGCTAATAAGAGTCAGAATAACAGAATCCAAAAGACCTTCCTCCCTTAAGATGGAGGTTTCAGCAGCCAGGCCGTCAAAGCCAGCGTTGGTAAATTGGGTAGCGCAGTTGACCCCGTTTGAGAAGATCCGGCCGAAGAGGCAGATCGAAATGATCCACCGCCAGACGAACAATGTCTGCGAACCACACCTGCCTTGGCCACCTTGGAGCCACGAGAATGGCGGGAACCCCTTCCTGGGCCAGCGTTCAACACCTTGCCTAGCATGGGAATCGGAGGAAACAGATAAAGGAACCCCAGGTCCCCCCAGCTCAGAGACATAGCATCCACCGCCAGAGCCAGAGGATCCTGAGAGAGCGACACGAATGTCGGAAGCTTGTAATTGTGACGAGAGGCAAACAAGTCCACCTCCGGTGTCCCCCCACCGGAGACAGAGACCGAAACGCCTTGGGATCGAGAGACCATTCCCCCCGGCGGGAAGAGCACCTGCTCAGTCCGCCCCCGTGTTTTCCACTTCTGGAATGTACACTGCCAAGATGAAAGGGACATGGATCTCCACCCAGGCTAGGATCAGAGACACCTCTCTGAGGGCACTCTGCGAGTCCCTCCCTTGTGATCGATGTAAGCAACCGCCGTCCGATTGTCTGACCGAACCTGAACCGGCAAACCCTGTAAATGCTGTCAAGTAAGACAGAACCAACCTGATGGCTCTCAGCTCCAGAACGTTGATGGGCAAGCGGGCCTCCTGAGGGCCCCACCGCCCCCGGAACTAAAGATCCTTCCAGAAACCTCCCCATGCCGACAAACTGGCGTCCATGGAGACCGTTTCCCAAAGAGGCGACAGAAAAGACCAGCCCCTCAGATTGGCCAAGACCATCCACCGCTGAAGAGCATGCCGAACCCGGGAGGACATCTGGAAGGGCCGATCCAGCGACCTCGTTGCCGGTCCCAAGACGCCAACAGATGAAGCTGAAGCGTCCTCGTGTGAAACTGAGCAAAGGGAACTGCCTCGAAGGAGGCTACCATCAACCCCACCAGTCTCATCCCAAACCGGATGGACGGGCGAGGATTGGATACAATAAGCTGCGCCAATTCCTGAATCAAGAGAACCTTGGGCTGAGACAAACACTGTGACAAAAATCCAACGACATTCCCAGGAAGGACACCACCCTGGCCGGAGCGAGAGAAGACTTGGGATAGTCGATCACCCAGCCGAAACTCTCCAGACTGGACACCACTGCCCTGGTGTCTGTCTCCGATTGACCAAAGGAAGGCGCCATGATGAGAAGGTCGTCCAGATAAGGCACGATGCAAATCCACTGAGCCCTGAGAAGGGCCATCACTCCGGCCAGCACCTTGGTGAACACCCTTGGAGCCGAGGTAAGGCCAAACGGAAGAGCCACAAATTGAAAATGCCGGTCTTCCACCACGAAACGAAGAAACCTTTGATGAGCCGGAAAGATAGGAACATGAAGGTAGGCATCCGTGATGACTATGGACGTCATAAAGTCCCCCTGCCGAAGAGAATTGATGGCAGAGCGCAGAGTTTCCATGCGAAATTTCGGGGACGTATAAACCTGTTGAGGAACTTCAGATCTAGGATGGGACGCACCGATCCATCTTCCTTGGGCTCTGTGAAGAGATTGGAATAATACCCGAGGCCCACATCCGAGGACGGAACCGGCCAGATGACTGCTATGGCCAGAAGGTTCCTTACCGCCGCCAGTCCGTGGGCACACGAGACCTGAAAAACCTTGGAGGAGGTCGGGACTCGAACTCCAGCTTGTAACCGGATGACACCACCTCCCGTATCCATCTGTCCGAGACCGCCTGGACCCCGACCTGGGAGAAGTGTCGCAACTGTCCCCCCCACCCGCACGGGTGAGGGCGCCCCCTCATTGCTGAGCGGGCCTGGCAGCAGGTTTTGGCTTGGAGCCCCAGGAGTGACCGGGGCGGCCACGGCCACTACCCTGGTTCCAACCGGCACCCCTGGAGACAGGGAAAACCGCGCCCCTGCCAGCTCTGGCTCCCCGAAAGGAGGGATTAAAAGAAGCCGCCCCCCGAAAGGAACGGCGTAGTTTCTTGTGCTGAGGTAACTTACCTCCCTTGGCAACAGAATCCAATTTCTCACCAAACAGGCGCAAACCCAATAAGGGAAGAACCGTGAGCGTCCTTTTTTGAATTAAAATCAGCAGTCCATTGCCGCAGCCACACGGACCGCCGGATAGCCACCAAAAATGCCGCGGTCCTACTACACATCACCGTGGCATCATTTTTAAAGGAGCCAACCTGTGACGGTCATGGCAAACACAGCATTTCCTGCAGATCAAGGCACCGGGTAGGGATTAGAACCCGTGACAAGGTGATCATGACAGGTATGTTCACTAATCGCTCGTGCCACAGGCTGCTCAAAGAGTGGCAAGAACAAACGACTCACAACGCTTGAGAGCCTCAAACTCTTCACAAACAGGATCAAGGCCCGACAACAATTCCCTGATAAAGGACCTTACAGCCAACATCAAAAGTGCCGAAGCACAAACCGGCCTCAAAGCCGAACCAACACTGGCAAAGCCGTGGCGAGCCAGCTGGTCAATCCGGCGATCCTCACCATCCTTGATAGTAGTACAGTCAGAGTGCAACACAGCCGTGTTAGACAGCCCCAAAACCGGGGCATCAACCTCAGGGGGAGAAGACCATCGCTTAACCAAGTCCGCCGGGAAAGGATACTATTCTAAGCGTACAGTACGTCCTGCTCCAATATAATACTTACACGTGGGTAATCCTCCGCCAGAGGGTGCTGTTCACTGCAGACATGCAAAAACAGGCTCCTCCCGGCCCTTCATATACCCAGGGACCTCCCACAAATCCCCAGATTTCTCTGCAGTGCTGACTGCGAAGACATGATGTGTCACTCTCTCGCAGGTGAGCGGGGCTTTTACAGCCTGCGGCCCTGCGGGACTATTACCACCCGCCCGCTTCAATAAAGATGTGCCTCCCAGCCTAGGCTGCGCTGGGCGGGTGAAGGTAGGCAGCACCTCGTGTGCTCACGGAGCTACGCTCCACCGCAATCCCCCACCATAGGGTAGGCGGTTAGGCTGATGGTGAGCCTCTAGTGGATGCCCCTCCCGCATTATTTCCCCGTGCCCTGATTAGCGGTGGACCCTGTTTATAGGGTCGCCACCCTCCCTCATTTCCCCCAGTAGTTAGGGGGAAAAAGGAAAGGGGGGTATGTGTGTGGCGGTCCCAGTGCACTGTAATGTCATGTTTATGGCCTTATTATTGCCCTTTATTAACATTTGGGTGCCAGAGCCGCGCTGCTTGCTCTTTATTCTGTTTTGGCTGCCACCGTACGTTTTTCCTTTCCTTTACTGCATAGTTTGCTGCGCCGGGCGGCAGCGTCGTCTAGATGCTACGGCGTCTTCTTTACAAAATACGTATGTGATTTTATCCATTGCTTTTTTGACTACTACCTCAGAGCTTCGCGCTCTTGGGGGTGGGCAGGGACTTGACTCGGCGCGCTCCGCATCACGGCCGAGCATTGAGCGCGCCCTTCGAGGTTCGCTGGGTGCCATTTTGACGATCTTCGCGCGCGTGGTGACGGTCCCCCCTCCTTTGGTCTGTAAGTGCCCTCGCGGGTGTCTCTTATTATGTTTTTCCAGCTGCGCATGGCCCTGACACCTCTTCTCCCTTTATGTCTTTCAGACGCCTAGTCTCCGGTGGCTTCTCCCGTGTATGTATATGTGTGTATGTATGTGTGTGTGTATATATATATATATATTAGATATTTAGCGGGCCTACTTCCAATTCTCCCACATTAATCAGCGGGTCTTTGGGGCATCCAGGGTTGCCTATTGCGTAAATCCCTACGGGCATACTGTGCCTAGATAATCACCATATGGAGGCATCTCAAGATTATGTGACCGGGGTCCCTCGGGGACAAGACCGGCTGTGTGTAGCGTGTGGACTCCCTCATGCCGTTGCTGGCAGAGCACGGGGTCTGCGCACCATGTGCCGAGCAAGCACTGGCCCTGCAAGCGGCGCCTGTGGCTGCACCTCGCTCCGATACTCCCCTGTCCCCTTGCATAGATCTCGCTCCTGCTGAGTCGCATACAAGTGGGGAGTTACAGCCTGATGTGTCTTCCAGACAGCCTACGGCTGACCAGATTGTTGCGGGGTGGTCCGAACGCTTGGGCCCTGGCAGGAAGCGGCCCTTGACGCCCCTGGCTTCTGCCTTTGCTATTGGATCGGACGAGTTTACTTCTCCGCGTGATGGTACTCCATCTGACGATGGAGAACTGTTCTCTGACCCAGGTTCCTCTGAGGAGAGGCCAAGGGGTCATGACGATTCGGGCCAGGATGACTGGGGCCAGTTTGACACCGATGGTCTGTTGCTTAAGATTTTTAAGGCCCTGTCTATCTCGCTCCCTGGCGCGGTTCCCAAGCCGAGAGTGGAGCGTTTCCATACGGCGACTGTGCGCTTGGAATTTCTCGAGCAGGCTCACTTCCATGCTCTTGTACTCAAGGAATGGGAATGCCCCACGAAGCTTCCAGGGGACTGGGTTTGAGAATACCCTTTTCCTCCTGAGGTGGTTAACTGTTGGTCATCGCCTCCCGTGGTGGACGCACCGATCATTGGGGTTCCTAACCCCCCCTTCATTACTGCCCCGGCTTATAGCACCCTTCGGGATGTCGAGGACCAGCGCATCGATAGGCTGGCTTCACACGCCTTTGTTTGTGCAGGAACGGCGCTGCGCCCGGTCTGTGCCGCGGCCATCACTGCAGTGGCCCCCAGAACCCTCATAAGAAAGATGCTTGAGCATCACCCTGAGGATCTACCCTGGGAGGTGTTTAATGCACTCTCCAGTTGTGATATTTTTGTTAAATTTATCCTTTTAGCTCTGGATGACACCATCAGAATGTGTGCGAGGACTTCTGCCCTAGTGGTGGCTATACGTCGCTTGCTCTGGCTGCGACAGTGGGGTGCTGACGATGTTGCTAAAAGAACTCTGGGCTTCCCTTTAGAGGGCAACGCCTGTTTGGGGCCCGTCTGGACCTCTTTGGAAAAAAGGGCAATTCACCCCATCGCTGGCGGCCGTCCCGGCCCCCTTGCAGCAGGGATACCCCTCCCCCTCCATACCATAGTGTTAAACAAGAACCTGGTGTGCCCTTTCTGGGGGCTTGTGCAGACTCCTGCCCCAGGAGCGACGGACAAAGTCCTGGGCCCTCCGGCCGGGCTAAGTCAAAATCTTTCCCCAAAACCCCCCAAGCATGATGGGATGCCCTCGCCCGCCTGGGTGAGGGGATGGTCGCAGCACCTTTCTCCTATCAGGAGGCATCTTGCCTTGTTCTGTTGGTTTCAGGAGGTAGTTCCTCCGGATGCAGGATAGTTTACTGGGCGGTCTTTTTCCAGGATTGTCAGGGTGCTTCAGGTCCCTGTCTGTCTTCAGGTGTTCGTGCAGGCCTTGCTTGGCTTGCTAGGTCTGGGGTCATTTGCAGGATGCCCTTGACAGAGGCTGGGGCCTCTACGCCAGTTTGTTTCCACATTCCCCTTAAGGATGAGGCAGTCTGGCCCATTCTGACCTCCCATGGGTTCGGCAATTGGTAGTCTCAGGCAGTTATGCATGCTATCTCTGAGTTGGGCTTCCAGCGCCCTGCATCCAGTGGGCCTCTTGCCGTCTTTGGAATTCTAAGATGCTTATTTTAGCACCCCTGTGTCTCCAGGACACCGAGGTCCTTACAGGTTAGTGTTGGAGGGCCAACACGGCTGATTGTGGCCTTGTTATTGGGCCCCTCTTCTGCTCCCTGTGCTCGCTGAGGCACTGATGGGGGTGATGTCTCTGATAAGACAAGGGGGCGTCCGCACAAGGAGCTATCTGGTCGTCCTTCTTACAATCTCTACGTCAGGCCGCGCTGATCACTCGGCTAGCGGTGTTCTTTGGGAATCATTTGAATGGGTGCTCAGTCACCTCAATCCCTCATTGTCCCTTATTCGCTATTTCCGTCCCTTGGATTTGGTTCAGGCTTGTACCTTCTTCTTTGGCAATAAGTGGACTCCTGGTTACATGGGCTCTGTCCCTCTTTGCTGACACCTTACTTTCACCAGGCAGGATTGCAGCTGGTGGGCCCGTTGGTGGCGGATCAGATGTCCCTTATATTCAGAGCCCTTGGGCTCTTCGGCACAGTAGGTTATTTATCATGGATGGGGTTCCAGCACGCCTGGAGCTAGGTCTGTGCTCATTCCCCCTTGGTACGGGAGTTCCTCTTGAGCTGGTTACATTCAAGGACCCTGTCAGGGGGCACTCCCTTCTTTGCTTGCATCTTCCTGTGGATGGTCACCTTGGGTACCAAGTCTCACAGGTTGGTCTTCAGGACCTGTCTATTTGGGGATCTCTTGGCCTGTCGGAGGACAGTGCCCTGTATTTATTATCAGTCTGGAACTTGGAGCAGGATGATTCTCCTGGAAGGTTTCTGATCCTGATCTAGGTGGGGGTCAACGCCCCTGCATCTCAGTGGTATTCGCTCCAATGGATGTCCTTCAGTGGCAGGTTGTGCTATCCTGGTGTCACTCTGAGAGCCATCTAGGGGGACTCTGTTGGGCCCCCTTAATATCACAGGGGCTCTGCCCTTGTTTTTACTGCCCCAGAATATTCTGACTCTGGTCATGGGGGGCTTAGTAATTTTATGTCTGGACATTCTATTTTATGTCTTCTCTTCATTCACCCTGCTATGTGGGGTTCTGCGCAAGATTGCGCTGATAAGGGGACCCTGTGCTACTGATGGCCCCTGGGTGGTAGTGGACTGTGGTTCGCAGATGTTTCTGCTGAGGTTATCGGCCCTCTACGCTCTCTCAGGAGTGCGGTTCTGCCCTTGTCAGGCTCCTTTCTTATGTCGCCCCAATCTACAGGTTCTAGTCTGAGGGCTTGACAGCTGATTCATTCACCCCTTGGAGACGGGTTTATCTTCTGGATGACTTGGTCTATGGGGGGCTAGGAGCAAGCTTCCTTTCTTCTTCCTCCGTCTATTATGGGGTATGGTGTACCCATATTGATTGGCGTGAGTCTTGGTCTCTCCCCTGTTAGACGTTGGCTGTTCCCGGGGTTCTAGAGTTATTACAGCATGGGTTGGGGCTGGCTCCCCATCTAGGTACTCTGAAGGTTCAGGTTCTGTCCTGTCTGCCTTCCAGTAAGAAGTCTTGTTCAGTCTTCCTTGTTAAGCGTTCTCTTGGGGATTGCTCAGGTGCACCTCCCAAGTAGTTCTATGGTCCCTGTTGGGATCACCTTTTATTCTGTTTGCCTTGCGGGTTGTTCCCTTGGGACTTATTCTGGATGCTGTCTGAGCTGTTTCGTAGGTCAAGTTGCCCTTTCAGGGGCTGTTGCTTCACTCAGACGTGTGCCTGAGAAGGTGGCTCTGTTTAGTTAGCCTTCGTTCATTATATATACATATACATATACATACACACCATGATTTGGTGGCATTCTGCCTTATGCCGGACCTTTTGCCCAAGGTGGTGGCTTATGATCATTATTTAAGTCCTTTTGTTTGCCTATGGGCCTTATTCTTAGTAATGCCGAAGTAAGGGGGTCTACATTCCCTCAACAGATTGAAGTTTTCCTGGTTGTTTCTTGTCCCTTAGAGGGACTGATGCCCCTTGGGGTCTGCGGGCGCCTCCATCTGTATGCGCCTGATCTCGTTTGCTTCCAGGGGCTATGCGCCCTTTGGACTGATCTTACTTGGATGGTTTGTCTTTCTGGTCCTGAGTAAAGGCTTCGGATCCTTCCTGATCCTTGTTGGTGTAGTGGTCAGTATCCCCGCCTGTCTGGCGGGAGACCAGGTTTCAATTCCCCGCTGGGGAGAGTTCTAAGTTTTACCGAGGCTCCTGTTGTGTGTGGGGCTGGTCAGGCCGTTACTCTGGCCTATTCCTTTAGGGGGAAGAATCTTCCTCTCTTTTTACTCTGTTCTACTTGTGCTTGGGTACCTTTGGCCCTTCAGCACCAGGTTTTCTGTTAAACAGGTTGCTAGACCGCTGCTTGTTTTCATTCCATACTTTTTTCAAAGGTTTTGTTATGAGACTGACGTTTGAGCCTTTGCTCACGTCGTACTTGGTAGCAAGGTTTGCAGGTGCCAGCGCCTTTACTGTCTGCTGTGCCTTTTTTGTTGGGGATCCCACCCTACTTATGGACACTGCTATTGGATGTTCCACGTGTAAGTATTATATTGGAGCAGGATGTAATGTATGCTCAGAATAATACAATTCTGTGAAATACTCACATGTAGAATTGGTATTATATGCATATAGTACGTCCTGCTCTACCCCACCCTGGTTTTACATTTTCTGGATCCCCTGTATGGTGATTGTTTTCATTGCTATTGTTACCAGTTTCGTGGTTGGTTTCTCCTGGCTGCTTTTCTCACTGCTTTTCAATGCTAGGGATTTGTGGGAGGTCCCTGGGTATATAAAGGGCTGGGAGGAGCCTGTTTTTGCATGTCTGCAGTGAACAGCGCCCTCTGGCGGAGGATTACCCATGTGTAAGTATTATATTGGAGCAGGATGTACTGTATGTGTATAATACCAATTCAACAGGTGAGTATTTCACAGAATTGTATTTTTTTTTATCCCAACTAGGCGGAACACTAGCAAAACAGGTAGGTTGCCCCATTCTTTAAGTATGACATCCTCACAATGTCATGGACGGGAACTCCAAGCGCGGCTTATCCACGTCAAATAGCTCACCCTTAGGCGGGGGAGTTGCCTCAACATTTGATCCAATATTGAAGGGGTGTCGAAGACCACCCCAGTAGCCTGGTCATCTGCAGCGCCAAACAATTGCTGGTCATCAGGCTCATCCGAATCCTCAAAGAGCTTCCCCTACTCAGCCGGGGGGCAATCGGGCCAGTCCACGGACTCAAACACATCAACATCTCGAGCCGGGGAAAAGTGTTTCCGCTTAGCCGGCGCCTTCTGAGCAACCACAGCAGAAAACATTTTCTCAAGGCTGGCCAACCGGGCGCACACCTTGGATTGTGAATCCCCACCCATGACAACGTGACACAGGGTCTGGAACAGGTGGGGAAGCGTAGGAGCTGACACGGGCGGCGAGGAGCCAGATGCTGGAATACCGGACTGGCGGCACAATGTTCTGCTGTGCACATGGAATGCAAATTATGACAACATCCCCTGGAAGCGGAGCCCAACAAACCCCCACACAGCCTGGATTGCCCCAAAGGGCCATTTCCGGTATCGATGGAAGCCTCCATATGGTGAAATTGTGGTATTCGCAAGTACCCAGAGATTTAAGCAATAAGCAACCTGGGATGCCCCTTTTAATGTCCTGCGTGGGAGAATTTGTAAAATTTTTAGGGAAAACCAGACTGCCAGGTAACTAAGACCGGGAGACCCCTTGAACATGTGACCCGGGATCTGTAACAGAAAGGACAACAGTCAATCCACAGAGGTAATGTTTTCCACACTGCATACATAAGCACAATAAGCGCAAGACAACTGCCCAGGGAGCAGGAAGGGACCCGTAGCTGAGCCATATGCAAATAGCAAGGAACAGTCTCACCAATGGCGGTGAACAGGAGACAGCAACAGTGAACAGCAGCACCGGAGTACGGAGAAGGGGGGCGGGCCGGCCGGCCCGAGAAGCGCGAAGCGTCCCAGCCCCGTCCCCTTCCATTCACAAGGAACAGCGCGGGCCCGCCCCTCCACAGCAATCGCCGCCGAGAGCAAGAAGGGGCGGCCGCCTGACGCACTATGCCCCCCCCTGACCGGGCTCCAATACAGCGCCAAGAAACGGGAGCGGGTGGGGTGGACAGCCGGCGCGCGCGCCGTGGCCGGCCCTGCCCTTCCCGCAAACAGAGCCACATTAGCCAGGCACGGCGTGCCGCGCCGAGAGCCTGAGGTGGGGAAGCTCCCCAAGCCAGCACGTAGCGCCACAGGTCCCGAGCGGGACCACAGTAAAAAACAGGCACACACACACACAGATCACAAGTAAAATGCACAAGACACTCACACAAGTAGAAAGAAGCCCCCCCCCCCCCCCAGCGTAGGGAGAAATGGGGACCGAGCTGGGGCGAAGTGCCAAAACCCCGGGGGTGGGAACGGACGGGGCATCCCAAATCTGGGATCACCAGACCGGATATCCGCTTTGCCCCCTAGTATGAGGCCTGCGGTGGAGCTAGGCACCACAAGGTGCCGTCTACCAGCAGCCTAGGCTGGGAGGCTTCACTAAGGGACAATAACAACAGAGCCGGGCAGAAATAGAACTAAGAGGGGGGCCGGATGTTACCCCGGCTACCTGCAAGCAGGAGACTTCATTCTTCTGACTTGTCGCCATCTTGCAGAGAAGAACACTGGGAGATAAGTGGGAGGTCCCAGGTATTATAGACCAGGAGGGGCTTGTTTTTCAAGACTTCTCTGCAACATCGCCACCTGCAGGTGGATTAACCCAAGTGTAATTATTAAAGTTTGAAGCGGGGTGTGTGACATACTTAGAATAAGGCTTCCATTGCCTGTTTCAATGAAATTCCTTACTAAATCCTGAAGCTGCAAAATGCTTTGGAGTTTTATATTTGCACAACTGTATACGATCCTTGTCTTGCCTCTACCTTGTTCATCCTCAAGTGGCACTGAACACCCCCTAAAATCCCCTTAAGGAGCTCTGTACGATTGTGAATTGCCTGCTCACTGCTGTAGGATTTGCTGTTCCCTAAATTGGACACTTTTTGCAAAAGTTTCCAAGGGTGTAGATTTGACCTGTGAGGATTTCGGTATCCTTAAAGAGGACCCAAACCCACCCTGGAGTCCTCCCCAGGTGGCCCGCTGTGTGAAACGCCTGCGAGGGCGCCTGAAAACTCACCTTCGTTTCTGGTCCAATGGAGCATGCGCAATCGGCTGTCGCATCCCCGCTATCCCTTTAACAGGGCTTGACACAAGATGTGGTAAGACATGTCAGGAAGTCAGAGCTACACTAGCTACTCTAGACAAGAGTTCCTGGAGGGAGAATTTGTATTTTCCACCCTCGAAAAAGCTGCTGTGCCCACCTCCTACTGACGATAAGTGTGTCACAGCACGTAACTCACTTTCTGGCCACTCTTACGATGGAAATCGAGTCCGGCGTCAGATATGGTGGTGGTGTTGTCCAGCAAATGACAGGTGAAATCTTCTGGAGGTCTTTTGACTAGTAACAACTTCAGATGCCAAAAGCTGAACCTTCAGGAGAAGATGTCTGGCATTTGCCAGTTGCCCTGGATGCTCGCTAAGTTTGGCCACTAGATGCCACTGTAGGAGGTAATGAATGAGGTAACCTGTTTAAGCTTAGGAGCCTCCCTGCCACATAGGAGGTAAACTGAGTATGGCCCACCGACCTTTTTCATTGGTCCTGGAGGGGATAAGGGGGCAGAGGAGTCCAGAATCCAGGAGAGAGACAGGAGAATTTCAGTGTGGTCGGCCCATGGGAAGTGGGTCCCGGCATGCCAGAAGAATGTAGGGGGCAGCCGGGTACCCTAGGGGTTGCCAGGCCAGTGCAGGTGTTATAACTGCCACCCAACGTAGGCAAACCCAACTGCCATCCAACCTAGGTTTCTAGGCAAAATAACAGTGCTGAAAGACATATTCTGCCCCCTCCTCATCCTATTATGGCCGCCATCAAGGGGGGAGAGGCAGGCCCGTGCAGTGGGGGCCTGGCTCTGCCCGCCCGATGGCAGCAATTTTCTATGTGGCTGATGCTGCGGTACACCTGGTCTGGCCCTCTGGCTGCAGCCTCACACTGTAAAATAAAACGTTAACACACTGCCCAGCTACCGACCCCCCCCTCCATCACCAGTCAGCTGAGCGTGGCTGTATGGCTTCTCTCCTCCTGGTCATGTGTGCCCACAGCCATGCGGGCAGCAGTGAGGACTCGGCGGCAGGCAGATGTAAGGTAAGGTTTTAATTTTGCTATAGCACCTGTCTGGGTCCCCACATAACCTAGGCCCCTTTTATGCATAAATTATGGGGGCCACATCAGGTGTGACATGTGCAAAAGGGGCCCAGGTTAGGGGGGCCTTAGAAAAGTGCTAAGCCTGTATAGTCTGGGGCCCCCATGGGTTAGGAAAATGGTGGGGCCTGGGTACATAACATGGGTTCTGAGATTTGCCAGTGTGCCCACTGCCTGTCCCCCCCCCCCTCCACCATGAGGGGTCCCCAATAGGTTGGAAAAATGGTGGGGGCACAAAATGGGCCCCAGACTAATAATCACCGGTTGCCTATCTGCTGAGGCTACATTGGGAATGAACTCCAAGATGGGTTTTAATTGGACCTAGTCCAGGAAAAAAAGAAGATACTTCTGGAACGCTCTAGTTGCTCTCAACTCACATTTTGGAGGCTGAGGAAATGACTATCCAAAAGGCCAACTTCAGGGTAGTATGCAAAAGTGAACAATTAGCAGTTGGAATGAACGGTTCTATTGAGAGAAAATCCAGCACTAGGCTAATCCACTGAGGCAGGTTCATCTTTCTTGGTAGTTCAATCTTCATTACTACCTTAACGAACTGTGTAATTAATGGTTCCAACACCCACTGCTTGCTGTCCACTGTAGATATGGCCCTTGATTGTTCTTAGTGCTATACCCTTGTCCAAACCTGTCTGGAGGAAATCTAGAATGTGTGAGACGTCATAAGCTGTGGAATCTACTCCTTTCTCACGTAGGAAACAAAGAAACTTGTTCTACATTCTGTTGTTTCTTCCTGGCTAGTAGAAGAGTATTGATTACTGGTTCTTAACATCCTCTGCCTCTCTACAACTAGGCTGATAGGTTCAGTTGCTGAGGGCATGGGTGAATCTCTCCCTGCTACACTAGAAGGTTGGTATTAAACCGGACCTTCAGCCTGAATAAGATCTTATATGTTTCCCCCGTCCTGTATATACAGGTTGCTCACATTAAAAATCATCCTACCTGCATTTACTGCATTTTTTGAGCCTTGAAATTGGACCAAAACCCAGGATTTTGTCTATCCTGGGTTTTGGTCCTTTCCCCCTGTATGAAACCCCCAGATCGCCGATGCCAACTCACATCTTCCCGGTCCTACAGCGCATGCGTGGCCAATCAGCGCGCTTAGCGTCAGTGACTTCACGTCGTCTAAGCTTTCATCTAAGGCCAGCGGCTCCAAGCGCACTGGCAGCCGCATCCCCTGCTTCCCTCTAACAGGGAGCTTTTGTGAATGGCTGGCACAGGCACGCTCCCTACTAGAGGGATAGCGGGGATGCGGCCGTGGCTCGCGCATGCGCCATTGTACCAGGAAGCAAGGTAAGTGTATGGGGCGACCTGGAGGGTTTCACACAACAGGGCATCACGATTTTGGATGCCTCGGGGGGAGGGAATCGGCGTGGGTTTTGGTCCACTTTAAACATCCAAGATGGAGTCTCAGGCTGCCTGCAGGCAGAAAGTGTCTTCTGACACTTGTCACTCCTGTGCATTCTGGATTGCTGTCCTTTTCCTGACCCCAGCTCTGCTCTGTCTGAGCAAAGCACAGCTATAACCCGCCCCCCTGCAGAGTATGTGAAGCTGGATGGATGCGAGAGTTGCAGCCCAGCGGGGGAAAGAATAATAAGTAAGTGGCTAAAAATTAAAATATATTAATTTTAGATGCTGGGGAATAATTTTTTTAAGGGTTTGGACTTTTCATTAAATTATGCTGAAGGTCCGGTTTAAAGGAAGGAATATCAGGCCCTGAACCGCCATTTGTGTTACCATGGTGAACCACGATCTGCATAGCCAAAACAGTAGGATTGCCAATACTGTCACCTTCGATACTCTCAGTTTTGTGGATGAAGGTTACCAGGGGAAACATGTACCCGGGACTGAACGTCCAATTGCATGGGAATCTTGAGTAAAAGTTTGTAAACTTTGTAATTGTGTTGACTCGAGAATAGACCTATGGTTGGTGACCCCAAACACTTTGGCCCTTATTTATCAAGGGATAGCGCCAGGTAGTGTCTCACTAGCGCCAGGTACCGCCAGCTATCGGCGGCTACCGACTCCTGAACGCCAGACTGCGAACACAATCACGCATTTATCACGCTAAATGAGGCTAGCGCCGGCAAGAGCGTCAGCTAGCGCGGGATTCATCATGTTGCAGACTTCAGCGAACAGCGCCGCTGCTAATCCCATCACAGCGCCAGGTATGGCCTCTCGCTACCTGGCGCTCTCCAATGCATTTCAATGGAGCAATCTTTAAATATTCATAATAAATTGATATTAATGTTTTTTTGTTTTTTTTTTTTTTTTAAATGTCAAAAATTCTGTGACCACTTCTGCAATGTTATATCTTTTTTTTAAGGTAAAAAAAAAAAAAAAATTGTGCAGAATTGATATTACAGGTCTGATATTAATGTATTCATATTTCAAAATGTTTTAAAAAACTTGTTTATTATTTTTTTCCAAAAATAAGGTTGTTTGGGGGTTAAAAAACTACTTTTAACACATCGCCGCCAGCGCTCTGGGGTTTAAACATGCATTTTACAGCGCGAGAATTTTTGGAGCGTGATTTGTTAATGAATATGCTGGGAGCCGGTCGCTATGGCCATTCGTTGTCATGCGCTCCCATACAGCGCGGAACCTGTCAAATAGCGACTCCTAACCCCGTATTCAACATTACCGCACACCGACTGAGTCGCTGTCAACAACCGAACAACGGCCAAGCACAGCGAATACTAGCCGGCGCTGTGAAAATCACGCTACTGTCGCTCATCTGTCACTACCTGGCGCTATTAATAAATCGGCCTCCCCGTCAACCACTGGAACACTGGTGAATTACATTTCCACTCTATGCTGTCCAAGGACTGGCGAGACAGCTTGTCCGCTACTACGTTGGTTGTCCCGGGAATGAATGTAGCTGAGATTGAGGTGAGATTTTGAGTTGCCCATTCCAGAATTGGGGAGATCTCCCTCATCAGTGTCGCACTTTTCTCCCCGCATTGACATATGATGGAACACACAGTGCAAATGTCCATCTCTAACATTACTGATTTCCCACTTGTCACGTGCCCGAATGCCTTTAAAGCAGAGCAAAACCCACTGAACTTGTGAAATACATTTGGCCAAAGCCCCTGCCGATACTCTCTTCTTAGGGTGAAGAACTAAAAATGGGTATTTCCGCTATTCAAATCATCCTGGAACACTGATTTTTTCGACTGCCCCTCTCTGTAAGATGGCAGGCGATCAGTCATTGCACAAGTGTGGCAATGACATAATTGCCATACACAACAGTTGCAATAAATGGAGGGGATGAGGCTTTACAGCTAAAACAGACGCCATTATCTAGGTCCTCTCCATGGGGGAAGCAATTCAGGGGATGTAAGTTAAAAATGTGGGTTTTGGCCTGCTTTAAAGCCATTGTGGCTGGTCTTATTTCCAGTACATTGGACACTAAATGGCTCGTCGCAAACAGCTCCCCAGATTTTCGAGCTGGCATCTAGTTATTACTATCCATTGAGCTGGAAGTATGAAATGGCAATTGGATAGATTCTCCTGAACACCAGCGCTTATCCATCTCTCGCAGGACAACCTTAGTTATGTCCTCAATGGATTTAGGACTCCCAGAATCCTGTCTGGCCAAATCCTTAAAGCATGAAGCACCAATCTCCTTCCTTTGCTTGGGATAGGAAGGAGATTTAAACATTCACAATTTAAACATTCTCTGGTGTATCTTCTGTGATGGGATCTATGCCCATGTCTTGAGCATGAACGAAATCTACATTTCTACATTTTGACTATCCTGGGTTTTGTTCCTTGCCTCCAGGGCAACCCAATCTGGGATACCCCGCTGTGTGAAACACCGCAGATCACCCGATCTCACTCACCCTTCCCGGGTCCTACGGCGCTTGCACAGCCCTCTTGTCCAATCAGCACGCTCGGATCCGCTCCCGCCCCTTTGTCCAATAGCTCGTCTAAGGCAGGCGGATGCGAGCGTGCTAACGGCCACATCCCCCGCTACCCTCTAACAAGGAGTGTGCCAACGCCGGCCATTCACAAGTGCCTGGCATGGGCACGCGCCCTGCTAAAGGGATAGCGGGAATGCGTCCACAGCTCGCGCATGTGCCGTTGGACTAGGAAAGAAGGTGAGTTTCCGGGCAACCTGGGGGTTTCAAACAGCGGAACATCACGATTCTGGATGCGCCAGGGGGAGGGAATTCAGCGGCCCTGGAATGTTATGGCTTTTTTTGAGCCCCTTTACAGTCTGGCAGACTAAACCACTTTAATTGACAATTTCTCCATTAATAATAGGATTAAATCATTCACCGCGGCCCTGGGCACTACTTTGCTAACAAGGTTGGCGGTCGGAACATCCTGGTGCTACTAGATGCTGTGCCATCTCGCCACCTGAGAAGCCACCACTGCCAGCATAAACGGCCATAACGCTGCGTTTAACGCTGCTCCCATCTCCAGCATTCAACTGTGCGTACCTGGACCCACATCGATGTCTCAGTCTCAGGTCTCCCACATAAGGCTTCTCCTGGATAGGGCTTAATGAGGCGAACATTAACCCATAATATGACGCAATGGAGGTGCCAGGAAAAATGTGCCCCAATAGCCTTGGTGTCCAGGGTGATCGTCCTGCTCGCCATCCCTTAGAAACAGCCCTGCCAGAGACTGAGGAGGAGGGAGCCAAGAAGGAGGGTGGGATATGCAGTGCAGCAGGCACGAAATGATAACTACTGTGAATCAGGGCCAGATAAGTGTGGTGGGGGCCCCTGGGCACAAAATCTGGTGGAGGCCCCAGATACAGTATTTTTTTTCCTTTAAAATAATAGTCCAGCCAAGTAACTGATTGGTGGTTGTCTGGCACCCGCCTACTTACTGGAACCTCAGATTGAGTCCCTTGTGCGGGTGTGTGCTGCTCGGGAACTCCTGCTTTGCCATTCTGGGTGGGGGGTAGTGTAGTCGCCCGGCTGGTTCCCTGCATTGAGCTGCCAGCGGCTGTGCTTGGTGGCTTATGTGCAGTGACAGCTCTGCTCCCATCACTGTAGTGTTGCTGACGGCAGCTTTGCTGCTATAGACTCTCCGTCCTGCCCTGTGGTGGCTTTGGCTTCCAGGCGCGCCCCCACTGCCACCAATAGCTTTGTAACTGGCCCATCAGGCCAAAGACTGAAAAGCCTCCTGGATCAGACCATAACCCGAAGGTTGGTGAAGGCCCCCTTTGCAGTGCAAGTTGTGGAGGCCCCGGGCGCGCGCCCCCTGCGCCCCTCTCATAATCCGGCCCTGCTGTAAATGCTTGTGCGTAATAAAGAGAGGGGCATCACATCACTTTGAATCTGTCCCTGCCTGAATGCTTCAGCCGGCTTCACTGTGAGAAGGACTTTCCCTCATCCTCAGCGACCGAGGTGACCACCCGCCCCTGGACAGAGTAAGTAATTAATCCTCCCCATTGGCCAACCCTCCTGAGCACGACCCAAAAAGCAGTAGCCCTGTTGAGTGCAGCATCCCCAAGCGCATTCCCTAACCACCCGGATGTTACCATTCCTTAATGTCTGATGGTTATTGGGTGTCTATGAGCCGCTTTGGCCTCCATTCATCTGACCACAGTATGATAAGGCTGAGCTTCTCCTCGGCCCGGTCACAGGAGCTTGCTGACAGCTGATGCAGTGTTATGCCGTGTCTCAGAATCTCCCCATCTTGTGTTTAGTTCCCAGGTAACAGATATACCACAGGCAAAGATACGGTGAGTGATAACAGCTGACTCAGTGACATCTGGAGACAGTTCTAGAAATATATAAAAAAGGAAATGTATTCCCACGTATCTTCTTTACTAAATGTGATAAAGAGGACCTGGTACATAAAGAAGTTTATTAAAACAGGAATGTGGAGGTTCTCATTCACCCGGGTCCTGGTACAGCTATAGAAATAAATCAGGACAATTAGACTTGCTGGATTTTTTTAAAGACGTTTTGAAGACATTTGAGGTAAAGGTTGCATCTTAAAGCGGACCAAAAGCTGCCGAAGTCTATGAGACTCCAGAGCCACCTAATTCCTCCACACTGGGGCATCCTGATTTGGGATGCCATACTGTCTGAACCCCCCAGTATGTTTACCTCGCCAACAAGCCCACAAAGCACTTGCCGCTGGTGGCAGCAGCATACTTTTCCCGGGTGTTGTAGGCCGTGCACAGGCTAATGGCTGGGTTTCACACAGCAGGGCATCCCAAACCTGGGTGCCCCAAGGGGAATATACACAACCCGGAAAGCTGACCAAACATGGAGCAAAACCCGTGACTATTCCCTATTCCCAGTTTGGTCCATATCCTTTGGATGTGTGAAACCCCGCTGGTGGCCCATTATACATACCTTTCCGGCTATCCCGCCGCATAATGTGGCTCTCCTCCAGTCAGCTTTTTTGCCCCTGTATATAAATGAACAGCTCAGCCAGCGCAGCCACGCACAAACTGGAGGAATACAGGCGTAGCTTAAACCGGATCAACCCTCACCTTGAAGCAACATGGGAGTTGCGGGCGCGGTGATTTATATTTGATGACCCTGTGATGCTGACTCTATGTGCCATTCTTTATTCTTGAATATTCAGGTTTGCTGGTGTCATTTAGCACGCACACGTGCACTTTGAGTATATCTTTATTGTTTTCATTCACTTATAACTGTTTGAACTGGGCGAGTCTGCCAATATATTTTATGTGGAATTTAGTTTTTTTTATTCATTTTCACATATGAGGTATTGTTGTTAAGAGTTGATATTTATTTGTATAGGAGACTATCAGCATGTCTCATGGCTTATATGTAGTAGATATAGGTTGTACACTTTGAGGGTTCACACATATAATTTTTATGCCGGCATAAAATAACTGTTATAATAGGATCTAATAAGCGCACATAGGGTCTTTTGATGCATTGTTCCCCTTAGGGGTTTTTCATTAATATTATTGTGACCATGGGGTCATCCATGTGATTTTAATTGTCCAGTGTGTTTTTGTGTATTAAATTAAATGTAGTAAAAGTATCTCCTTTTTCATAATAAAGAATTTTGATATTGGTGCTCCTTTTTGAAGAAAGGTGTGTAATTGGTTCATGTGAGTGGTATTGTCTGGTGCACCCCTGTTACTAGAAATTAAACCGGATCTTTAACATAATTTAATGAAAAGTCCAAACCCTTAAAAAGGATTCCCCGGCATCTAAAATGAATATATTTTACGTTTTTAGTCACTTATTATTCTTTTCCCCACTGGGCTTCAACCCTGTTCAGGACTCTAGGATACGGGAGCTGCCATCTTGCCTCAGAGGCATCACATACTGAGGAGAGGAGAGGGGTGAAAAGTACAGGGGGCAGGTTATAGCTGTGCTTTGCATAGGCAGAGCTGAGGTCAAGAAAAGGACAGCAATCCCAGAATGCAGAGCGGAATATTCAGAAGACACATGCTGTCTGCAGGCAGCTGCAGACTCCATGGGCCGACAGCTTCGATGTTAAAAGGTTAAAAAAACACAATAGGTGCAGGTAGGATGATTTTTAATATGGGCAATTTGTATGTAGGGGGTGGGGGAAACATATAATATAGACTCTTATTCAGGGTGAAAGTCTGCTTTAAAGTGGACCAAAATCCAGAATTTTGACTATTTTGACTATCCTGGATTCTGGTCCCTGCCCCAGGGGCACCCCGATCGGAGGTGCCCTGCTGTGTGAACACCCCCCAGGTCGCTGAAACCAACTCACCTCTTCCCAGTCCTACAGCGCATATGCAACCACTTGTCCAGTCAGCGCGCTCAGATCCGCTGATGTCACATCGTCTAAGACTTCCTCTAAGGCGAGCGGCTCTAAGCATGCTGACGACCGCTTCCCTCGCTACCGTCTAACAGGGAGTGTACCCACACCGCCCATTTACAAATGCCTGCTAGAGGGATAATGGGGATGTGGCCATGGCTCGTGCATGTCCCGTTGGATCGAGAAAGAAGTTAAGTGTATGGGAGACCTGGGGGGTTTCACACAGCGAGGCATCCTGATTTTGGATGCCCCAGGGGGAGGGAATCGATCGCCTTGGGTTTTGGTCCACTTTAATTTAACAATTGTCCCTCTTTCCTGCACTGAAAAGTTGGAAGGAATGCAGAGCAGCCTACCAGGAATTTTCTTGCATCTCCCTAGGCCCTAGAACTACTCCTCTGGGCCAGTCTGAGCCTGCTTCCAAATTTGATGTGGTCTGCCTACATTGACAATGGGCTCCTCCTGAAATCAGGACAGCTTCCTAATTGTAAAGTGTGACCTGAAAATGAGTACTCCGCATCATCACACTTACCTTCACACTATCATCATAGTGGATTAGTCACTTGAGGCAAACTTTATGACTGCCTGACTTCATTACAAGTTATTTTCCCATCACCTAAAGTAGCTCTTACATTTCCAGAAATACACAGCGACTTGTGCCAATTATGCTCAATTGTTTGGAAAAACATCTTTCGAAACCTGAAAATCAACTTCATCGTGTCCCCTGTGAGCCAACAACAAAGCTTAAGATAATATGATGGCAGGCAATAAAGAGAGAAGTGAGTGCTGTAAATTGGAATGTAATAAGGATCATTTATTTGCTTTTACTGGTGGACTTAGTACAAAACACACAAATGTAAAGATAATAAAGAGGAAGCTGCTTTGCTCCATTTTGCTGTCACTGGGAAAAGCTGATTTTTACTTTACTAATACTGCAGCAGGATTTCTTTTTTTGCATCCAGTTAGCATTTTGCTTGCATCCAGAAAGCACAATAATAACAGGATTTTGGCACTTCCCAATATCACACTATTTTTGCATTTTTATCTTTCCTTCCCTCGCATGTATGAGTTTATGGGAAATTATTTGAGTATTATAATTATCGATTTATGAATGGAGGAATAAGAGGAAAAGGAGGTTTCATTTCAAGTGGATCCACACTGTGATTGTCTGTCTAAGGAAACCATATAATAATTTTATTCTGGTGATGGGCCCTGGTGCACAAAGTGTTCGAAGTGTGTTGCATGACACATTGAGGTTATCCAATCGAGTATTTTGAAAAGAAAAAAAAAAAAATTTGGACTGCATTTTTACAAATTTATATGATTAAGATTGTTGATTAATTTACTTGCACTGAGCATAACCATAGATTATTCTATGGTTCCCTTTTCTTCTAGCATTAACCTAACAGGTGAAAAAAAGAGAAAAAAAGGAGAAAAAGTGGACCAAAACCCAGGATTTTGACTATCCTAGGTTTTGGTCCTTTACCCCTATCGGGGTGCCCCGCTGTGTGAAACACCCCAGATCGCTGAAGTCAACTCACCTCTTCCCGGTCCTACAGTGCATGCGCGGACGCTCTACCATTGATTGGGCTCCGAGCAAGATTACAGACACATCCCCCACTACCCTCTAACAGGGAACCTGCCTGCGCCCACCATTCACAAATGGCTGGCACGGGCACACACCCTGCTAGAGTGATAGCGGGGATGCGGCTATTGGAACGGGAAACAAGGTAAGTGTATGGGGCGACCTGGACCGTGAAATGTATGGGGCGACCTGGGGGATTTCACATAGCAGGGATGCCCCGGGGGAAGGGAATCGATCGTCCCCGGTATCTTATAGATTCTCAGGCCAATTGTGGTGGGTTGACTTCAACTGCAATCAAAATGGTTGGACAGCCAGATAGGCACAAATGGCTGACTTGGGCAAGGGATAGTGGGGATGCGGCCGTTGGACTGGGAAACAAGGTAAGTGTATGGGCCGCTCTGGACTCAGGAAACAAGGTAAGTGTATGGGGCAACATGGGGGGTTTCACACAGCGGGGCATCCCGATTTTGGATGCCCCAGAGGGAGGGAATCGATCAGCCTGGGAATCTTATAGCTTGGCAGGTCGATTGTGGTGGGTTGACTTCAACTGCAATAAAAATGGTTGGACAGCCAGATAGGCACAAATGGCTGACGCCGACACGCTCCCTGCTAGAGGGATAGTGGGGATACGGCCGTTGGACCAGGAAACAAGGTAAGTGTATGGGGCGACCTGGGGGGTTTCACACAGCCAGATAGGCTTAACAGGATTTTCACAACTGTTGACCCCAGTTGCTGGAGGTGTGGAAAGATGAGGGGGGAACTATATCACATATTCTGGCTGTGCCCTAAGATTCAGGAGTACTGGGGAAGGGTTATGCGCATAATCTCAAAGCTTACAGGGTCTCAAATCCAGAATGACCCAGTATTGATCTTATTGCAACTTACAGAGTCCTCAGTGTGGCACTACAAGAAATCTCCTCTGGTTCATCTACCGAATGCGGCCAAACAGGTAAAACCCCGTGCTGGAAGCAGAAACAAGCCCCGTCCATGAGGGACTGGATTAGCGAGGTCCTAACCATCAAAGAAATGGGAGACATGAATCTCTCCCTACACGACAGAGATGAGTTGTTTTGGGCCACGTGGCTCACATGGCTGGTATTTCAGGAATCGGAGGAGTTCCGAGGGTTATTTAGCACACAGGGCGCCGAGTTTCGGTCATGGCGCAAATTACTGGGACGGCCTAGGGGAAAAATTGGGTTTTATGAGGAGAGATGAGCAATATAAATAAGGAGGTAGGAGCACATCACTAGTTTGGTTTGCAAAAGGTTGTATTGAAAAAGATATCAATTATATACATATATACATACATTTCATACTAGTTACAATGTGACATAAATGGGAGGTGTACTTCTATTACATCTAAGCACTCCGGAAAAAAAGGATACATGTATTTGGCAAAGATCCAAGTATGTTGTCCTGGGGGAGCTGTGTGCACCTTAACACTAAAGATAAATGTGCATAAAGAATAACCTTGGAAGGATGGCAGCCACTCAGACCATTTTATAACTAACCTGGGAGGTGCACAGGAGCAGGGCAATTAGGATACAAAAGTCTTAATGGAGCCACAGCACTCAACCCTGTTAGCTTGCAGACAACCTAAAATCTGTCTCTAAATCTGGTTAAAAACAGAGAGCTCGGTCACACACATCTGCAGAAGTATGCTGAAGCTGCACCACCAAGCGCCAAGGTGCCTCTGTGGGGTGGAGTCCTAACTCTAATCTCTGGGAGCCCCATTTGGGACATACAATGCAACAGATACATTGGGAGCAGGCTTACCTGAGGTTGCCCTATAACCTAGAGTGCAAGCCATGAGGTGTGGGGTCTAGGCTGTACTGCGAGGTCTTTGACCCTTCCACCCCATGGCTTGCACTCGAGTATATAGGGCAACCTCAGGTAAGCCTGCTCCCAATTTATCTATTGCATTGTATGTCCTAAATGGGGCTCTCAGAGATTAGAGTTAGGACTGCACCCCACAGAGGCACCTTGACGCTTGGTGGTGCAGCTTCAGCTACTTCTGCAGATGTGTGTGGACTGAGACTTCTGTTTTTAACCAAGTTTAGAGACAGATTTTAGGTTGTCTGCAAGCTAACAGGGTTGAGTGCTGTGGCTCCTTTAAGACTCTTGTATCATAAAGAATAACCTTAACATGTTATATGTAGTAATCTATTAACTGTATGGTAGCAAACTAGTGGTGTGCTCCTACCTCCTTATTTATATTGCTTATATGTTGTAATGGGATGATTTGAGGAATGTGTCCTGTAGGAGGAAGCACCCATATTTTTTCTATGTTTTATACTTCAATTGTAGTCTCAATTTGAGTGCCAACCAGGCTGTTAACTATTTATGAGGAGAGTTGAGCCAATACTGTAGCCATGGATGGAGAGCAGCGGGAGGGGATCTGGCTCCAAAACATCCCTTTACCTATAACTCTCCCTACTCCCTACCCCGCTTCTCTCACCTGTGTTACATCATCTATACGTTGTTTGGTCCAGTCCGGTATTCATAAAGCATGATTTCACATAGGGTAAGATACACATGAGCAGAGAGAATCAAACCAGGTAGGGCCCGCTAAGAGGACTATGCCATCAAGCACTCGCTCTTCCATAGTGTTAGGTGGCCTTCGTCCTGAGAGTCTCAAGGGATCGAGGCTTATGCTTTGATGTCGTGATGCATTGTAGATATCATATAAGAACATGTGGGACGTTGGTCCTACTAAGCTATATGTGAAAATATGTATTTGTCGGACCTGGATGTTCTTGTTTCTCTGTCTTCTCATTTCTTGTGTACTACTTAAATAAAGAACAATAAAAAAAATGGTTGGACAGAGTGAAAGCCGTTATGTGACGATTGGGCAGAGAACAGTCAGACTGATCTGATCATTTGTTCAATCAGAACGATTCATGTGGCTTATAGGGATTAATTCAATGATCATACAGGTCAACTAAACAGACCAATGTCACCACACATGGCACCAGTCCAACCTCCAACGGTAGATGTTGCCCCAATCAGTGGCACATTTACCACCAGCCACCAAGTATATAGTTACATGAATTTGAGTCACTTACTGTTAGCAGGAAATCCAAGGTTAAGGTAATACCATTTATTGGCTAACTCAATAAGATTGAAAATGCAAGCTTTCGAAGCGGTTCAAGCTTCTTCTTCAGGCATAATCCTGAAGAAGAAGCTTGAACCGCTTCGAAAGCTTGCATTTTCAATCTTATTGAGTTAGCCAGTAAATGGTATTACCTTAACCTTGGATTTCCTGCTTACATTGATGGCTAACACGGTACAAAAAACTTACAGCCACTTACTGTTGTAACACAACAGGGATACCTGGGGAGGCTGGGAGGCGACCCTTGGATAGGTCCAGGCTTGTAAAGGAACTCTCCTTGGGTTAAAGTAAGGTCTAGCAAGGCACTAACTCGGGTGAAGGAATCCAGAGGCAGGACACACCCAATGATGGCAGCAGGTTCAAGCTCGACAAAAGGTCTTTATTCACTAGCACAGTTAATTACACAGAAATTCATAGCTGACACTCCTGGCACTGAGGGTCTCCCTAAGTTACCCCTAGCCTGGTTGGAACACACCTGCCAGGCTCGCGACTGTGTTCTCCTGTCAAGACACCTAGGGAGAACTCAACGCGACCTGCATCTTCCCTCCCAAAGGGTACTACTCTGGCCAGCCAGTCCTCCACAGGAGTACCTTTGGACTAGAGAGTTGGTGCCCAAAAAAATCTTGTGTGGATACATACAAATACATTTACAAAGGGGGGAGACTGGTGATGTGCTCTCCCACATGCATAGCCCCCCCCCCCTACAACCTCAAACTAGGACCCTGAAAACGTACCCCTTGTAGGACTATGACCCCTCCAGGGACAGCAATAGGCTGCCGGAGGTAATGTGGGTCGGAACCCGGAAGAGGAGTGTTGAAGAGGTGAGTTCCAGGGTCCCAGGATCTGTATTTGCAGGTGGCTATGTGCACTTTGTGTGAGCTTTCTTCCAATGAGAGCCGCTTATCGTGGCTATGTTATGTGGCATAAAGTGATATATTCAAGGTTGCGCTATTAGTTAGCAATATAACAATTTAGAATCTAGAGATTAAACGTCCACTCGCTAGGAGTAATATCAGAACTGTAGCCACAGCAGTCCCAAGAAGATGCAAGCAAGTTTTGTTATATAGCCACAGCCGGTTATATATCGGTCACTCCGCGGGACATACAACTTCAAAGTTCAACACCAAAAGTGTTATATTTCTATTGAGGTGTGTTTATCCCACCACCTTATAAGTATAAAACACGTACCAGATTTATTTAGAAAAAAACGCCTTGTAATCAAATAGCAAATAATTTAGTTCCTCCTTAAGGATTGGGATCTGCTACTTTCAAGTTCATCCACTTTTTCACTTCTGGATCTGGATCTGGGCAATCAAATATCAGACAGGGAATTAAATACTATATATTCTTTGTTAAAACACTTTATTATTATACTTTTTATTAGCTCAGGTGGCTAGAGAGACCCAGTTTGTGTTTTGTGTAGTGTTTGTCTTGGTGTATATGTTTTTTAAAATGAAATATCATTTAATCAGTCTTTTGTCTGTATGTGTATTGAATAAAGTTTACATTTATTGAGTATTTTTTGAGGTGTGCTGTTATTGGCTGTGTTTGGTTTCAAAGAGGTTTTATATTGTGGTTACACACAGCGGACAGCACCCTGGATGGTGCACACACAGATGTGTTTTGTGTTACAATAGTCATTTATGCATAAATAAAAATGTAAATTATAAGTGTATTACCCTGTCTGGAATTCCTGTTTTTGTACAGCTCATTGAAAGACTATGGTGTTTTATAAATAATAAAAGTCTGATAAGGCCATTATGAGATAATTTTTAGATCTGGACCCAGATTTCATGGAGGGGGGCTATTTATATTAAACAGGTAACAAGAAACTTCCACATTCAACCAGCTTGAACTGTATCAGTGGCTTCCCTTTAATTAGTGCTGGAACAGTCTCTGGGGTGTAGCTGGAGTTTAAGCAGAAAGCAGCAGCTTCAGAGTAATAATTAGGGGGGGGGGGGGGTCTGACATTTAGATAAGAGGGAAGCAGCTGGCCCACACAAGGTCCCATTACTCATTCATCTCTGCTGATAGCTAATGTGTTACTGAGCACTGTAATTTGTTTATAGAAGGATGGCAGCAGAGCTCTAATGAGGCCAGTATAGATCCAGGGTATGGCGTGACTCCACACGCAGGAACAAAAGGCGGACATATTCCCCAGCAACACTAACATGCTAAGAACATGACCTGAAAAATGATTAGTGCATGGGGGGGTGTATTTCACACATCGAAACTGCAGAGCAGGAGAATTACTGTATCCGTGATATTCACCAGTCAGCTGGAACACATTGTCAGTGTCATTTAAAGTGATTCAGCAGCCAAAAAAAGAGTACTCACCTTTTGTTCCCTGCAGATAATTGGTGCTTGTCTGGCAATCAGCGACTCACCTGATTGCTGGATCCGAAGCTTGCGTTGTAGCCCTTGCTTTCCGCAATGCCCCGGGCCTGAACTTTATTCACTGACGCTTTAGTTCCAGTTCTCGCCCTCTGCCATCATTCACAAGGATGCGGCCACTCCCCCTCTCCATTCACTTCAATAGAGGGGATGTGTCAGGTCTCAGCACACCCCCTTGTGCTCCTGTGACTGATGGTTTGTCGCGAGCCCAGAAGCCATCAATCCCACCCTAAGTTCGTGCCCCGGATGGTGTGGTAAGCGTGGGCTGTGGTGCAGGCTCGAATCCAGTGGTCAGGTGAATTGCTGATCAGCTGCGGAGGACAAAGGGTAAGTACCCCCTTTTTTTGGCTGCTGAATCACTTTAAAGGGACTCTGTAGGTAAAGTGCATAAACTATCATTCAGCAGCTCACTTCCTAATGACTGCCCCCTCCTTTCCTGTCTGAACACAGCTGCTCCCAGAGGTGGAAACAAGGCAAAGATTAGTGGCACACCCCCTGAATTCCTTTGACATAGACCACCAATCATAGGGCTCTCCTGGTGGTCTTTAGCTCCACCCCCTTTGTCAGCTTAGCAAGAATGAGCACACTAGTATTCTGCGGTCACCTTTTCATTCAGCATTTCTCCCATTCATGTGCCTTCCACCCTCAACCCAAATGAGAATATGAATAGTCACACTTAATTAGTGTTTCAATTTCCACTGTGCTTAATTAGCATTTCAATTGCCGCTGTACCTACTTAGCATTTGACTTGTCCGTGGCTGTCTGTTTGCTTTGGTGGCACTATCATCAGACTGTGAAAACTGGATTAGAAATGACTCTACTGGTGTGTATAAACCGTATCTATCCAATGTATAAGAACACTAGCAACAGAGAGAAAGAGAGGGAGGGAGGAGCACAGCCAGAGTGTCTGAAGCAAAATATCAGGCTCTTACAGACCCCATCTATTATTTTGATTATTATGTAGCATCACAGCTCCAAGGATCATGCCTCCCTTTTCAGAACATTAATTATAAGGTGAAACTGTAAACCTGGATAAATCTGTCATTTCTTTTTCAAACTAAAAATGGAAAACAGTTTAGGACAGTGCCAAATGTAGCCCGACAATATGGTCTAAAATTGCCTGTAGTATCTCTTTAATTAAATGCATAAACTTAGAATACAAAATGTAGAAAGTATTCAAATCTGTCGGGATATAAGGAAGCAAGAGGATACTAGAATTCACATTATATTGGGACATAAGGGGGCATTAATGGCCCAGTGACTTTGAGACCCACAGGTCTCAGTTGGGACATGACTGAAGTGCTCTTGAGCAAGGCACCCAACCCCCCAACTCCCATGTAAAGTGGTTGGGGCAGCCCACTGCCCCAGGCATGTGTACACTCACTGCTTGTGTTTATCTCACTACGAATAGGTTGAATGTGGAGGTAAAACTCCTGGGTATGCGCGAGCATACAATGGCCATATATGCACCAAAAAAATGATAAGGAAGGATTAAAAAGATTGCAGAGATCAATTTACTTATTTAAAGGGAAGTATACAGAAGTCAGCAGAGCTCACAGAAGACCTTACAATATGTTATTGACATAAAGGATATCAAACGCAGAATAGCTAACACTCTACATACCTACAGAAAGCCTTCCTATTACTTGCAGTCCTGCATGGTTGGCTCTGAAAAAAATCTCCTGCATCACAAAACTAGAACTGCAGTATAGAGAGCATGATGCCATGCGGCCATGCTCACTTGCCACCGGACACCTTTGTTAATCCTGTAAGGCTTCTCTGCACCACAGGACATTGGCAATTATATCCATTCTGTCTCCTCTGTAGCCCTGCATGGTGATCTACAGGCAAAAAAACACACCCAGAAATGAAACAATATACATATGCATTAGGATAACATTTCCACACTGGTCCTATAGGATTGGATGAGGCCAACAAAGGAGTGTTGTTTAGGGGATACATCCAAAATGTTAAAGCTGAGCAAAACCCTCATTGGCTGACCCTGGAGTCTTAATTTGGAATTCCTCACTGTGTGAACCCCCCACCCCCTGAGACGGTGACGGCTCTCTCGTAGGTGCAAACAATCGCGGCCACATTCAGAGCATCTCTGGACTAAGAGGTGCTCCCGGCCCAGCCATTCAGATAGCCTGAGGACGGGAGCGCGCCCCAAGCTAAAGAGAAATGGGGATGCAGCTGCTCTTGCGCCGGATTGCCGAGCTCTATGAGTAAATAGCGCAGTATTGCGTTGCATTGTCATTCATTAATATGCACGGCATAGGCCTAGGGAAAAATACGTTTTAATGGGCAGACTGGGGGCAGTTTCACACAGCAAGGAACAAGGGGCAGGGAACAAAATATGGGGTAGTGAAAATCCTTTAACCCTGATAGAAACAGGGTTAATGGAAAACCAAAAAAAGCGGAACATAAGCCCCTGGGGCTGGCACAGGAGTCTGAAAGACTCAAGGAATGACTGCCAGCCTTCCACAGGAAATCCAACATTGGGTTTCCCTGTTGTGTAAAACCCACCAGGCACCAGGTGGCCCACAGAACTCCCCTTTACCAGGGCTCCCATGGTTCTGTCACTGTCAGAAGCTCCATCCCTGGCATCCCTTTAGCTGTAAACATAAGCAAACAATAACCAGCTCCCCCTCAGACCTAGATAGCCCAGACCTCAAGATCTCCTGAAAAATCTCCACACATCGTTTCTAGTTGCAATGTCCAGCTTGAAAAAGGTTAAAACGTAGCTTTTACTTCATAGCTTAAAACGAGGGTAATTCCAATTGTAACCACACAGCCATCAAACGTCTTGTAAGTTAGAAAGTGCTCCCCTCCACCATTGGGACCAGGTAACACGTTTCAGGCTGTCACCAGCCCTTAATCATCCCTTTAGCTGAGGCATGTTCCTGTGCCCAGCCATTCAGGTAGGCTGGGGGCAGGAGCGCTACCGAGATTAGAGGGAAGCCAGGCATGTATCCATTGGGCATGTCATGTCATCCGGCATTTTTTAGCTCATCTCCATTGTCTGATTATCTCCAGTACCACCTGAGTGGTATGTATTAGAGGTCATTCACTTATGGCCCCTTTCACACTTGGCTTTTCCACTGCATTTCAGTGACAGAGAACAAGTGACCATAATTATTAGTGTAAAGTTGACCTTTATAGTCCAAGTACAGGCACACTGATGGACAGGGCAGTTTCTAGGCAAAATAACGTCCAGTGCTGGAAGGAAAAAATTCTGCCCCTCCTCACCCATCCTATGGTGCTGCTGCTCCAAACCAATATGTGCCATACTGTGCTTCTTTTTTAGCAACAATCAGTGCCCCCTCTGCATGGCTGAGCCTAATATGGGGGGATGAGGGGCCTGGTGTATGGCCGGCACCACTAACCGTGGCCCTAACCCATCTGCAGAAACCAGGATGGCTGGGATAAAGGCGCCCCCAATGGCCTTGGTGCAAAGGGTGAACGTCCTATTTGCCCTCCCCTAGAAACAGCCCTGCTGATGGAGCTTGGAGACTTGATTTGAGAGGTGGAGCTGGCGGAGAGGTGGTTTTGATGTGTAGAGATAGTTGGGGGGGAGCAGGGACATACATAGGTTTTACTGGGCCCCATAGTAACTGTTGGGAGGCGATTTGGTGTCAGTGGGCCCAGAATGGTCCATTTATTGGCTATGGTGCTGCCACAGTACAGAGGCAGCAGCACTGGGAGCAAGATAACTCATCCTGGAAGCTTGTAAACTGCGCCGTGCAGTACAGCATGCAGGGTCCCTACTGTTACATTGTAGAAAGCTGGTAGGTTGCCTGCCGTGTTACATTATAACAGCAAAATGTGTGGCTGATGTTACGATTGTTGAGTTACATTATATTAGACACAAGCCTGATATTACAATGTTAGCAGCTTAAAGCTTTCTGCAAAGTGTGAGTCATCCCTCCATCGCAGAAAGCTGATCACTACCACATTTGTCATCAGTATATTGTGCTCCCCATATGGAGAACCAGTGGTAAAAGCTGTAGGTTTCACAGGATAAAACAAAGAAGCCATTATCCTGTTCCTTCAGCTGCTAGCATACTGTGATGGTACCCCAGAAATAAACCAGAATAACAGGCTGATTCATTACTAACGCCAGGTAACGGCAGATGAGAGTCTGTACAGTGGCGCTAAGAGCGACCCCTGGTGGTCGCTCTGATCGGCCATGAGTCGCTATTACAGAGCTCCTCAGACGCTTTAGTAACATGGCCGACACTGATGAATTTGATGTGTGAGTCGCTATAACACCAGTACAGCACTATATGGGAGCGAACGTTAGCGACTGGTCAGTGTGAGCGACTCAAACCATGTTCATCAAAACAACAGCCTCACACACAGCGCCGGCGCTCAAAATTGTGTCACTGTAGCCCAGAGCGCCAGAAGCTGTGTGATTAAAGTCTGTTTTTGAACACATATCCACCAGTAACAAAGTGAAAACATATGGAATTACATTGTTATGACATTGTGACATTAACACTTTAATACCAGACCTGTAATGACAATTCTGCAAAAAAATATAAAGAATCAAAAAAGTTTTCAAAAATGACTTTTAATAGGCCAGGAGAGGTCACGCAATGATTTGATAAAAACAAAAAAAAAAGAAAACCCTGTTTAAAGAGAAGAAAAGTAAGGTCCATTGAAATGTATGGGAGAGCGACAGGTAATACCAGGCGGTCTGAAAGCCAGAACGCAGGCGGTATACGCTGAGCCGTCTGTGATGATGAATCAGACACTACATGGCGCTGTTAGAGTCGCTCATCGGAATCGCATTGATAAATGTGGTATTGCGTACAGCGCCCGGCGCTCACTGTTTGCTACCTGACGCTTACAAGGCACTACCTGCCGCTATCCCTTGATGAATAAACCCCAAGCCACATTGGGTGGCCCGCAGGTGCTGCAAGATGGAGGAAGAGAGCTTGTACTGGGGGTCCGCTTCTGCCACAGGCCCAGTAGCAGATTCCTCCGCTGCCTCTAGGTTATGTACGCCCGTGGCGGGGAGGGCTTGGGTGAGTAGAGCTGGGAGAGGGGTAGGTGAGTGGGGCTGGATGAGAGGTGAATTAGGGGGTTATTTAAGAAAGGCTAGCGCCAGGTAGTGCCTGGTAGTGGCAGATAGCGTGCGGTGAACGCCGGACGCTGTACACAAAACCACGTTTCAGAAAGCGAATCTGGTAAGCACCTCTAATAGCGCCATGTAGCGCCACATGTATTATTAGAGGCGGCTCGGCATATAGTCTAGGTTCAAGAGCGCCACGTATTACCTTTCGCTTAGTGTCGTTCTCCAATACTTTTCAATAAGCTTTCACTTGTTTGTGTTTAAATAGCGTGTAATGAAAATATTTCATTTTTGCTCAAATCATTGTGTGACCTCTCCTGGCTGCAAACAAACACTTTTTTTGACTTTTTATATTTTTATGCAGCATTTTCATTACAGGTCTGGAAGAAGCCTCTCGAATCAAGTCTCCAAGCTGCATCTATCTGTTTCTAGGGAGGGGCAAAGAGGGTGTTCCCCCTGGGCACCAAGGCCATTAGGGCACCTTTATCCCAGCCATCCGGTTTTCTGCAGATGGGTTAGGGCCACGGTTAGTGGTGCCAGCCATACACCAGGCCCCTCATCTCCCCATGTTATTTTCCAAGTGTTAAAACAATGTCATTCCATGTGTTTTAGCTTTGTTACTGGTGGATATGTGTTCAAAAACAGACTTTAATGTATGTGTGTAGTTTCTTGTTAAATATGGTGTGGAGCACTGAGTGCTGGACGCACTAAGCTGGCGCTACCTCTCGCTCGTTGCAGCGTTATACTGTTCTTAGAGAGCCCAACACACATCACATTCATCAATTCTGGCCAGGTTACTACAGCGTGCCGGCTCCCCACCACAATCACACATTTATCAAGCCGATCCTGCTTAGCGACTGAGATAGCGCCAGATAGCCACGCATTCATCATTATTCCAGCCTCAGCCCACAGCGCCAGCGTCCGACCTTGAACAGCGACAGGTATGACCTCTCGCTACCTGGCGCTCTCCAATGCATTTCAATGGAACAATCTTTAAATATTCAAAATTAATTGTTATTAATGTTTTTTTATTTTTTTTTAAATGTGACAAATTCTGTGACCACTTCTGCCATGTTAGCTAATTTTTTTAAGGTAAAAAAAAAAAAAAAAAAAATTGTGCAGAATTGATATTACAGGTCTGATATTATTGTATTCATATTACAAAATTCTTTCAAAATTTTTTGTTTTTTGGTTTCCAAAAATATGGTGGTTTGGGGGTTAAAAAACGACTTTTAACACATCGCCGCCAGCGCTCTGGGGTTTAAACAAGCATTTCACAGCGCGAGAATTTTTTGAGGGTGATTTTTTGATGAATGTGGTGGGAGCCGGTCGCTCTGACCAGTCGCTATCATGCGCTCCCATACAGCGCGGAACCTGTCAAATAGCGACTCGTCACCCCGTATTCAACATTACTGCACACCGACTCAGTCGCTATCAACAACCGAACAATGGCCAAGCACAGCGACTGCTAGCGGGCGCTCTGAAAATGCCGCTACAGTCGCTCAACTGTCGCTACCTGCCGCTATTAATGAATCGGCCTCCCCGTGTAGCTGGTAGGTTGAGTGGTGCTGGGTGTAGGTGTAGCAGCTCCAGGTTGTAAGATTAATCTGAAACAGGCTGGAGGTTTCTGCAGAGCTGCCATTTAGGTGGCAGCCGGGCCCCCTTTCATGTCTGGGTCCCATACAAGAGCCCTTCCTTCGTATTTTTTTGGGGGGGGGGGGGATTTTTGCTTGATGTCCTCCGTGTTCTGCCAGGCTGGTTCCACTGTTCTGTACATACTGGTTTATTTGTATCATAGATTAAATTCTATTTCTGGTTGTTTTTCATTGGGATGGATGGCAAGGTCACTCGCCGGGTCTTGTTTTGTTCCCAGGGAAATCTCGGCAGCTCATCGACAAAAGATTCTATGTTTTGCCGCGGCGCTCGGCGGCTGAGTCTGCGGCAGCTTTTTGATGAAATTATGTATTTTTTCTTAATTTATACCTTTCGAAACTATGCAGCCAAATGTTTTCACATTTTTATTTCTTACAACATTTAATCACAGAGGAATTTTCCCTTGTTTGTGTCACGGTGAATACAAATCCTTGTAAATTGAGTAATTCATAACACACAAGCTTACCAGATACCTGGATTGCAACACCTACTTGGGTATTAACCCCCTCACTGTTACAATAAAATGAAAGAAACTCTTCTAAAAATATAGATTTTTTTTTCAGTTGGGGGTCTTAACTGTGAGTTTTCACTGGCACATTTGTTTTTCAATTTAAAAATAATTATTATAGTTTAGAATGTACAGGGCTGGCTTCAGGTTTATGTAGGCCCTTGGGCGATAGAGTCTCAATATGGTGTGGTCTGATACATGGTGATAAAGTTGCATGTATGGTGAATATTTTCAAAAAAGAGAAAGAAAAAACAATGGAAGGTATGAATGTATAGAACGAATGACAGAAAAAAATGAAAGCAGGAAAGAACAGAAGGGAATGGCAAAAAAAGAAATAATAGATGGAAAGAAATAAAGAAATATAAAAAAATGGAAAGAACAAAAGCATAGAATGGATGACAGAAACAAAGAATGTGAATGAATGAATGAATGACAGAGACAAAGAATGTGAATGAATGAATGACAGAAACAAAGAAAGAATTAAAAGAATGGTAGGAAAAAGCAGGATAGAGAAAAGGAATTGGAGAAAAAAAAGAAGTGATGGAAGGAAAGAGAATATAAGGACTACCAGAAAAAAAGAAAGAAGAAAAAAAGGACAAAAGAAATAAAGAATAGGGAAAAGAAGAAAGAAAACGACTAGAAAGAAAGAAACTAATAGAAGGAACGAAACAAAAAATAGAAGGACTGACAGAATTAGTAGAAGCAAAGAAGAAAGAAATAAAGTAAGAAAGTGAATGGAAAAAAAAAACAGAGGAAAGAAAGAATAGATGGAAATAAAGGGAGAAAGAGAATGAAAGCAATAGAATGAAAGAAATAAAGAATAGAAGGACTGACCGAAAAAATAGAAGGGAAGACGAAATAAAAAAGAAAAGAGTGTCATAAAGAACAGATGAAAGAAAGAAACAAATAATAGAAGGAGTGAAAGAAGGAAAGGGTCTACCAATGGCCATTTTGCCCCTTGGCTGACCGTCCTTAGTCCTGGTTACTGCACGGCCCTGTGTCCTGCATAGGGGCTGCTCAGGGTAGAGGGAATGAGGTTTGCCCTCCCAAGGTGAAGGGGCCCCAATACCTGAATGGACAAACCACAGAGTTTTACACATGGGGCATCCCAAATGCCCCAATAAAGCAGACCAAAGACCAGGAGAGCAAAAATGGGTTTTGGTCTGCTTTTAAAGACTGGGATTGTTTTTCTACTCCTGCCACATATGCCTCACAGGACATCTTAGGGCCCGAGAAGCCAGGGGTTAATTGCTCACCATATACCGTAATGTTAAAGGTTTTCTTGCATTCAGCTAACTGTTCTCTCGTATCTGGCTGCTGTGGGGTAATGTTTGCTGACTGTGCTACACAGCCGATTATGTAGCACTGGAGCTGATTTGAATTAAACAAGGAAAAATCCAGGTCATTGGTTGTTAAAAAAAAAATAGACTCCAGGCAATTTTTCCTCCATAAATAGCACAGTCACATGGAATGCATATAAGATCAGTGAAGATTCAACCACACAGCTTGCCATACAAAACAATAAAGACACAGTCAAACACAAAGAATTATATTGTGAATGTTATTTAGTGTGCTACAATGATTTACATGGCACACTGGGGACATTTTGCTTAGTATGTGTTATCAGCTGTATATACCGTAGATAGATAGATAGATAGATAGATAGATAGATAGATAGATAGATAGATAGATATGGGATAGATAGATAGATAGATAGATAGATAGATAGATAGATAGATAGGAGATACATAGATAGATAGATAGATAGATAGATAGATAGATAGATAGATCTGTAGATACAGGGTCTGGCACTGGTTTATGTGGGCCCATAGACCAAGCCTCAGTGGGCCCCTTGTCGTGTGTTATGATGCACAATAATATGAGAAGCTCAAGACTTCAGTTTACCATCCTTTTGCTGACCCTGCCACATCTGACCATATCGTACCACATCTGCTGTCAAGCCCTGTTGCTGACCCTGCCAAACCTGACAATAGGGTTGATTCAGGGCCTCTTTTATCAACATTTTTTGGAGGTATTACTACCAAACAAAAAAATCACGCAAAAAAGAAGACATTTCACATAACAATTCTTGCAGAAAAGAAGGCTTTGCTGAATCAGATGAGGTGGAAAAATGGACGAGAACAGAAATTTTCACGCAAAAAAATGATGAGAAAGGGACTCTGAATCAACCCTAATGAACGTATGTCACATTAAAGCGGGGCACCACTCTAAGCACTCACAGTGTTCCTGCCCCCCTAACCCACCCATCAGAATACATGTCCACTGTGAAATCCCCGGAAATGCTAAAAAAATGGGCATCATGACCCGACTCTCTGTACCAGAAGAGTAGCAAGGTTTTATGACACCTGCGGCAAAGATTCAAAATGGCGCCCCACCTGTGCTCAGGTCCCCCTTTGGTGCCCCCCTGACCTGCTGCACCCGGGAAAGTGCCTCCCCTGCTCCCCCCTAGCTACGCCCCTGCAGAATCCTGCATACCTAAACTGACCAGATTTCCCACTTTCGGTGGGACAGTCCCACATTGAGGCCCACTGTCCCTCCAAAAACTCTGGAAACATCTAAATGTCCCACTTTGGTGAGACTGTCCCACAAAATGCAGAATGCTGGTTGTCTGGGTGGTTTACAACTGCTGACTCTATGGTTGAATGGTGGTAGTCGAATGCATGGACTTCTGAGCATTGGCTCCATCACTAACATCTTTTATGGACCAAATATTACTGGAGCATGTGACCCATAATTTAGCCACATGTGAATCCACCCCCTACCACACCCATCACCCACAAACCGGTTTAAACTGCCCCACATCGTGGACCCCCAAAAATGGTCAGTTTACGTATACCTGTCTGGCAGACCATATTGACTGCAGGTGCTCATGGTGGACACTCTAGAGCTGATCCAGCACCATGAGAATTTATTTCTCACATTTTTTGCGAGAAAACAAATTTTCTCATGATTTTTTCCCTTGGTGCAGGTCAGCACCATAGTTATCTGTGCAAATGTTTTTAAAAATTGATAATTGATAAATAAAAAGAAGCTGAATTGTACCGAGGAAAAAATTCTTTTTCTCACACCTTACCTTTAGCCATGGGTGCGCCCACTCCAGGCATTTGTGACTTGCTGACACGAGCACGCACCCTGTCGGCTAGCGGGGACACAGCCGGCGGCATGCTCGGTTCTTAGCCAAAAATTGAAACTGGAGCTGAGCATGCTGATTGTACGAGAGCCGTGTATGCAAAGTAGGACCAGGGAAAAGTGAGTTTTTATGGGCGTCCTGGGGGGGGGCTTCACACAGCGGGGAATCCCAGATCAGGGTGTCCCGGGGGCAAGGACCAAAACCTGGGATAGTCAAGATAAGCAGAGGACGGAACTTGTTTGCTGGGGGGGGGGGGCCTTAGAGTAGTCTTGGTTTCGAGACTCACCCTCCCCAAGCACTGAAGCAGGGTGGGGGTTACATAAAAAAAACACTTACCTTGTCCATAATCCAGAGGCGGCTCCCATGTCTGCACTGGCTGCCTACATCTTTTCTTCGGCCACTCCTGCCGCCAGGAGTGCTTGTTCCCTGTGCTGTGTGCGTTCCTGCCTGTCCGCTTACTTGAATGGACCTGATGGACCTGTCATGTATGATGGGCAGACATGACAGGTCTGTGCGTGGACAGGAAGCTTTTTAACAGAGCGATCCCAAATAGTTAGACTTGGTCCGGTACAGTCCAGTGTCAGGCACACTAACACTGGTGCCCCTCAAGGCTGCGTTCTGTCACCTCTCCTGTTCTCCATTTACACAAATAACTGCACCTTCTTGTCCAACTCTGTGAGAATTGTAAAGTTTGCCGATGACACAATCGTCATAGGCCTGATCAAGAACGGCAAAGAGGAAACCTACCGAGGAGCAGTGGAGGAGCTTGTCAGTTGGTGCACTAGAGACAATCTTGTTATAAACCCTTCAAAAACCCTAGAGATGGTTGTGGACTTCAGGAAGAATCTGGCACCCATGTCATCCCTGTCCATCAAGGGGGTGGAAATCAAAAAAGAAAGTGAGACAAAATTTCTGGGTGTGACCATCTCCAACAACCTCAGCTGGGAAAGGAACACCACGGCTCTACTGAGGAAAGCACAACAGAGAGGCAACTGAAGAAGGATGGTCTGTCGAAACGGTTGCTAGTGCTTTTCTTCAATACTGTTGTCACGCACTGGGTGCTCTAAAGTCACGCTCAGGTAACTCCAGCCCTCCAGGTAAGCCCTCAACCCCCAATCTCCACAGCCAGCTTCACCTGTAGGAGCCCCCGCTTGCCGGGACGCAGTACACGCCTGCCCGGGATCGGTTGCCCCCAGGACTTCAATGGCTCAAAGGATGGGAGCTTACTGGTTGGCGGTCTGGAGAACCAATAACAAGAGCGGAATCAGAGCGAGTCCAATAGTAGGAGCAAGTTTCACTAGGGAGTCCAAAGACAGAGGTCGACCCAGGGTAAGCAGAGATCGCGATAGTACAGTAGGATGAGGCAGCTCGAGGTCGGGGTACGAAGCAGGGGTCGGCAACGGAGATCAGGCTGAGAATGGTCGGTTCAGGCAGGGGTCGGCAACAGAGATCAGACAGAGAATAATTCAAAAGACAAACTAGGTACAAGGCGCTATCACAGGCACTGAGTAAATGACAGAGTGAAGCTTTATAGGAACCAGAATGATTGGGGATGGGGAAGTATAAAAATAAAAAGTGTAAAAATATCCATTTCTAGTTCTACACCCTAAGAAGGGAATATTGGCAGGGGCTTTGGCCAAATGTTTTTCACAAGTTCAATGGGTTTTGGTCTGCTTTAAAGGGGACCAAAACCTACTGAGGGCCATGGAAGATTCCAGGACCGCTTGATTCTCTAATCCAAAATCGGGATTCCCCGCTGCATGAAACCCCCAGGTCACTCAGAAACTCGCTTTCTTTACCAGTCTACCGGAGCATGCGTGAGCAGTGGCCGCATCCCCGCTATCCCTTTAGTCGGATGCGTGCCCGCGCCAGGCATTAGTGGATGGCCGGCGCGGGCACACTCCCTGTTAGAGGGTAGCGAGGGATGTGGCCACCAGTGCGCTTAGATCCACTCGCTTCGACAAGCTCTTAGACGAAGGGGCGGGAGCGGACCTGAGTGCAATGAATGGACGAAAAGCCATGCAGGCTGTGGAAGGGTAAGTCATATCGGGCGACCTGGGGGGTGTCACACAGTGGGGCATCCCAGATCGGGGTGCCCAGGTGGCAGGGCAGGCTTCAGGTTTATGTGGGCCCTTGGGAGGGCCGGATTATGAGGGGGGCACAAGGGGCTCTAGCCCCGGGGCCTCCACCACTTGCCATGCAAAGAGGGCCTCCACCAACCTTTGGATTTCTCCTGGTCCAGGAGGCTTTTCTTGGTCCAGCAACAAAGCTATTTCCACCCCCCACCCCCGCGCCAGGGCAAGCCTTTTTTGGTTTGTTTTTGCAAATCTGCAGCCAAAGCCACCAGGAGAGAGAGTCTAGAGCAGCAACGCTACAGTGATGGGTGCAGAGCTGTCACTGCACATAAGCCACCAAGCACAGCCGCTGGCAGCTCAATGCAGGGAACTGTTTTCTGCTGGACCAGCCGGGTGACTACACTACCCCCCACCCAGAATGGCAAAGCAGGAGTTCCCAAGCAGCACGCACCCACACAAGGGTGGCACAAGGGACTCGATCTGGAGTTCCAGTAAGTAGGCGGGGGCCAGACAACCACCAATCAGTTACTTGGCTGGACTATTATTTTAAAGGAAATAAATACTGTATCTGGGGCCTCCACCAGATTTTGTGCCCAGGGGCCTCCACCACACTTAATCTGGCCCTGGCCCTTTGGCGGCATGGTCTTAGTGGGCCCCTTTGTGGTGACGATTCGCGTCACATCACTGAGGGACGTCCCAAATCTGGATGCCCCCTAAGGATCATGATATTTGGACCAAAACTCTAGTTTTGGTCTACTTTGAAGTGCACCAAACCCCTTTAATCCCGACCTCGGAGTCTAAACCAATGTAGATTCTCCTGATTTTGGATGCCCCTGTGTGTGACCCCCCTTTGTTGATTACTTGGAACCTGGAACTGGTGAATGCAGTGTGGGATCGCTAGTTTGAGGTAACGGCCAAACCAGGGGGTTCTTTCACAAACAGGGGCATCCCAAATTGAGAAGCCCCTGTTAACCAAAACCCAGGGTTGGAACTGCTTGCATTGTAGGTATGTCAGCGACCCCAGGGGGTGTCACACAATCGGGTATCACAGGTTGGGATGCTCCAGGGATAGGAAATCAGCTGGGGGGGGGGCAACTTAAAAGCAGAACAAAACCCAGCACTTCCTCCCCTGGAATCTAAATCGAGATGCCCGTTGTGTGGAACCCGGCCATTCGAGGATATGTGGGCAACAGCTGTGGCGGTGCCCTCCCAGTCCGTCGCTGGTAAAGCGCAGTTGCACACCCCAAAGGCCGGCCCTGTCAGTGGGAACCCGCAGAGAGTGGGGGCCCCCGGCAGCTGCCCCGCCTTGCCGGGTGACTAAGCCGGCCCTGCCGGAAGGCAAGGCCGGGAACCCAGGATACTCAAAATCCTGGGTTTTGGTCCACATTAAAAGTGCTATGAGGCCTGCGGCCTACTTATTTTGGTGGCAGGTATAATTGATCCCCTCTTCGCATACCGTACAACTTTTCAGGGTGGGAAAGAGGGACAATTGTTAAATTAAGCCACGCCCCCTCATTAATTTATGGATAGGAGATAGGATGTAATTGTTACAACAATAGAAACACTTTGAATAGGCGAATGAATCATTTATTGCTGCAGATCCGTGTGTTACGCATCAAAGAGGGACACATGAGAACAACGAGGGACACAGAGACATGGACTCAAAAGAGGGACAGTCCCTCCAAATCATGGACACTTGGGAGGTATGCTCTTTGGGTGAACTCTGTTGGAACTTCTTGTCTCTAGAGGGCACTTGGAGTAAAAATTTGGATAACCATTAATCTAATCAACATTTCAGTTTTTTGGATTTTTTGTATACATCAGCCCTCTCAACCATTGGCTCAGCCACCTGTTGCTAAAGCGTCTCCATGACAACAGAGCCCTCCTTCATTTCCAAGCTTTTTTTAAAATCTATGTTATGACGTCTCTTTTTAGGCCCCGCCCATTTCTCCCGATCAGCGCTTTGCCGCCCCCTGCTGACGCGGGAAGTGTAACTCGCAATACTCCGGAGCCGTCACGGGGAGGGACGCCGCGCTGTGATTGGCCGGACGGGCTGTCAGTCAGCTTTCAGCGCTCGGTGCGAGTTGAAGGAGCAGCTTACCGAGCGGTTCGCCTCAGCAGCTCTCCCCGCAGCGCGAGGCCCGGCCCATGGCCGCTGTGTGGGAAAAGTTTCCCCGGGGGAAGATGGCGGCGGGAAGTGCCGCGGAGAGAAGCTAGACGGGGGAGTGCACGCCTGCTCTCTCTCTCTCTCTCTCCAGCTCGCGTCATGTCGGCCATCTCCGCCGCCGAGAAAGTGGATGGCTTCACCAGGAAGTCTGTGCGGAAGGCGCAGAGGCACAAGCGCTCGCAGGGCTCCTCGCAGTTCCGGGGCCAGGGGGCACTTGTGGAGCTCTCACCCCTGCCACCCCTCAAAGGTAACCCGCCCGGGGGCACTTCTCTGTGTATGGGAGGGGGCACTTGTGACTGAGGGGGTGCAACTACCAGGGGGCACCAGAGGAGGCGCTGCCTGCATTCTACCGCTTTGTATGGGGGGTACCTGTGGCTGCAACTACCAGGGGGAACCAGAGGGGGTGTTATCTGCATTCTACTGCTCTGTATGGGGGGTACCTGTTGCTGCAACTACCAGGGGGCACCAGAGGAGGCGCTGCCTGCATTCTACCGCTTTGTATGGGGGGTACCTGTGGCTGCAACTACCAGGGGGCATCAGAGGGGGTGTTATCTGCATTCTACCGCTCTGTATGGGGGGTACCTGTGGCTGCAACTACCAGGGGGCATCAGAGGGGGCTCTGCCTGCATTCTACCGCTCTGTATGGGGGGTACCTGTGGCTGCAACTACCAGGGGGCATCAGAGGGGGTGTTATCTGCATTCTGCTGCTCTGTATGGGGGGTACCTGTTGCTGCAACTACCAGGGGGCATCAGAGGGGGTGTTATCTGCATTCTGCTGCTCTGTATGGGGGGTACCTGTTGCTGCAACTACCAGGGGCAGAGGGGGTGTTATCTGCATTCTACTGCTCTGTATGGGGGGTACCTGTTGCTGCAACTACCAGGGGGCATCAGAGGGGGCTCTGCCTGCATTCTACCGCTCTGTATGGGGGGTACCTGTGGCTGCAACTACCAGGGGGCATCAGAGGGGGTGTTATCTGCATTCTGCTGCTCTGTATGGGGGGTACCTGTTGCTGCAACTACCAGGGGGCATCAGAGGGGGTGTTATCTGCATTCTACCGCTCTGTATGGGGGGTACCTGTGGCTGCAACTACCAGGGGGAACCAGAGGGGGTGTTATCTGCATTCTGCTGCTCTGTATGGGGGGTACCTGTTGCTGCAACTACCAGGGGGCATCAGAGGGGGCGCTGCCTGCATTCTACCGCTCTGTATGGGGGGTACCTGTTGCTGCAACTACCAGGGGGCATCAGAGGGGGTGTTATCTGCATTCTGCTGCTCTGTATGGGGGGTACCTGTTGCTGCAACTACCAGGGGGCATCAGAGGGGGTGTTATCTGCATTCTACTGCTCTGTATGGGGGGTACCTGTGGCTGCAACTACCAGGGGGCATCAGAGGGGGCGCTGCCTGCATTCTACCGCTCTGTATGGGGGGTACCTGTGGCTGCAACTACCAGGGGGCATCAGAGGGGGCGCTGCCTGCATTCTACCGCTCTGTATGGGGGGTACCTGTTGCTGCAACTACCAGGGGGCATCAGAGGGGGTGTTATCTGCATTCTGCTGCTCTGTATGGGGGGTACCTGTTGCTGCAACTACCAGGGGGCATCAGAGGGGGTGTTATCTGCATTCTGCTGCTCTGTATGGGGGGTACCTGTTGCTGCAACTACCAGGGGGCATCAGAGGGGGTGTTATCTGCATTCTACTGCTCTGTATGGGGGGTACCTGTGGCTGCAACTACCAGGGGGCATCAGAGGGGGCGCTGCCTGCATTCTACCGCTCTGTATGGGGGGTACCTGTGGCTGCAACTACCAGGGGGCATCAGAGGGGGCGCTGCCTGCATTCTACCGCTCTGTATGGGGGGTACCTGTGGCTGTAACTACCAGGGGGCATCAGAGGGGGTGTTATCTGCATTCTACTGCTCTTTATGGGGGGTACCTGTTGCTGCAACTACCAGGGGGAACCAGAGGGGGTGTTATCTGCATTCTACTGCTCTCTATGGGGGGTACCTGTTGCTGCAACTACCAGGAGGAACCAGAGGGGTCGCTGCCTGCATTCTAACGCTCTGTGTGGGGGGTACCTGTTGCTGCAACTGCCAGAGGGCACCAGAGGGGGGCGCTACATGCATTATTACGTTCTGTATGGGGGTACCTGTTCCTGCAACTACTAGGGGGCACCAGAGGAGGCGCTGCCTGCATTCTACCGCTTTGTATGGGGTGTATCTGTTGCTGCAACTACCAGGGCACCAGAGGGGGCGCTGTCTGCATTCTACCACTCTGTATGGGGGGTACCTGTGGCTGCAACTACCAGGGGGCATCAGAGGGGGTGTTATCTGCATTCTACTGCTCTGTATGGGGGGTACCTGTTGCTGCAACTACCAGGGGGAACCAGAGGGGGTGTTATCTGCATTCTACTGCTCTGTATGGGGGGTACCTGTGGCTGCAACTACCAGGGGGCATCAGAGGGGGCTCTGCCTGCATTCTACCGCTCTGTATGGGGGGTACCTGTTGCTGCAACTACCAGGGGGAACCAGAGGGGGTGTTATCTGCATTCTACTGCTCTGTATGGGGGGTACCTGTTGCTGCAACTACCAGGGGGAACCAGAGGGGGTGTTATCTGCATTCTACTGCTCTGTATGGGGGGTACCTGTTGCTGCAACTACCAGGGGGAACCAGAGGGGTCGCTGCCTGCATTCTAACGCTCTGTGTGGGGGGTACCTGTTGCTGCAACTGCCAGAGGGCACCAGAGGGGGGCGCTACATGCATTATTACCTTCTGTATGGGGGTACCTGTTCCTGCAACTACTAGGGGGCACCAGAGGGGGCGCTGCCTGCATTCTACCGCTCTGTATGGGGTGTATCTGTTGCTGCAACTACCAGGGCACCAGAGGGGGCGCTGTCTGCATTCTACCACTCTGTATGGGGGGGTACTTGTGGCTGCAACTACCAGGGGGCACCAGAGGGGGCGCTGCCTGCAGTCTACTGCTCTGTGTGGGGGGTACCTGTGGCTGCAACTACCAGGGGGCACCAGAGGGGGCGCTGCCTGTATTCTACCGCTCTGTATGGGGAGTACCTGTTGCTGCAAATACCATGGGGTGCCTGAGGGGGCGCTGTCTGCATTCCACTGCTTTGTTTGGAGGGGCTACTGTGACTGAGGGGTGTAACTGCCAGGGGGCACCATAGGGGGCATTGCCTGCATTCCACTGATTTGTTTGGGGGGTCTCCTGTGACTGAGGGGATGCAACTACCAGGGGGCACCAGAGGGGGCGCTGCCTGCATTCTACCGCTGCAACTACCATGGGGCGCCTGAGGGGGCGCTGTCTGCATTCCACTGCTTTGTTTGGGTTGTGGCTTCTGTGACAGAGGGGGTGCAACTGCCAGGGGCTACCAGAGGGGGTGCTGCCTGCATTCTACTGCTCTGTAAGGGGGACACCTGTGCAACTACAATGGGAGGCCTGAGTGGGGGTTAGCTGCATTCTCCTGCCCTGTATGGGGGGCACCTGTGCAACTATCATGGGGCACCTTAGTGGGTACTAGCTGCATTGTTCTGCTCTGTATGGGAGGCGCCTGTGACTGCAACCGCCAGGAGGCACCAGAAGGCGCGCTAGCTGCATTCTACCGCTCTGTATGGGGCTACTTGTGCCTGAGTGGCTGTAACTACCAGCAACTATACAGTGCTCTGTGTATATGCGGGAAAGGGGGCTGCAACTGCCAGGGGGCACCAGAAGGGGCGCTGCCTGCATCCTACCGCTCTGTTTGGAGTGCACTTTTTGCTGAGGGGCTGCAACTACCAGGGGTTACCAGAGGGGGTACTAGCTGCATTCTACTGCTCTGCATGGGGGCACCCGTGGATTAGGGGCTGCAACTACAAGGGGGGTGCTGCCTGCATTCTACCGCTGTGGGCACCTGTGGGCTGCAACTACCAGGGGTTACCAGAGGGGGCACTTGCTGCATTCCACTGTTGTGTTTATAAGGAGAGGAGCTGCAAATGCCTGGGGGCGCTGGCTGCATTCATTGGGAGGCACATAGCTGAAGAGCATGCGAGGGCAAAATTGCACCTGTGGCTCAGGGTCAGCAACTACCAGGGGCATCCGAGGAGGCACTAGCTGCATTTGACCTCTCTGTGTGTATGGGAAAGGGTGGCACCTGTGGCTGAGGGGCAGCAGCTACTGGTGTGGGGGGGCGCTAGCTGCATTCCACTGCTCATTGTGTATGGGCCAGGGGGGGCGTCGGTGGCTGATGGTACCAGGGGGAATCTGAGGGGGCACTAGCTGCATTCTTTGGGCGGCTCATAGTTGTGAGAGCAAAACTGATAGAAGAGGGTCTCCTGGTGGTGGTTGTGGGGGGGGGGGGGCAAAAATGGGGTCTGGGTAATTGTCGCTGATGAGACTATACCTGAGGGGGGGCGCTAGCTGCATTTATTGGGGTAAATGTTGTGGTATTTGGACAGTTGGAGAGGGAATAACATGGGGCATATATAGTGGCCTTCTATTAGTGTATATGGCGAGGGGCAGCAACTGCAGTCAATGCCAAGGGGGACCTGGAAGAACATGTAAGGGCAAATGTGAGGATTTTATAAGACAGGAGACACAGAGGGGCAAATAAGGGGGTAAACACATCTGTGGCTGAGAGACCTGAACTGCCAGAGGGTATTTGAGGGGGTGCTATGTGCCTGGTGGTATGAGGGGCTAAAACATGGGTCTTATTTAGTGGTGTTCCCTCAAAGCAGCACAATTCCAACGGGTAGCAGGGGGATACTGAGGGGCATGAACTGTCAGGCAGCACCCGAGGGGACGTTGGCTGCTTTCTTTGGCGTATATATTGTGATGTTTACACTTGGGGCATCTGAAGGGGTATTAATAAAGGATTGCTCTAAAAGTGTGCATGGTGGGCATCTGTAGCAAAGGGCTGGCTGCATTCATTGGTTACATAAATTGCGATATTTCCACTAAGGGGGGCATCTGAGGGGCTGCTACAAGTGGCACTTTTAGTGGCTTGCACTCTTAGCTTAGACCCCATCTATGTGCAATTCTATCGGGCAACATCCTAGGAGCTAGCTGCATTTGTTGTCTGGGTGATATTTTTACTCAGTGGGCAGCTGAGGGGGTACTACATGAGGCATATATAGTGACTGGTTCTTAGTGGTGCACATGGAGTATCTGAGAACAATGCCTAGAGACCTTGGAGCAGCATGAAAGGGGACGTTTTAGGGGCATTAATTGGGGTAAATATGGTGGTATTTCTACTCAGTGGGGCATCTAAGGGAATAATACCTGAGGTATATATACCTGTATTGCTCCCTTAGGTGCACATAGAGGGGTATATGGGGGAGGCAACAAGCACCCTCTCATTCTTCAGATGCCTCCTAAAGTAGCTCCACCACATAAACCCACAAATCTATGCCAAGGCACCATGTGCTTCTCATATACCTCCCCACCCACATGATTTACCAGGTACCACCTAGGTGCGAATTTCCTTCATACAGGTCTACAGGTGTGCCATGGCACAAACTGCTGTCATACCCCCAATATTGGGTACCCTACATAATGCTATTGTGTACTGCTCTAGGTGTTTCCTGGCATCAATTAGCCTCTTGTTAACCCTTTTGGTACCTCCTGAGCTTACCTACTCCTCATACACCCACACAGCTATGCTATTGCACCATGTATTCCCTTGGACAGGACATTTATTTCCATGTTCCAGAGGCCAGGACGTTCATTTCTATGTTGCTGTCGGGTTTATTGTTCTTACAATGCTGCCATGTATAAATTGTCAGGGCAGTTACAATAGGACACACATTTTCAACCCTCCCCCCCTCAAGGGCCACCAACAGGCCAGGTTTTGCAGATCTGCACACTGATGCACAGGTAAAGTAATTCTTGTTCAGACAGATCTACAAACTGAGAACTAATTTTTACACCTGAACATCAGTGTGGAGATCTTCAAAACCTGGCCTGTTGGTGGCCCTTGAGGAGGAGAGTTGGGCACCCCTGCCATAAGAGGCTATTAGTTTGCTGTGAGCTGGCAGAGCCTTTGCCACCCACAGTGTGGAGCGTTTGACTATTCCTGAAGGAGTATTGGCTTTACCTGTCTCCTGTCTCTCAAATGACTCATTCCTAATACCCGGTGTCATAGCACGACCCCTCCCTCTGTTCCCCTCGTGCTGCTAATACCAGAGCTGCTTCTAAACTAAATCATTTACTTAACTATTTATTCCTCTACTTTATCCGGTGCTTAATGAGGAAATCCAAGCTCTAACCCTGCAGCCACCCAGCCCTCTCCCTGTGCCAAGCCCAATTTGGGCATTAAAATACTAAAACGCTGCATCTGATCACTGCAATCCTCCCCTGATTCTTGCAGGGTTTGGGACTTTGAATGGCAGATGTAGACATGATTGACACTTGGACTTGAGTGAACGACCAGTACTGCCACATTGCATGGAATTGGTTGAAAGACCTGCCTGTCTCTCTCTCTCATTGGTGCACCCAGGACCCGAGGTTATCTTGGGACTGGACTTCCACTTTAAGTGGAGGCTTATATAGGTGACTTTTAGTTCAGAAGCTGCTCTGCTGTTAGCAGCAGGAGGGGAACAGAGGGGAGGGGCCATGCTTTGACACTGAATATTGGGAAGGAGGCGTTCAGTAGACAGGAGAATTGTGGCTGGAGGTGACAGCTCTTGAGGGTGAGGTCAGGAGGATAGGAAGGATCATGTTGGCGCCTGAAAGATGTGGTAATTGGGGCACGGCTAGGGTTGTAATCTGCACAAGTCTAAATGTTCGCTTTTAGCTCACACATGCTGCTCAATGTGATGTAAGGCCAATGCGGAGCTGTGCTTTTACTTTTCTGGTGAAGGAGGTAGTCAGTTTATTTGGGATTAAAAAAACTTTTGTTAGGCGCCGCATTTATGTGGAGGCCAAATTTTGCAGATTTCCACACAGATGCATTGTGAAGTAATTCATGATCAGACAACTCTATAAAACTGCTATGTGGGGATCCACCAAACATGACCGGTCAGTGGCCCTTGAGAAGAGGAACCCATGTCCAGGCGATGTGCAGCTTGTCTCACCAGCTATTGCTCTTCTATGTATTGCTTGCCTTGCTCGCTCATGTCTGTAACAAATACGGGTGCGCGTAACTGAGGATCATTGACCCTGTCTTTCTTGGTTATACCTGTCGCCTGCCCAGCATTAAAATGTGCGTTCAACCACTTAAAGGGTTTTTATATTTATATTTAAGGCTGTAACATTGAATCATATTTTTGTGGTCTGGCTAAATTCCTTGTCCAGGCTGCTAAAAACAGAATACACTTACCCACCAAGGCACTGTCAAATCCTATAGGGTCCTGCAGGCTGCTGCCCTCCGGTCACGTGGGAGCAGGCAGCCTGCACAGATAGACTAAATTTCAATCTGCCAGGACAGAAGTGTGCTGTGGGTACCAGAGCCAACAAAGCTAAAAAACAGAGAACAGTAGCCCTCATGTTGTGTGTTTTTTTTTTTTTTTTTTTTTTTTTAAGGGTTAATTTACCTGCTTCCTGATTGCCCCCGGTCAGGGGAGGCATCTTTCATTCAGGCCGCTTTATAGTTTGTAACAAGCCAAGGAAACTGTCTTCCTTGTGCTGGAACTCTCATGCTAGGATAAGTCCTCATTAGCTTTGCATGTATCTTTATGGCAGATTGTAAATTCAAGCAGGGCCAATGAAAGTTGAGTCAGCAGAAGGGAGCAAGTTGGTTTATGCAAAGTGCTGGTGAATAAAAGATGCTGCCTTCTAAAACCAGCATGGGGCAAGCTGTAAGCAGCTGTGTCGACAGCTTATATCTGCAGAAGAGGGGTGTCATTGGAGAGCTCTAAAACATGTCTTGAGTCTGGCTATATACAGAGCGGATTATACTGAATACCGACATCAAGTTCTTGGAGCTTTTCAGCAACACCCCTCTTCTGCAAATACAAATGCTGCTCACATAGATAAAGAACCTTTACCCACATATAACACATTGTATCAAATGACAGCTGTGTACAGCCAGGAGAAATTGCTACTACTGTCATTAACAAAGATTCTATCCGAAGCGAGGGCTCACCTAAGACGTGAACATCATAACTTATTTGGACGACCTGCTTCTTTTTGTGAGGGACAGGTCATCCCTTCTAGCAGCCTTGCAGAAAACCTTACTTTGTTTCCAAAAGTTAGGTTGAATATTGAATCTGGAAAGGTCCACCCCCATCCCCGAAAGCAGATGCACGTACCTTGGGTATGCAATAGTTACCCTGACCCAGCTTATATTTCTTCCCAGGACAGAAGAGATGGCGAAATATGGGAAACAAGTTCTCTCCTGCCAGTCAGCCTCTGAGGCAGATTCTAGCCATACGCGGTCTCATGACATCCTCCATACCATCAGTTCCCTGGGCCTAGCTCCATTCTCATCCCTCGCAAGGCCTACTTTTTGGACGCATGGGACAAAGATCAAGCCTCCCTGGATAGGTTAGTTTACTTAGCGGAGCATGTCTGGGAAAGTCTGGTATGGTGGACCTTGTCAGAGAATGTTGCAGGCAGGAAGCTTTGGCACCAGATGGAACCCCTAGTCGTAATGACAGACGCAAGTTCCTTTTGGCTGGGGCGCTCATTGTCAGGGGTAATACTTCCAGGGTGTGTGGACAAGATCTTCTCCCTGGAAGTCCTCCAACTTCCAATTGTGTTAGTGTCACGTGGTTGCCTCCTTTTTAAACCACCGCGGGGGGAACAAAATCTTGAGAACTTTTCAGATTGACCCAATCCCTGTTGGCGAGCCTCGAGGGGAAATGTTAGGTCCATCTAAGCGATCCACATAAAAGGGGACTTAAATGTAGAAGCAGACTTCTTCTTCAGCAGAGTAAGCATAGATCAGGTAGAAGGGGAGAAGCCCATATAGTGACTCGGTGGGAGCAGCCGGATATAGATTTGTTTGTGAACAACCCGATTTCCAAGTGCCAGTATCCCTCCCTCAAAAGGGATCCGGAGGCTGGGGGTCTGGATGCATTCATCAATCATTGAGGAGAATTCGGCCTCTGTTATGCATTCCTCCCGATGAGGCTGTTACTAAGAAAAATCAAACGCGGACAAGCCAGGGTTCTCCTAAATTGCACCACATGGTTTTTCCTTTGGTCCCTTATGTCAGTTAAGCACCTGTGGCTTGTACCGGAGTTTCCAGATGTCCCAGATTTACCAGGGCCCAATTGTCCATCCACAGGTCTAGGCCCTAACATTAGCAGTGTGGACCCAGGATGGGGCTTAGTAAGGAAAAATGGGTTATAACATATTTCCACCCTGTTAGAAAGCAGAAAGCTAGTGACACAAAAGATCTACTGTAAGCTATAGAAAAGATACCTAATGTTCACATCAACTGGCCTTAAGGACAGAAGGTAGATGCGGTTTTAGAATTTCTACAGGAAGCTTATTAGTTAGGCCTAGCCTTAAGTACCGTTAAAGTTCAGACTTGGGCCATTTCAGTCTTTCTGGAGGAATGTCTTAGAGACTATCCTTTTTATGTATATTTTTCATAGCCCTTTCTAGGAAACAACCCTCTAAGGCCAAAATGTTTCCCAGCTGGGATTTGTCATTAGTTCTTCAAGGATTAACGTTACCCCCTTTTGAACCCATTAAAGATGCTATCCTTAAAGATTACTTTCATCCTAGCAATTACATTGGCCAGGCGGATTAGTGACCTGTATGCCCTGTCCGTTAAAAGGAGTCTGCCTGGTAACTTTCTCAGTTAGGGTTCTTTAAGGCCTGATCCCTAAAATGACCTAAAAATGTCACAGGTCACGGGAGGTTGTGTTGCCAATGGCAATAGAGCCAACTCAGTCAGATGAGGCAGGCAGGTCCTTAGAGCTCCTAGATGCCAGAAAGCTGGTTCTCCTGTATTTACAGATTACAGCAGAATGGAGAAAGTCGGATCATCTATTGGTCTCCTTTGGGGGGAGGAGCAAAGGGGTTGCAGGCATCCAAAGCATGCATAGCGAGATGGATCAGAGGTGCTGGATCAGAGCTCTGGCCTATCAAGCAATGAATGGCATCCTCTCATTGGAGGAAATATGTAAGGCCGCCACCTGGTCTTCACCACACACAAAAACGGTTCTTTGCCCACCCTGAGGTAGGACACTGTGTTTGTTTGCCCTCTGCTAATCCATCCTGGAGGATGCCTGGAGAAAACCCCAGTTAGTCTTACTGCTAACGGTATTTCCAACACCCCACCCCATTTTTTTTCATGTCTATTCTGGCTTGGTTACACAGGTGTTGCATCTTGCCTGTGTTTTTCTCCTTTGGCTTTCTGATTATTCCTGTACGATTGGCTAAAAAGGGCAGTGGGGAAGGGGTGGGGCTTTAATAGTCAGTTTGTGTTTCCTGTTTAGGGAGAGAAAGTGAGTGGCTAAGCCGTCCTGGTCATCTATTGGAAATACTGTTACCGGTAAGACTAACTGGGGTTTTTTCAATACTTGCCTCCCATCCATCCCGAGCACTGTGTCCCACACCGATCACTCTGACTTCTGTTCTCCTGCTTCTGGAAGTCTTTTATACCTGATGTGTGTTGGATAAAGGTTTATGTAAAAACCATGACTGCCCCCCCCCTCCTTGGGGTTATAAACCCTTAAAAATAAAATTAAAAATGGCATGGGGTCCCCCCTTCCCAGCACAACCAGCCCAGGGACCAGCTACGGCTCCCCGGCTCTTCTGCGCCCCCCGGGCTATGGGGAGGCAGGTAATGGCGGGCTGTGGTTTAATGGCCGCTAGCCGCAGGTGACTTGCCATTCCCCCCAAGCCTTGTGAACTGGTATAGGGGTCTCTTGCTTCTATGGGGAGTGCAAGTGGCCACATTACCCTATATTAATGGCTGGAACGGGAATCTTGCACAGCCCGAAGATGCAGGGGATGCTGCCGCTTGCTCTCCCTGTTGAAAACAAACAATTGTTTGCTGAATTATATAGTCACTGCAAATGGCTCTGATTACCTGCATGCGATCCCCCAGTGAAGCCCTGCAATTGACCCTGGGGTAGCATGGCTTAAGAGTTGCTTACTTTACCGGCTGCCAGCAGATAGACCACGGGAGCGGTGTGTCTAATCAGGAGGGGGGGCAGATTTCTATGGAGGATTACCTTAGGGTTACATATGGGTGTTGGACTGATTTAAAGTAGCACAGAAGTTAACATCAGCCGGCCCTGGAGTATAAAAGCCACTCTAGCTGGCCATTAACCCTTCCCCGGGGCATCTGAAATCGGGATGTCCTGCAGCTTGCAACACTCATGGTACCTGGTGGTGAAGGGTTTTGTGGCAATTTAAAGCAGAACAAAATCCAAATTGAGATGCCCTGCTGTGGGACGCCCATAAACTCATCTGTCCAGGCTCCAGCGGTGCATGCATGGGCTCTCGTCCAGTGTGAGCTGCCTGCTGTGACTGCATCACATCATGGCCTCTCTGGGGGCTTCTGCACAGAGAGGCATCCTGATTTGGGCCTCTGCTGTGTTTTTGTTCTGCTTTAGGGGAGGCAAACGTTGGGTGACAATTTTTTTTGTGTTTTTATTGCTTTTATTTCTATTCTTTGGAAGCTTCTGTGGCTCTAAACAAGAAGGCTTGGCTTCTGGAGGTGAAAGTCGCATTCCCCGAGCCAATGAGAATGTCCTTCGTTGGCTGAACCGTTCATCCACCGAGAACGGTGTCTTCCATGCTCTGTCGAGGAAGGGGCGTGCCTCTCAAAAATTTCTGTCTGTAAGGCCTCTTTAGGAGGTAATTGTCTCATAACGTGCTGACCTTTCTGGCTTTTTTTGCGTTATCTTGTTTGGACGGTGAGTAATGTGCTCTAATTGTGCGAGCAGGATGTGAGGTGTACACAAAGCGCAAACGGGCAACACTGGGGGAACAGTGGGGATAAAGTGCAGCTGATGTCTGTATCGCCTCACAGTACCTCTGTCATATATCTGGAGTCTGGGTCACTCGTGTGTCTGCGGTTACTTTATTTCAGGGGTGGATAATACTTGCCGCCACTTTCCTTTTCAAGCTGTTCGTGCTTTGAGGTATGAGAATGTATTTTTAGCTTGCTGCTGCCAGTTTCTGCTGTCGGGAGTGTTTGCTCTGGTTTAACCACTACATTTCCAGAATGACCTTTCATTTGTTGTGTTAAAGTAACAGCAAAATGTTCTGCTAAAAAAGAAATTAAAAACAACTATTGTAAGCGCGCAGAAAGGACACACGCCTTCTGTCATACCTCCTTCCCGCCAATCTTCACTGTTACTTCTGCCCCCGTTTCCTGGGCCGCTTACACTTGCCTACCTGGGCATGGTTGCCCCAAGTCCTACATAGTGCACTGAATTAGGCTGGAAAATGACGAGATAAAAGATGGAGCAGAGGCAATATCCAAAGATGAGCCAGGGGGCGAGAGCCAGAAGGTTGTCAAGGTATCCAGTGATGAAACAATGTGAGGACCAATAAATGAGCCGAGGGTCAAAGCCGCAATCAATATATCAAAGCAGTATCACAGGATGAGATAGGTTCAATGTCAGATGTTGCTAAGGTTGGTGCGGGCAGTAAACTGGGATAGTCAAGGAAATGGGTCAGCAACAGGTTCAGCTATAACTCACCCCAGCAAACAGCTATCACAGACAAGGACCTTAAGACAGGATGGGCTTTATTCAGCTAATGACCAACCTTCTTGGGCTGTAGGTGATTGGTCACATGCTCAATGGGGCATCGCAAATCAGAGAGGATACTTTATCGGCCAGCCAAGGAGTCATAGGTGGTTGGTACTCTATAGCTACAGCCTTGCAACCTAGCCTGACAAAGGGCGTGACAGATGTGGTAAAAGTCCTTGTCCAGGAAAAAAGAAACAATACTTAACTTATAGCAGACTAGCAGAGTCCGACAGGGAGCAGGTTCCCTCGTTGATTGGCTGCATGAAGCACATCATGTAGGCACTCAGTAGGAGCCTGTTTGGGAGCACGGTTTCAATCTCCTAGACTACAGGGTGGGTTTTGGTCCCCTGTAAATGACACATTGCTCTGGCTAGGATCTTGGTGAACATCCTGGGTGTGAAATGACATTCCTGAGTCTGAGAGAATCGCAAACCTCAGGTATTTGAGATATACCTATGTACATGTACATCTTGTAGGTCGATGCTTACCATGAAAAGATTGATTCCATACGAAAGAAATCTCTTGTGCTTCAAGAATGGATTGAGGGCTTTGAGGTTCAGAATCATGTGAAACACCCCTGACTGCTTCTGTACTAGAAACACGTGCAAGTAAACCCCCCCCCCTCCCCTGGAATTCTAAACGGACTGGTACTATAACTCTTTCCAAATTGATCTGAGATTACAAAGGAAAGGCTTTCCTCTTCCGTTGATCCAAGGGAGGCCTTGTTACTAGAAACCTTTCTGTTGGTCTGACCTGGAACTGGTCAGGACAACAATCTGATGGTCTGGACAACAATCTGATTGGAACAGATGCCCAAGCTGTCAGGAAGAAGGTGACACAGCCTCCCACTGCGGGGGGAGGGGGGGTCTGCATCAGGAACGAGGTTTGTCCATAGGCGGAGGGGGAGTGCAAACCAAACTGGTTCTCCTGCTGGTCTATGGGTTCTCCTGCGAGGCCCCCATTGTTTTCTGGGCTCCGCCTGCTTAGAATGACTAGGAGCTGCCTTTTTTCAAAGACGTCTTCTTATCTTGATCTTTTTCTGGGGCTCTAGCCAGAACTATGATTAACTTGGATCCAAACATGAAGGTTCCTTCAAAGTGGAGGCTGCAGAGCCTTGTTTTAGAGGACAAATTTAGCCAGTTTAAAAGGCCAATGCCTAACTGCTTCAGCCGAGGCATCCTCTAAAAAGGAGACTGCTCTAAAAATGGATGGTAGAGTATCTAGCAGTGCCTGTTTGGGTGTATCTTTCTAAATTACCCTTAAGGTTATTTAACCAAACCCCTAGGTTAGGTGCAACACAATCTGATGCCAAGACAGGCCTGATCGTAAAAGCTGTAGCATCCCAAGCCCTTTTAAGTATACCCTTGGTACGCCTATCCATAGGCTCTTTAAGGGTGCCCAAGTCTTCAAAACTTATATCTAAAGACCTGTGTGAGCGAAGCACCCAGCTTTGAGCACTTGGCCCAGGTAAGTAAAATTTATTTTCTGGACACTGCCATTCTTAACTCATTAAATTAGTTAGGGAAGAGTGAATAGAAAAACACTTCTTCTTTATCAAAAACTTATGATACATGGCATCCTGAGACATATCGGGTCTCATCCACCTGTTGAATTTTTAATGGTGTCATAAATATCCTCGGGGAGGGCTGAAGTCTCATCACAGATCTTATCTTTCTCCCTCCTCATCCGAAACCCCTATACCGAATCCTTTATTAAGGTAAGGGAGTGTTGATCAGATGAGATTTCCCCCTCATTTATCCCAGTTCTAGAAGGATCTGGAGTATCCATAAGAGATGGTTGATTGGATTCAGTCAGAGAGATCTAAGGGTTTGGATGTGGCGGAGGTCTCCACCGCACTGTGGCAGACCTGCTAAGTGGACGCCGCATTCAAACTCATGTTCCACACACGGCTGACAACATGATTTATTCCATGAATCAGGCAATATATTGGGGAAGTGTATACTGACTGGTCTAGGATCCTGCTTTAAATTGGGATTCCCTTCCTTGTCCTTTTCCCTGTCTCTTTCCTTTTTCTTAGGTTTAACCACGTATGTTGCCTAAGTAAAAACCACGTGAAAATACAGTCAGTCCCAGGAAGGATTAGACTACGTGTGAGTCGGGTTGAACCCTGGGAAAGCAGCCCAGCCTGCTGCCGCCGGATGTCGTGCTCCCTGCCCCAGAGCCCAGCAGATGTACCAATGACTTGGTGTTCCAGTGCTGCCCTGTGTGAGTAAAGCCCCTGGGTTGGCTGGCACCCCCTCCCCAGGTTCTCCTGGGGTTTGAAAATATCAAACTAAAACAACAAAGTGGCCAATGTTATCACAGCGTTTCCTCCTGGAGAGGAAACACAAAAATTGAGGTCTGGGAGGAAGGGTGGGACTTTTAAACTGTCCCAGTTTTTGTTTCCTCTATAGTGGGAGGAGCCTCTCTCTCTCTCTCCGTGGCTGTCCTGAGAGACGAGGGGGAGAAAATCTTAATGGAATGCTAGCTGCTGTCTGGCTGACCAACCCACATATGGGCCGTGGGAACTGAAAAAAGGGTAATATTTGGGCAATCCCAAAAGATACAGACGGAAAGGCATCCTCATACACGTGGGCAGACTTGAGCATATCGAGCACAGAGACAACTGTTAAAGAGCCGACTGGGTTGGTTTGTAGCCCACAGCATGAAACCCACCTCACCAAGTGCCTAGAATTCGCCCCCTGCCTCTCAAGTGTCCTGCACAGTCCTTGCACCCTCATACCTGGCCCCATAATAGCCCTCATTCAGAACAACCCAGCTCAGGTTGTGCCCCTGCAATGGTATAGCCTTAGCTGATGAACGCACCTGTGTACTGGCTGGAAAGTATGCAGCCCAGGGGGATGGCCCAGGCTGATATTTGGCCCCATTCTGCCTCTGCCCATATTAGGATTCCACAGGCAAGAGGAACAAAACCCAGTTTAGAGAAAATCCCAGGTTTTGTTCCTCTATAAAGCGGTTCTCAGTTTTTATCCGGTTTAAGGCAAAAATATACACTGTAGATTTGCAGGAGCAGCGTGGCTTTTGTGTACTAGGCCCCATCCCCCTCATCCTGTGTTGTGCCGGTATCCTAGATATAGCAAGCCTAAGCTGGGAGGTGGCTGACCCGTCCTTGCTGGGCATTACCTGGATATTCTCTATATGCTGAGCGGATATGCTTAATGCAATGCCAAGCTATGTTCTGTAACTGCCTGGTGTCAATAGTTTCATCCTGTACCCGCATAGCGGGATTTCGTCTGCTCATCAGGGACGAAGAGCACTAATACGCACATGCTGCTCTAAAGTGATTTTGACAAGTGGTCTTTTGGATGGATTTCAGGATGCAGTCACGGAGTTCATTTGTCTCTGGTGGCTGAATAGCCTCTTTACAGCTGAGGCTGCAGATTAGTTCTGGTCAACTGGCCAACCAGTTTATCAAAAGTACTGAGTGAGGCAACCCTCGGTGCAGTGCCCCAGGCGGCACAACTGGTTTTCAGAGAGTATGTGGTGTTGAATCTAGTGGGCCATGTCCCCATTACTGTGGCTACCCCCAACCCTCTGTGTCTCTGAAGCCTGAACACAGACTGTGGTGCTCGGCCCCCTGTGCTCTTAACATGTTCTAGCCCTCCAGCCAACAACTATAGGGGTTAACTTGCTTGGTCCACTTTGAAGAGGAGCTACCACCAGCCTAGAGTCTTAAATTCTCTAGAGAATGTGGTCTCCCTCTTTGTGTTTCAGTTTGGGGGAGTGTATACCAATACATATGTTGTACCGTTGCAAACCGGGAGAAATAGGGCTTTCACACGCAATAATATTTTATTAACAAACTAACATTTTTTATCACAAAAAAACACTACAAATTGTAAAAAATTTATTTTTTTTATTTTTTTTCACATATTTCACCCAAAAGTATTGAGAATACACTAAAAAAAGGCCAAACAAGACCTTTCATGTTGAAGCCCAACAATATATAATTTTCCTGGAAAATCCCTGGAAATCCCTTCAAAAATCAAGGTTGAACATGTGTAGCGCAAAAACGTGAAAAGTAGTCTGGCAACAGAGTGTGACAAAAAATTTGGCACCTGCCCCAGTGACCTCCCACTGGTCAATCGCTGGACTCCGTTCCTGCCGCTGGCTTGTAGTGAAGGTAAGGATTACCGGACGTTCTGGGGGGTTATGTTTGGGGGGGGGGGGGGGGGGGACTTCAGCATTCTGGATGTCCTCCCCCGAGCTTGTTTTGATTAGCTGTCTGTGGGACCAAAATCTGTTAAAGAAAACATGGCTGTTGGTCCAGTTCAAGTCTGTCCCTGTGTTTTGCTATTTGCAGGAAATGCACTGAAGATTAGTATATTATTAGCTGTAGTGATATACATATATTTTCTTTTTGCTTTTGTTACGATGTCTAGATGGAGCACCATTTGTTTTATTTGTGAGACATCCCAGCTCCTTCATTGTTCTGCTGTCATTTATCAACTTTCTTTGACCTGTTTATCAAAACTATCTCTTCTCCGGGCCTGACCTACCTGATGTACTCGGGCCTCCGGTCGCCTCCCATGGACTTGCATTGTGCTTTCCCCATATGTCTGTGTAATTTGTGCTTGGAGCTTTTTTGAAAAGATAGCAGTGCGGTTATAAAATAACACCAAATTACAATTAAATCATCTCAGCGTTTGAATTTAGTTTTGTGGTATTGTGGGTAATATGTCCTTATTGAGAAACCCCTGCAGCCGCATTGCAGAGGCTGCAGAGGCCTATTCTGGACCTGCCATTGGAAATCTGTTTTCTGGAAGTAGTACAAGCTCTTTGTGTACTCCTGCTTCAAAGGCTAATGACTGAGATGATTATGTTTTCTATATTTGATAGGGTAAATGTGTCACTATTTTTTTCAAAGCTGGCCTATGTTCTTGAGGTGAAGCCTGTCCCTGACTTATTTTCCCCTGTGCCAAGTCTTCTCTTTACTGTCGGGGGATCTGCTTGGGCATTACAAGGTGTAGGCCGGCCAGTGAAGGCCACAGTGCTAGAATTGGTAAGCTGGGGGATTCTAGGTCTTTTGCTGCAGTGATTGGATGACTGGACTGTCACTCATGATCCCTAGCAGTGGTGGTTTCTCATTAGAGCCTTGCTTCTTCCAAGGAAGCAGCCTCAACCATGGTCTTTTTATGGTCTTGTGCCAGGTCTGTGTCATCCAGCAGTTATGTGGACAGCACGGACATGAAATCTTGCTTTTTTTTTTTTTTTTTGCTGTGAGATTTCACCTAATGTGGATGCCCTGAATGGCCCCTCCAGGTTACTAAGGTCAAATCTCAGTGGGCACTTTGTGGTTTGTCATGACACGCACAGTGGAAAATCTGCATGTATGATTTTCTGCTAACTGAAAGCAGAACAAAACCCAGGGCCGGACGCTGTCTTTCCCCCTGGGCAATCCCGAATTAGAATGCTGCGCTTTGTAAACCCCCCCCCCCCCCCCAGATCGACAGTATGGGCTCACCTTTCCTCAGTCCAATGACGCATGTGCGGGCTCTTGTCCCATGGCCAATGTAATTTGGCAAACTGCTCTGATTGCATGCAATGGGGACTGAGAGTGGCCACGTTCTTTGTATCTTCAGCTGCGCTTCCGCCCCAGTCATTCAGATAGGCTGAAGCAGGAGCGCGTCCCGCTCAAGATGCGGTCACGTACACTCCATCAGAGCCGTTTGCCAAATGACCTAGTCACTACAAACAGCTCTTATTGCACAAGAGCCCACATGTGCCATTGAAGAGATGAGTTGTACTGGGTGTTCTGGGAGATTTCACACAACAGGGCATCCCACTTCAGGGTGCCCCCAGAAAAGTTAAAATCCCGAGTTTTGTTCTGTTTTTAAAGTCCTCCTACCTCTGGCTGCCCCAGATGCCTGTCCCGGGGCTATTTATTACAGTTTCTCCCTAAGGATAATTTTCCTAATGAAATAAAGGGACAGACTAAATGGAATGAAAGATTACAAGATAAAAAATATGTAGAAAGAGAATGGAAGAAAGCCTATAAGATGCTAGGCCCAGTTAGCCAACCACCCCTGGGCTATCCAGTATGTGAAACCTTTACAGTTGCCCTATTTTCTTACCTATACGCTGGTCCCACAGTGCATGCAGGGGCTATATCTGAATGCCCTGGGGGGAAAACTGACCAAAACCAGGCATAGTGAAAATCCCAGCTAGTGGTCCATTTTAAGTATTATACTGTTTTTATGTATATGCACAGCTGAGGTGGAAATAAATGGAAAGAGGTGAGGTAGTAAGACGTAAGGTGGAAGGAGTCAGCAGGGGTGAGGTGGGGAAACTAGAGATGGGGGGAAAAAGTGGGCAGAAGTGAGGTGGTAAGGTGGACTGAGTAGTGGTGAGATGAGATGAGTAAAAGGTGAGGTAGGCGGAGATGGGGGGGGGGGGGGGGGAAGAGGTGAGATGAGTAGAGGCAAAGTAGAAAGAGGTAAGGTGCAAAGAAGAGGGCAAATCTGAGGTGAACTGAGGTAGACTGAGGTGCTGGCTGCAGGTTGTGTTTCCCTGTTTTAAATGGTTCTGCTTTAAAGTGGACCAAAACCCAGGATTTTGACTATACTGGGTTTCGGCAGGGGCACTCGCTGTGTGAAATCCCCCAGGACGCCGAAACTCAGCTCACCTCTTCCCAGTCGCATCCTCCGCTTCCCTCTAACAGGGAGCGTGCCCGCGCCAGCCATTCCAGCTGGATTTTGGTCCACTTTAACAAAATATTATAAAGTGGAGCAAAAGTCTTCTGGGGCACCCTGCGACCGCCCTCCCCACCTGAGTACTTTGGACTTTGCTTCTCTCTTGGTGTTGGCCCAGTAAAAAAAAACTGCCCACTTGGATCATTTTGAGATTGCTGTTTTGCTGATTTCCGGAGTTCCGGATGATGTTGGGCAGCAGGCTGCCACATCCCCAGCTGTCTTCTCGAGCATGCCGTTCAGATAGGGATGCAGTGGGACAGCATTGCGGGAGCTGCTGGGTAAAGAGAATATATTAACGACCCCCGATGGTTTCACACAGCGCGGCATCCTGCTATAGGATAGTTCGGGGTGAGGCTAGTGGATGGCCCTGTAGTCTTTAAGATTCCTAGGCCGACCTCCAAAAGTTTTCATCCACTTTAAAGGCACAGTAGATCAACTTTTGTCCATTGTTGGTTTATTTTGTGTTGCAGAAGCGCGAGGTGACATGTGAGTCTTTATCCCACATAAAAGAAAACAGGCCTGTCTGCTTCATCTGGTTTGAATTGCGACTATTGGACTGTCTATTTGTGACAGCAGCAAGAGCTGCTTGTTGCTTTGGGCTGAATATAGGACAGCTGTGATTCCCCGTGTTGTAACGTGTGCTGAAGAGGCCAACTATGATATGTGTCGAGGGTATGTAAGAGACAGAGAACATGAGGCGCACCTTACAGCGCACGTGAACCTCAACAGGAAATGTAAAGCAAGAAAGGCTGTATATAAAGAGACAGCTGCCTTTGTGTTTGGGTGTTCCAGTTTAATATTTAAAGGGGAACTTCAGCTTAAATTCCCCGGAGGTGTCTGTTATTGTAGAACAGGGGTTCCTATCCAAGGCCCGCTAACGGGTCATGTTGGTGGATCTCCACACAGAGACACAAGCTATGTGGAGAGCCACAAAACATGACCTGTTAATGGACCTTGAGGAAGGGTTTGGGGCTGGGGGAACGCTGTGGTAGAACATTTAGCTACCCTGTAATTCTCCCTGTATTCATTCTACTCTCTTCACAATCCTACTACAGCCTTACAGAAGCATCCCTGTGGCAGGCCAGGGTGTTTATGATGATGATGAGCATTGTTGGGCTGCTGCCAAACATGGGGTTTAGGATGAAGGCCAAGAAGCTCAACTGTGGTCTCCTCACATCATCAAACCTTATTCCAGCTGTCTTCAGGCACGCAGGGAGACTTTAAGCTAATAGTGAATTTTTCTTCATAGTGATGAGTGGTGATTGGTCTAACATAAGTAAGATTTGTTGTTTTCCACAGCATGGCGAGGGGTTTGATTCTCTGCTTTTATTGCTATTTATCCCCTGCTCTGTCTTTTATATACTGGGATCTTTCACTACAAATGTGGAAGGTTTTAGACCAGGGGTGTAGAGTGCGAATACACAGCGGGCCAAAATTAAATATCTGTAGAGAATCACTGTCCATCCTTGATATTTATTGAAAAAATGTCTATCCAACGCACAGCCGCTCTCTCAGCGCTCTCTGCTCCATGCAGCTTTTCTTAGCCGTATTTTCTTAGGGGGTTATTTAAGAAAGGCTAGCGCCAGGTAGTGCTTCGTGGCGTCTGAATGCTGGGCGCTGTACGGGAAACCACATTTAAGAAAGTGAATCTGGTGAGCGCCTCTAACAGCGCCATTTAGCGTCACGTGTATCACTAGAGGCGGCTCGGTGTACAGCGCTGGCGCTCTAGGTTCAGGTGTACCACATATTACCTTTCGCTCAGTGTCGCTTTCCCATACATTTCAATGGGCTTTCATTTGTTTGTGTTTAAACGGTGTGTTTTACCATTCAAATTTTGCTCAAATCATTGTGTGATTTCTCGTGGCTGCAAACAAACACTTTTATACGTTTTTGGACTTTTTATATTTTTCTGCAGAATTATAGTTACAGGTCTGACACTAAAGTGTTATTGTCTTTGTTACACAGCGTCTGGCGCTCTATGCTACAGCGCCCAGCTTGTGTGTGTAGTGTTAAACATGGTGTGGAGCACCGGACGCATTGAGCCTGGCACCACCACTCGCTCGCTGCAGAGTTGTGCTGTTAGAGCGTCCAACACACATAATATTCATCAATGCCAGCCAGGTTACTACAGCGACTGAGATGCTAGGTTACAGCGCCCGATACTCGCTTACAGCGTCTACTACTACTGACCTGGGTAGTGAGGATCCACTAAAATGTGCTTAAATTGGACAGCACAGAAGTCTTTTAGACTTAAAGCGGACCAAAACTCACTGACCTTGTGAAATACATTTAGCCAAAGCCCCTGCCAATATCCCCTCGTCCTGGAACACTGATATTCTTAGTATACAGTACGTCCTGCTCCAGATATAATACTTAGGTTATCCTCCGCCAGATGGCGCTGCACTGCAGAGACATGAAAAAACAGGCTCCTCCCCGCCCTTCATATACCCAGGGACCTCCCACAAATCCCCAGAATTCTCTGCAGTGCTGACTGCGAAGACATGATGTGTGACTCTCTCGCAGGTGAGCGGGGCTTTTACAGCCTGTGGCCCTGCAGGACTATTCCCACCCGTCCTCTTCGTGATGTGCCTCCCAGCCTGGGCTGCGCTGGTCGGGTGAAGGTAGGCAGCACTACGTGTGCTTATGGAGCCATGCTCCTCCGCAGACCCCACCAAAGGGTAGGCGTTTTAGGCTGAAGGTGAGCCTCTTGTGGATGCCCCTCCCGCGCCTTGCCCCGTGTAGCGGTGGACCCTGCTCAAAGGGTCGCCATTCTCCCTCGTTCTCCCCGTAGTTCGGGGGGGAAAGAAAGGGGGGTGTGTGTGTGTGTGTGGTGGTCTTGTGCATTCAGTACACGTTATGGCCTTAGCATTGTCCTTGACTCATACACCTGGTGTCAGAGCCGCGCTGTCTTTATTTTCTATCGGCCTCAGGCGCTGCGGCGTCTTCATTGGTATACGTTGTTGGGCGCATCTGGAAGTAATCCCCGTTTTTACTTTCTATAGTGCGTCATTCACTTTACTGTCTGCGCTGACTTCTGTCTTCAGAGCTTCGCGCTCTTCGGGGGGCGGAGACCTGGCTTGGCACACTCCGCGTCACAGCCCGCTCTGACCCACCCTTCGAGGTCCGCTTGGCGCCATTTCCATGCTCATCGCGCGCTCGGTAACGGTCCTCCTCCTCCCTCGATCTGTAAGTGCCCTTGCGGGCGATTTTCATTTGTCTTACTTACTGCGCATGGCTCTGACATCCCTATTCCCATTATGTCTTTCAGACTGTCGAATCCAGTGGCTTCTCCCGGCCCGGTGTAATTCCCAGTTGGACCTAGTATAATTACTCCCACTTCCTTGTGGGTCTTGGGGCATCCAGGGTAGCTTATAGCGTCAATCCCTACGGGCCTACTGTGCCCATGAATCACCATATGGAGGCATCCCAGGATATTGTAAACGGGGTTCCCTCGGGACAAGCCCGGCTGTGTGTAGCTTGTGGGGTCTCGTCTATCAACGGTGACAATGCTCGGGTCTGCGTCCCTTGTGCACAGCAGGCGCTAATGGTACTTCACACCCCTTCTGGGGCTGGGTCTGCACCTCGCCTCACTTCACCTACCCCCCCAAGCCTGAGTCTAACCCCCAATACAAGCGGGGATTCTCATCCTGATGTGGCTACTAGACTGGCCAGTGTTGAAAAATTGCTTGCTAGTACTCTAGTGCGCAAGGCTACTGCAAAAAAGCGGTACAATATCCCTGACTCTGCTCCTTTCCCTACGGAGTCTGATGAGTTTACGCATCTATATGACCATACCCTTTCGGACGAAGGGGAGCTGATCTCTGACTCAGTCATCTGATGAGAAGTCTAGGGGTCATGACAATTCTGGTTCTGATCACTGGACCCCGGATGATACTGATAAGCTATTGCTTCAGATTTTTGAGGTTTTGTCCATCTCTCCCCCTGTTGCGGCTCCCAGGCAAAGGGGTGAGCTATTCCATACTGCTAAGGCTCGATTGGAATTTCCTGAGCAGACCCATTTCAATAACCTTGTACTTAAGGAGTGGGAACATCCCAGTAGACTTCCCGGGATCCCTAAGAGTCTGGACAGGAAGTATCCATTTCCTGCTGACATGGTCAAGTGCTGGTCAACCCCCCCCCCCCCCCCCGAGGTCGATGCTCCTATTCTAGGGCTGTCTAACACCTCTATCATGCACTCCCCCGACACTACTACGCTGCGGGATTCTGAGAACCGGCGCATTGACCAATTGGCGTGCCATGCCTTTGCGCTTGGAGGGGCGGCACTTCGCCCGGCCTGCGCTCTGGCCATTACTGCCGTGGCGCTCAGGGCCATGGTCAGGAATGCACTTGACTGCCCAGACGAGTTGCCTGCTGATACTATTAATGCACTGTTTAACTGTGATGTATTTGTGAACTTTATCCTGTCTGCATCGGATGATGCTATTAGGCTGTGTGCCAGACCTTCCGCCTTGGCGGTGGCTATACGCCGCGCGAGTGGGTGTCCGACAATGCTGCTAAGAGAGCCCTTACTGGGCTCCCTTTCAAGGGACTACGCCTGTTTGGGGACCGCCTAGACCTCTTTGCTAAAGGAGGTAAGTTACCCCAGCGCAGGCGGCAGTCTCGGCCCTTTCGCAACCAGGGCCCCCTTTCAACCCCCTACAGAGGCGCTAAGCAGGGAAAAGGGGTGTCCTTCGCGGGGGCCCACACAGACTCCTGGCATAGGAGCAGGGGGCGACGCCCTGGCTCCCCCTGGCGGACCAAACCCAAAGCCCCTCCCAAGACCCCTCAGGCATGATGGGGCGCCCTCGCCCGCCAGGGTGGGGGGACGACGACAGAACTTCGCGCACGTCTGGAGGCGTCAAGTCTCAGACCGGTGGATTCAGAAGGTAGTTACCTCCGGCTACAAGATAGTTTGCTGTGCGGCCCCCCTCAAGATTAGTCAGGTCCCGGATCCCCCAGGACCCGGTATCTGCTCAGGTCCTGATGCAGGCAGTACAAGGACTTGTGGAGCTGGGAGTTATTTGCAAAGTTCCCTTGAGAGAATTGGGAGAAGGTTTCTACTCCAAACTTTTCACACTACCCAAAAGAGATGGGTCAGTCAGGCCCATTCTGGATTTAAAGATCCTCAACAAATTTGTCAAGAACAAGTGCTTTCGCATGGAAACCCTGTGCTCGGCTGTTGGCTCTCTACGATCAGGGGATTTTATGATGTCTGTCAAAGATGCTTACCTTCACATCCCTGTGTTCCCAGGGCATCAAAGGTTTCTCAGATTCGAGTTGAAAGATCAACACTACCAATTCGTGGCCCTACCGTTTGGCCTCACCTCAGCTCCCAGAGTGTTCACCAAGGTATTGGCGGGGGTGATGTCCTTGCTAAGGTCAGGGGGCATTCGAGTGCTGCCCTACCTGGACGACATTCTCATCGCCTCATGGCCTCTACAGCAGGCGGAGCTGGGCACTCAGCTGGTGGTGTCCACCTTGGAGTCCTTCGGCTGGGTGATCAATCATCCCAAGTCCTCCCTGTCCCCTTCACTGGTGACCCCATTCCTGGGGATGATTCTGGATACGGTTCAGTCACGAATATTCCTTCCCCAACAGAAGGTGGAGTCTCTGACTACGCAGGTGTGGTCCCTGCTCTCGTGCCCCCAGCTCTCCCTCAGACAGGGAATGCGGCTGGTGGGCCTGATGGTGGCGAGCTTCGAGGCGGTGCCCTTTGCTCAGTTCCATTCGAGGCCTCTGCAGCTTCACCTTCTGTCAGTATGGGACAAGGACCCCGCGTCCTTGGACGGGGTTTGTGTGCTTCACCCATTGGTCAGAAGGTCCCTCTTGTGGTGGCTGGACCACAAGAACTTGCTAAAGGGCATGTCCTTTCTAGCCCCCTCCTGGGAGATGGTCACCACGGATGGTTGGGGGGTTTCTGGAAATCCCTGAGGTTCCAGGGGAGGTGGGGCCCTCAGGAGGCCCATTTACCCATCAACATTCTGGAACTGCGGGCGGTCAGGTTGGTTTTGGAGCAGTTGACCGATCACCTGCAGGGTCTGTCTGTGCAGGTGCGCTCAGACAACAGGACAGCGGTTGCCTACATCAACCATCAGGGAGGGACCCGGAGCAAGGGTGCCCTCCAGGAAGTGTCGCGGATTCTGTCATGGGCGGAGGCCAATGTTCAATGCATCTCGGCTGTTTATATCCCGGGGGTAGAGAATCTTCTGGCAGACTCTCTGAGCAGGGGGAGTGGTCCCTCTGCAACAGGGTATTCCAGTCCCTGTGTTACCGTTGGGGCCTACCAGATGTGGATCTGTTTGCATCCCGTCAATCACAAGCTCCCGGCCTTTGTCTCCCTGTCGCAGGATCCTCTGGCCTTGGCCACGGATGCTCTGTCACGGTCATGGAAGAAATTCCGGCTCCTGTATGCTTTCCCCCCGTTCCCCCTGCTGGGCAGGGGTCTGCGCAAGATTGCTCTGGAAAGGGTGCCAGTGATTCTGGTGGCCCCGAGGTGGCCAAGAAGAGTGTGGTTCGCAGACGTGGTACAAATGGCAGTAGACCAGTACGTCCTGCCAGAGGAGCCAGATCTACTCACTCAGGGCTCCTTTACGCCATCCCAGTTTACAACCTTTGACTTTGACGGCCTGGCTGCTGAAACCTCCATCTTGATGGAGAAAGGCTTGTCTGCCTCAGTGGTGGATACCATGGTACAGGCTAGGAAGAAAACTTCTTCTGCCATCTATTATAGGGTATGGCGTTCCTACATTGACTGGTGTGAGTCTAGGTCTCTCCCCTGCAGGGAATTCTTAATCCCTAGAATTCTGGAGTTTTTACAACATGGATTGGAGTTGGGTTTAAAACTCAGTACTCTGAAGGGTCAGGTTTCTGCCCTGTCTGTCTTCTTTCAGAAGTCTTTTGCTCAGCATCCCTTGGTTAAGACCTTCTTTCAGGGGGTCACTCATGTGCGTCCCCCACGTAAACCTATGGTCCCTGTTTGGGATTTGAACTTGGTTTTGCCTTGCAGGGTGTTCCCTTTGAGCCTGTTCAGGATGCTGCTCTGGCTGTACTTACCCTCGAGGTTGTCTTTCTGGTGGCTATTACTTCGGTCAGGCGTGTGTCTGAGCTGGCGGCTCTGTCTATTCAGCCCCCATACTATGAGAGACACCAGGACAAGGTGGTGTTCCGCTTTAAGCCAGACTTTCTGCCTAAGGTGGTGTCTGCTTTTCATTTGAATCAGGATATTGTTCTCCCTTCATTGTGTCCTAATCCTAGCAACGCTAAGGAAAGGGTTCTGCATTCCTTGGATGTGGTCAGGTGTCTGAAGTATTACCTGGTAGTCACTGCAGCTTTCAGGAAGACTGATGCTCTTTGTGGTCCCTTCTGGTCCTAGGAAGGGTTTGGCTCCTGCCAAGTCTACTATTAGCAAATGGATTCGTCGGGCTGTGATTCAGGCCTATTCTGCTAAGGGGAAGAGTCCTCCCATCTGCCTTACTGCTCATTCTACTCATGCTATTGGTGCCTCTTGGGCCTTCGAGCACCAGGCTTCTGTTGAACAAGTTTGCAAGGCCGCTACTTGGTCTTCTGTTCATACCTTTTCGAAGTTTTACAAGGTTGATGTTGGGGCCTCAGCTGATGCTGTTTTTGGACGCAAGGTTTTGCAGCCGGCAGTGGTTTAAACTGTCTGCTGTCACCTTTTGTTGGGGATCCCACCCTACTTTATGGACACTGCTATTGGATGTCCCAAGTGTAAGTAATATATTTGGAGCAGGACGTACTGTATACTAAGAATAATACAATTCTGTGAAATACTCACCTGTAGAATTGAGATTATTTGTATACAGTACGTCCTGCTCCACTCCACCCTGGTTTTTGCATTATTCTGGATCCCCTGTATGGTGATTGTTATCATTGTTATCACCAGTTGTTTTGGGTGGTTTAATTCTCTCGGCTTCTTGTTCACTGCTTTTCAATGCTGGGGATTTGTGGGAGGTCCCTGGGTATTTGAGGGGCTGGGAGGAGCCTGTTTTGCATGTCTCTGCAGTGCAGCACCATCTGGCGGAGGATAACCCAAGTGTAAGTATTATATCTGGAGCAGAACGTAGTGTATACAAATAATATCAATTCTACAGGTGAGTATTTCACAGAATTGTATTTTTGTATACATGAAAGCGTTGCTAGACACTATACAAATGTTCCCTTGCATTACATAGCCAGTATTTAACCCCATGCACGCCTCCAGATTGTTCATTTTAAAAATTGCAAATCTCGTACTCCTTCGTGACTAATATTACCTCTTAAAGAGGCTGGGAGGAGTACTATAAGGCCCTATTCACACCTCTCTGCTTGCGCTACGTTGGGCATTGCAGCCACAATGCGACGGAAAATTCTGCCTATTGTTTTTAATGGGCTAGTTCACATATCTATGCAGCGTACATATGTGAACCGGCCCATTAAAGTGGACCATCACCCTCGGGTGAGATTCCCGGGCCGATCACCTCCCTCCCCGCGGGACATCCGAGTTCGGGATGTCCCGCGGGGTGAAATCCCCCCCAAACCCCCTTACCTTAGTTTCGGCGGCGGCAGCGGAGGAGCCACGGACAAGCGGCTGTCAAATCGCTTGTCCGTCGGCGCGGGGAGAGGTGAGTTTTTAGGGTGATCGGTGGGGGGGGGGGGGGGTTTCACACAGCGGGGCAGTCAAAATCCTGGGTGTTGGTCCACTTTAAAACAATGGGCAGCATTTTTCCTTGCGCTGTGACTGCGTTTCCCAATGCAGCGTAAGCAGAGGGGTGTGAATAGAGCTTTAGTCTCTGTTCACACCTCTACGCTTTCTCTGCATTGCTGCACTGCGTTGCAATGCAGGGGAAACGCTGTATATTATTCTAGTTGGGATAGTTCACATCTGCGCTGCCTTGTGCAACGCCTTAAAAAAGCACGGCACACACCTTTTTCAGTGCAACGATGTGACAGTGCAGGTCAGCAGGTAGTAGTCTATGGCAATGCAGATATAACGTGTACCTGCTTTGCATTTGCGCTATGCTTGAATTCCGTAGACTTTACCATTTACTTATTAAGCAGAAAAGTTTTTTTTAGCAGACGCAACAAAAGCTCAGCCTTTGTTTTGATACACTGTCCCTCTGGCATATTAACAAAACTCTTGCTCTTATTGCAACAGAGAGGTGTGAACTGAGCCTAAGGCTCCCGTTGTGTTAAGCGTTGCGCTTGCGTTGCCTGTGCTGTTACAGCGTGCTCAGATATGTGGACTATTTCATCTAGAATAATGTACAATGTTTCCTCTGCTTTGTAACTGTTGCAACGCAGAGAGAGTGCAGAGGTGTGAACAGGGCCTTATGTATAAAATATGTAGCACAAACTCTGAGAATGTGATCTAAAGCTGTTAGACCCCTGGAGCTACTGGGCCTATTTGCCTTTTATTGTAAAGCGGGTCATGTCTTGGGCACAGATGGCACCTCCTGAACCCCAGAATTCAGTCAGTTTCTGTTACTGAATTGAGATCAGAAAAAGGTAAAAAGGTAACCACATCCTCTGCTGCTGTGGGAATGTAAAAAAATAAGATGAATTGCCTCAAGTAAGTGTGTGGCAGGAAATAGAAGTCTCTCTGCCGGTTGCTTTGACACAGTGAAGATGGCAAAACCTCTTAAACTGCTCAGTTCAAGTCCAGAGTGCCACCTTACACCAGTAAACCAACAGTACCTCAAGGGGAGAGTCCTCCGCCAGACTGCAGAGACAGCGAAATTGGCTCCTCCCGCCCCATAAATACCCGGGACCTCCCACAAATTCCCCAGATCTTCTCTGCAGTCTGGACTGCAAAGGACAAGAAGATGTCTCTCTCTACTAGCAGGTGAGCGGGGCTATTAGGCTGCGGCCCTGTAGGACTATTCCCACCCGTTCCATCCATCCATCCGCCTTGGCTGCGCTGGTTCGGGTGATGGTAGGCAGCACCGCTGTCAGGTGCTTAAGAGCGCTGCTCCACCGCAATCTCCACCAAATGGTAGGCGGTATAGGCACATGGTGAGCCTTTATGGGATGCCCCTCCCGCACTATTGCCCCTTGCCCCTGTCTATCGGTGGGTCCTATGTTAGGTGGCCGCTGCCCTCCCTCGCTCTCCCTTGTAGTTCTCGGGGGGGGGGGGGGGGGAGTGTGTGTCTTTGTACATTTACTTTTTTTGTATGGTGTGCTTGGTTTGCTTTTTCCTGTCACCGCACAGCTTTGGTTGCACTGGTTGCCTTTTGAATATGCCACTGTGCGCGCTTGTACGGCGTTCCGCGGTCGGCGGCGACATTACCTGGTTGATTTTGTCACGTGTGCAGCTTTGCGCTCTTCGGGGTATCTGCGGGCGCCATTTTGCTTCCTCGTGCTGCGTGTCTTACAGGCGGGTCAAACTCAATTGGTTTCTCCCGGCCCTACCCCCTCTATTAGTTTATTAAACTTATTGAGGCCTAGTGTGCTAATTCCTCCCACTTCCCTAGCGGGCTGTTGAGGCATCCCGGGTTGCTTTTACAGCGTGAATCCCTATCGGCCGATTGTGCCGGTATAATCACCATATGGAGGCATCTCAGGATAATGTGCTCGGGGTTCCTTCGGGACAAGCCCGGCTGTGTGTGGGGTGTCCCCTACAAGTGATGACAATGTGCGGGTTTGTGTACCTTGTGCCCAGCAGGTGTTTGCGCTGCAGCCTGGTTTACCAGCAGCTGGGTCTGCGCCGCGTATGGCTTCGCCTACTCCCCCACGCTTACATGTGACTCCCAGTGAGCTGCATACCAGTGGGGTGTCTCGGCCTGATGTGTCTACAAGACTGGCTAGTGTTGAAAAGTTGCTTGCTAATACTATGGCGCGTAAGGCCTTTGCTAAGAGGCGGCATTTGACGCCTGATGTCACTCTTTTCCCTATGGAGGCTGAAGAGTTCTTTGATCTGTCTGGTTATACCCCCCTGGAAGAGGGGGAATTGTTCTCTGACTCAGAATCATCTGATGAACGGCCCAAGGGTTATGCTTATTCTGGCTCTGACCCCTGGCCCCCAGATGATACTGATAGGCTTTTGGCTCAGATCTTTGAAGTGCTTTCTATCTCTTCCCAAGCCGCGGCTCCTAAGCAGCAGGGGGAATTGTTTCATACTGCTAAGCCACGTTTAGAGTTCCCTGAATAATCTAATTTTAATGATCTCATGCTCAAAGAATGGGAGCGTCCTAGCAGGCTCCCCGGAGTCCCTAAGAGTTGGGATAAGAGATATCCCTTTCCTGCTGATGTGGTTAAATGTTGGTCATCCCCTCCAGAAGTGGATGCCCCAACTCTGGGTTTGTCTAACACCTCTGTCATGCATTCCCCTGACTCTACTACCCTGAAGGATAGTGAGGACCGGAATATTGATCAGCTGGCTTCCCATGCCTTTGCCTGTGTGGGGACGGCACTGCGCCCGGTTTGTGCCTCTGCCATTACAGCTGTGGCTATTAGGACTCTGCTTAAAAGTGTCCTAGATGGAGCTCCTGATGATTTTAGTGAAGAGTATAATGCACTCTCGCGTTGTGAGGTATTTGTTGCTTATGTCATCTCTGCCTTGGATGATACCATTAGGATGTGTGGCAGAGCCTCTGCCTTGGTGGTGGCTATACGCCGATCGGTTTGGCAGTGGGCAGCTGACAATGCTGCCAAGAAGGCTCTCACTGGTTTTCCTTTCAAAGGACTACGCCTGTTTGGGGACCGCCTGGACCTGTTTGCTAAGGGAGGCAGGTTACCCCAGTGCAGAAGACAGTATTGGCCCTTTCGGGGCCCGGGCTCATTTCCTTCCCCCTACCGTGGATCCAGAACGGGGAGAGGGGTCTCCTTTACAAGGGCCCGAGGAGATTTCTGGGGTAGGGGCAGAGGACGTGGATGCCCTGGCCAATCCTGGGGCTCCAAACCTAAGCCTTCCCCCAAGCCCCCTCAGGCATGAAGGGACGCCCTCACCCATCCGGGTGGGGGGTGGGCGGCTTCAGCTCTTTGCTCACGTCTGGAGGCATCATGTCTCAGACCGGTGGATTCTGGAGGTAGTGTCCTCCGGTTACAAGATAGTTTGCTGTCTGGCCGCCCCAAGATTCATCAGATCCCGGATGTCTCAAAACCCCATGTCAGCTCAGGCTCTGATTCTGGCATGGCAAAGCCTTCTGGAGCTGGGGGGTCATCTGTCGGGTCCCCTTACAGGAAAGAGGCAAGGGTTTTTGTTCCAACCTTTTCACCGTGCCCAAAAGAGATGGGTCAGTCAGACCCATCCTGGACTTGAAGATCCTCAACAAATTTGTCAGATGCAGGCGCTTTCGCATGGAAACTGCGCTCAGCTATCAGTTCACTGCGTCCAGGGGACTTCATGACCTCTATGGACATCAAGGATGCTTACCTTCATATTCCCATCTTTCCAGGTCATCAAAGATTCCTCAGGTTTGCTCTGGAGGATCAGCACTACCAATTTGTGGCATTGCCCTTCGGTCTCACTTCAGCTCCCAGGGTGTTCACTAAGGTGCTGGCGGGAGTGATGGTTCTGCTCAGGTCTCAGGGCATTCGCATTCTGCTCTATTTGGACGACATTGTCATCACTTCTCAGTCTTTTCAACAGGCAGAGCTGGATACTCAGCGGGTAGTGTGCACACTGGAGTCATTCGGCTGGGTGATCAACCATCCCAAATCTTCCCTGTCTCCCTCCTTGGTGACGCCATTTCTGGGAATGAATCTGGATACAGTTCAGGCAAGGATCTTTCTTCCTCAGCAGAAGGTGGACAGTCTGCTAGCGCAGGTTCAGTTCCTTCTATCTTGCCCTCATCCCTCCATCAGGAAGGGAATGCAGCTGGTGGGCCTGATGGTGTCGTGCTTCGAGGTGGTTCCTTATGCCCAGTTTCACATGAGGCCTCTGCAACTCCACCTCTTGTCAGTATGGGACAAGAATCCTGCATCCCTGTCCCCCCTAGCCAGGCGGTCCCTCTGGTGGTGGCTGGACTCCAGGAACCTGTTGCCGGGCAGATCCTTTCTGGCCCTCTGCTGGGAGACTGTCACCACGGATGCCAGTCTGACAGGTTGGGGGGGCTTCTGGAAGTCCCTACAATTCCAAGGGTGGTGGGGCCCTCAGGAGGCCCACACCCCTATCAACATTCTGGAACTGAGGGCGATCAGGTTGGTTCTGGCTCACTTGACCCAACACCTTCGGGGGCCGACCTGTTCAGATACGCTCGGACAACCAGACGGCGGTTGCCTACATCAATCATCAGGGAGGAACCCGGAGCAAGGGGGCCCTCAAGGAAGTGTCTCTGATACTGTCCTGGGTGGAAGACAATGTTCCCTGCATCTCAGCTGTTTACATTCTGGGGGTGGAGAATCTGCAGGCAGACTTTCTGAGCAGGGGGACCTCTCGCCCAGGAGAATGGTCCCCCAGCGACAGGGTGTTTCAATCTCTGTGTCACTGTTTGGGTCAGCCAGATGTGGATCTGTTTGCGTCCCGTCACAATCGCAAGCTTGGCCACAGATGCTCTAGCAATGTCATGACAGGACTTTCAGCTTCTGTATGTCTTTCCCCCTTTCCCCCTGTTGGGCAGGGTTCTGCGCAAGATAGCTCAGGAAGGGGTGCCAGCAATCCTGGTGGCTCCCCGTTGGCCAAGAAGAGTGTGGTTCGCAGACATCGTGCAGATGGCAGTAGATCAGTACGCTCTGCCCAGGGTTCCAGACCTGCTCACTCAGGGACATTTACGCCATCCCAATTTACAAACGCTGGCTTTGACGGCCTGGTTGCTGAAACCTCCATCTTGATGGAAAAGGGGCTGCCTGCCTCTGTTGTTAGTACCATGATTAGGGCTAGGAAGAAGTCGTCTTCTTCCATTTACTATAGGGTTTGGCGTGCCTACATTGACTGGTGTGAGTCTAGGTCTCTTCCCTGTCGTGTGTTCTCTATCCCCAGGATTCTGGAGTTTCTTCAACATGGTTTGGATATGGGGCTTCAACTCGGTACTCTGAAGGGTCATGTTTCTGCCCTGGCTGTTTTCTTCCAAAGATATTTTGCTCAGCATTCTCTGGTCAAGACCTTTTTCCAGGTGGTTACTCATGTGCGTCCCCCACGTAAGCCTATGTTACCTGTCTGGGACTTGAACTTGGTCCTTTCTGCCTTGCAGGGTGCTCCCTTTGAGCCTGTGCAGGAGGCTGCCTTGGCCATTCTTACTCTCAAGGTTGTCTTTTTGGTGGCTATCACTTCTTTTAGGTGTGTTTCTGAGTTGGCGGCGCTTTCCATCCAGCCCCCTACTTTGAGAGACACCAGGACAAGGTGGTGTTTCGCTTCAAGCCAGATTTTCTGCCTAAGGTTGTGTCTGCCTTTCATCTTAATCAGGACATTGTTCTACCTTCCTTGTGCCCTAATCCTAGTAACCCTAAGGAGAGAGTTTTGCATTCCTTGGATGTGGTCAGGAATCTGAAGTTCTATCTGGTGGCTACTGCACCTTTCAGGAAAACTGATGCTCTTTTTGTGGTCCCTTCTGGTCCTAGGAAGGGTTTGGCTCCTGCTAAATCTACTATCAGCAAATGGATCCGTCAGGCTGTGATTCAGGCCTACACTGCTAAGGGGAAGAATCCTCCCTTCCGCCTTACTGCTCATTCCACTCGTGCTATTGGTGCCTCTTGGGCTTTTCAGCACCAGGCTTCTGTTAAACAAGTTTGTAAGGCCGCTACTTGGTCTTCTGTTCATACCTTTTCCAAGTTTTACAAGGTTGATGTTCGGGCCTGGCAGTGGTCTAAACTGGCCGTTGTCTTTTTGGGGATCCCACCCTACTTTACGGACACAGCTATTGGATGTCCCAGACGTAAAGAATCTTATCTGGAGCAGGACGTACTGTATACTAAGAATAATACAATTCTGTGATTACTCACCTGTAGAATTGTTATTATGAGTATACAGTGCGTCCTGCTCCACCCCACCCTTGGTTTTCATTATTCATGGATCCCATGTATGGTGATTGTTATCGTTGGTTTAGTTAGTGGTTGGTTATGTTATCATTCTCACGTCTTCTTGTTAACTGCTTTTCAATACTGGGAATTTGTGGGAAGCCCCAGGTATTTATGGGGCCGGGAGGAGGCAATTTCGCTGTCTCTGCAGTCCAGCGCCATCTGGCGGAGTAATACCCAGACAAAGAATTTTATCTGGAGCAGGACGTACTGTATACTCATAATATCAATTCTACAGGTGAGTAATCACAGAATTTTATTTTTTTGTAATTTTTTTTTTTTGCATTTTTTTAAAGGTAGCCCAAATTTTTGAATAGAGAGTCATCCCACTAATACTGAATTCAATAGTGGCCTACTTGTTGAAAGGTTTGGTAAGAGGCCTGCCATCCTAAACCTTCCTGGTCACAGATAGGTTACAAGTGGGAAGTGTTATTGAGAAAAGCGCAAAAGGAGTGATTGGTGAGGGATTTTTACTTTCCCGAGTGGTTTGGGATGCCCTGTTGTGCAAAATCCCATGGATCACCAATTAAAACTGTGCTCATTAATCTATTCATACGTTGCTTAGCTGCCCTGATATCAGTTTAGCTAGGAAAGATGAATAGAGCGTGCGCCACTGAGGACTCCTCCACTTACTTGTGCCAGTCATTTAGAAATGCCTGAGGCTGGAACATACGTTGGCTAGGAGTACAGCGTGGATGTTGCTATGGCCCATGGGGTCGATAACTATAAGTATACTGGGGCAATGGTGGTTTAACACGAGACAGAGATGCCCCTGGGATGAGGAAACTCCTCCTCCCTGGAGTCTTTCGGACTGTCTGTTTAAAGTGTAGTTCTTTTAGGAACAATGCTTGTAAGCAATAATCTTCTGAACTTGTGGAAGACCATTTTGACGTATTTTTCAAACATTTGTTCAAAATAACATTTTTCCGAAAGTCTAAATATTTTACCCTGGACCAAAAAAACAATCATTTTGACATTCTCCCGTATCCCGGACCCCTCAAGCAGCCCTGTTTGCATGGTTTCCCCACTCCTTACACAGCAAGGTTGCCAGGGGATTTCAGTGGCCGGACCAGCAATTAATTACATCATGACCCAGCGCCCGTGTTTGTCATTGTTGAAATATTGCAACGCTGGGTCCTCTTTTATTATGTACAGTATGAAATGCCTGCCCCCTGTCATTTTTTTTTTTCTACTCTCGGGGAGAGGATGAGCAACGTGGAGATTGGCTAATTTGGTTTTGCCTTGCTGGTGGCATTTGGCCCTTGTCTGCACAAGACTGGAGTTAGATGATGGAGTTGTGCTGACCAAAATCCCAAAACGTGTCCACAAGTAGTATCTGCTATTCCAGAGCATTGCACATCCCGTTGGAGGCAGGTGATTTGGATATAGTTTTAAACCAGACCTTTACCCTGAATAAGAGCATAACTTATATGTTTCCCACACCCTGTACTTATAGATTGCCCACATTAAAATCATCCTACCTGCATCTACTGCATTTTCTGAGACTTTAAAAACAAAGTGGTGGCACATGGGGTCTCGGTCTGCCTGCAAACAGGAAGTGTCTTCTGACCGTCGCTCTGCATTCTGGGATTGTTGTCCTTTTCCTGACCCCAGCTCTGCCCAGTTTGTGCAGAGCACAGCTATAACCTGCCCCCTCCTCCTCTCCTTAGTATGTGATTCTTCTGAGGCTAGTTGGCGGCGCCCGTATCTTAGAGTCCTGAACAGAGTTGCAGCCCAGTGGGGGAAAGAATATAAAGTGACTAAAAACTTTGGTGCATGCATTGGCACTCATCCAAGTTGCTCTTTATACCATGTATAAAGCCGTTGTTTTAGACTTGTGGGAAACAGGGAGTGGGGCCAGTTGCATACCCGGCTTCCTGTGGGGTCTGTGCTTCCACTCCTATCTGAATGGCTGGGTGTGGTAATTGGAATGCTCCAGGGGCACCTAGTTGCCCAGCCCTGGAGTCTTTTAGACAAGGCCAGCAGTGGCGGTGATTTGTCCACTTTAAGAAAGCACTCACTGACCAACAGCTTGGCACAGCTGGAATACAAAGGTAGCGGCCATTTTGGAGCTTCCTCTCCCAGCTGACATAACTGAAATGCACAGTAACAGGAAGCCCAGCACGACTTCCTGTTTGCAGGTGGCCTGCAAGCCCATGAGCGGCCATCTTGTTTTTGAAATTTGCCCCAGCAGGCTGTAGAAAAGGGTGAATTATATTTTATCTGCAGCTATCTAAATTTCCTTGAGGAAGGATGCGTATGAGCACTGCTGTGGCGTTCTGATTTAATTCATTTTTGACTGTTCACTTTAACTTCTTTAATCCACCTATACCCACTAAGAGTCTCTCCCTAGCAAGGCTTAGGACAACATACAATCTATTGCCATACTGGGGGTTTCCAGTCCATTGATTGGTTGGCCTCAGGAGATAAACAGACAAGTAGTACGGAAGAAAATGTCTTGTCGCTTTCTGTGCTGGTAACCTATGGATTTCTCAGCCTGAATGAGGCCTTGGAATCGGTGGCTGCCGTTTGCCCTGTGATATGATGTGGGGATCATATTGTCCCTGAATTTGATTGCAGATTAATCATGTGCATTCTGTGTTACCTGGAGGAGTTTCTATTGTATTTGCACAGGCAGAAATAGTTGTGGCTTTGTGCGAGTGCCGGTATTTCCCTCTCTGGTCAGGTACAGAGACAATGTTTGCACAATATGATCTGTACACACTGGTGTCATTGCTTTGTGTCGCAGTTGACTTTATTTTAGAACAGGGCTGGCACGTGTTAACCTTTTTATTGCACTTTTAGCGAAGATGTTAGATGGTGTCTACAGCACTTTTGCTTCATCAACTTTCTATGTTGGATCTTAACCCTTTAAGTGCCAGCCTACCCGGAGTTTTTGTCACCCTTTGTTGCCAGACCATTTTGCACTATTATGCGCTCCCCATGTTCAAATGTGATTTTTGAAGGGATTTCCAGGGATTTCCCAGGAAAATGATATATTGTTTTTTTTTTTTTTCAGCAGAGTCTGGGCTTTAACATGAAATGTCTTGTTTGTCATTTTTTAGGTGTATTCTCAATATTTTTGGGTGAAATATGTGCAAAAAAAAATAATTTTTTTACAATTTGTAGTTTTTTTTGTAATAAAAAATGTAAGTTTGTCAATAAAATCTTATTGCGTGTGAAATCCCAATTTTAGTTACAGCGATACCACATATGTATAGGTAGACACCCTTTCCTGCCCAGGAGACTCCCCCAAACTGAAACAACGCTTTAGGGAATTTTCAGATAAAATACAACTATGCTATGCAATATGCGCACCTTGCAGTTTTTCCAGAAAAACAACCCTTTACATTTGAAATACCCCCAACAAACTATAGATTCTCTGGAAGTACACACCTCAACCTTTCTAGGTGTACCAGGCTTGTTGATGTGGCCATAGTTTTCTGGAAGTAATCCCTCAATGGATTCTTTGGTTGCAAAGAGTTACCCTAAAAAAAGGATAAAAAAAGCAGAATCAAAGCCACATTTTCCTAAAAAAAAACTATATACAAACAAGAAAAAACAAGTTTAATCTGAAAACGCAACATCCTCCGAACAGAACGATACCCAACATGCATAGCTGCTGTCAGTGGAAGAGTTGCCAAACACCCCAAAGTAAAGCATGTGCGTAACGGTAATTTTGCTTGAAAATTTCAGCTCTGCAGACAAAGTGCGCACCTTGCGATTTTTCAACCAAAACAACCCTTTACATTTGGAATATCCCCCATAAACCATATATTCCCTGAAAGTACACGTGTTAAGCTTTCTAAGCGTACCCAGCTTGTTCTAGTGGGCTCATCTTTCTGGAATTATTTCCTCAAAGAATTCTTTGGTTGCGCAGGGTTTCCCTAAAAAATGTATAAAAAAGCTGAATAAAAAACACCTTTTCCTAAAATATAAATATGCAAACCAGAAAAAACAAGCTAAGTCTGAAAGCGCAAGGTCCCCCGAACAGAACAATACCCAACATGCATAGCTACTTTTAACCCTTTTAATTGCCAGCCTACTTGAGATTTTGTCACCCTCTGACAGGTCATTTTTCCCCATTTTGCGCCATGTTTTGTGCCATTTTTGCTGGAACTTTCAGGAAAATTATATATATATTTTTTTTTGCAGCAGAGTTTAGGCTTTAACATGAAATGTCTTGTTTGTAAATTTTATTTATTTTTTTACAATATTAAGTAAAAAAAAAATTTTTTTAGAAAATTGACTCCTTTATTTTAAATAAAAAATGTATTTTATTAAGAAAAACCATATTGCATGTGTGAGCCCCATTTCTACCGATTAGAACGGTACCACATATTTATCAGTAACCCCCGTAGGTAATGGGGGTGCCGGAGGTTAATGGCAAGCCACCCGCTAGTCGCAAGTGACTTGCCATCCCCCCAGCCTTGTGAACTGGTATAGGGGTCATGGACCCCTTACCAGTTCACAAGGGGTTAAATGTAAAAAAAAAAGACACACACAGAGAAAAAAATATTTTATTAATTTTTTTTATTTTTTTATACTTACCTCCCATCCATCCTGGAGCACTGTGTCCCTCGGCGATCACTGGCTTCTGCTCACCTGCTGGAAGCCTTTTATAGCTGCTGGGTGACAGAACACAAAGGGTTAATAAAAAAAAAAGGTTTCACAAGGGGTTAAAAGTAAAAAATAATGACACAGACACATAAGAAAAAAATCTTTTATTTATTTTTTTTTTTTTACTGGACTCACCTCCGATCCGGCGTCCCTCGCCGCTGTCATGTCACTGACAGATGCCGGTAGTGATCGGCGCAGGGCGGGTGACAGGCGAGGGGGCTCCGATCGGAGCCTCCTCGCCTGACACCCGCCCTGCTCCGATCACCACCGGCATCTGACAGATGCCGGAGCTCGGAGGGGGTATAGGAGGAGCGGGATGATCCGCTCGCCTTAGATGAGCTGATTGAACGAGCGGCCACACGTGCCGTAGAACCAGGAACAGGTGAGTTGGTTTCGGCGACCTGGGGGGTTTCACACAGCGGGGCATCCCTGATCGGGGAGCCCCGGGGGCAAGTACCAAAATTCAGGATAGTCAAAATCCTGGGTTTTGTTCCACTTTACCATGAACTTTGCCTGCAGACCTAGAGGCTGCATCTTATTCAGTATAGGACTATCCCGATAGCCAGACATCGTGTTCTCCGAACTTTCCAGCAACACCCCTTCTCTGCATATACAAATGGTGAGCACAGATACAGAACCTTTTTTTTTTTTTTTTTTTTAGGCTGTATAAGTCCTTTACATATGGGGTATAACCTACAAAGCTTTCCAGTGACACCCCTCTTCTACACATGCAAACCATCAACAAAGTCTTTATTTATTTGCTCTTCAAAGCCGCTATTCACAACATGATACAATAAGTCATTTAAAAAAAACAAAAAAAAAACGGGCACTGAACAAGTTTATGCAATACAGGTTAATCTGCCAAATACACAACAAATGGAGCACAAAGTTCCAGTAAGTCACAGAGCCAGCTCCCAGTTTGCCTGACACACTGGCTCCCCTGTGACTGGAGTAAAAAAAAAAGACTTTGGACGCAGAGGTCGCACTAGACTTTTTCCCAAGGAGTAAAAATACTCCTCCTATCATCTTGGTGGAGTATTTTCAGTCACGGAGGAGTACAGAATTTGCAGGAATTTAAACTAAATACAGATATAGAAGTGTTTTAATTGGACATTCCAGGCAAAGGGATATTTAGCTGCTTCCTGCTCTCCCCATGCTGGCTGTCAGGGGCGCCATCTTTTCATTCAGGCTGCTTTATATTTCATAACAAGCCAAGGCAACTGACTTCCTTGTGCTGGAACTCTCATCATCATCAGGGAATGCAAAGTGCTGGTGAATAAAAGATGCTTTTCCCTATATCCAGTCCAGGTTGTCCCAGTGATGACATGTGGGTATTCCGCCTCCAGGGGGCGCTCGACTGCAAGATCAAAAGATGCAGCTCCTCCCGGCCCCCTATAAAGGCAGGTGTCCCTCTATCATTCTCCAGTGTTCATCTTGCAGTCTTGGCTGCAGAAGATCGTTGGATACTCTCTGACTGTAGCAGCAGAGCGGGGCCACCTAGCCCGTCGGCTGCTGTGGGCCCTATTCCCACTGATCCCTCTGACCCATCCTTGCCTCCCAGCCGCTGGCTGCTACGGGATCATGATGGTAGGGTGAACGCCAGGGTCTTTATGGCGTTTGGCAGAGCTCTGCTCTGGGCCGCAGACCCTATACTGAAGGGTAGTCGACCACAGGCTTATGGTGAGCCTGGGGGGAGGGGGGGTACCACTTGTTATATTAATGTACCCTCCCTGCCCACAAGCTTTATTGGCTTGTTGGTATTGTGACTTTTGACTTTTCACTGTGTGGCTCCTCGCTGGCTCAGCATGAGTCTGGAGCATGTATACTTTACCTCCCTTGTTGCTGTCTGCAAGGGTTGCCGCACCCGCAGGCCTCCTTCTCCGTCCTGCGGCGCTGTCCGTGACGGGGAGGGGGGGTGAAACGCCGCCGGCGCGGCGCTGGGAGCTGCACTGCGAAGGAGGGCCTCGGCCATATTACTAGGCTTCCTCAGGGAGGAGATGGGTGGGCGCGCGTTTTCGCGGAGCCGGGCGCTAACGCGTTCTACGTCATTAGTCGCCACCCGCCCCTCGAGGAACGCTCTGGAAGCTTGGCTGGCTGTGTTCGGGCTGCGAGCTGTGCTGCCTTGCTGCGTTTTATGATGCCAATTGCCATGTGCTTATTATTGATGGGCTCTCTCCCTGCTCTTGTCTTTAGGTCGTGGGCTTGTGGTTGAGGGTTGTGGTTCCTCCCGGTCCCCCTCCCCTTTTTTATTTAGAGGGATCACTTTAGGTTTGGGCCGTTAGTGCCTTGTAACCTTACCAATTGATCATTTTTAATCGCCATAGTGGAGGCTTCTGGGGATCCCAATTGGACAGGGAAAGCTCTGCCCCTTGTGCAGTTTGTACCACTTGCGCCAGAGGCATTATTTTGGACCATGACCGGGCGGGCGTCCCTGCCCCTAGCCCGTCACTGCCTGTGGCTTCTCCGGACCCTTCCCTGCTGCACTCAGCCCCCAGCGAGGGGGGAGCCAGCAGGGGGTCCCGCGCAGACTTGGCGCATAGGGTGGCCAGTCTCGAGAGACAGATCTCGTGAACGGCCCCCAAGAAAGCCACGAGTAAGAAACAGCATCTTGAGCCCGTTTACTCGGATGACGATCTCTTTGATGATCTGGGCTCTGTGGAGGAAGGGGAGTTGCCAGATGTTTCCCGCTCCACTGTGGATTTTTCGGCTGGCGATGATAGTATGCCTGGCCCTTCCTCGGACGAGGATGCATGGCTCCCCGATGATACGGAGAGGTTGCTTACCTCAGTATTTGAGACATTACACATTGTTCCTCCCAAAGCGGCTAAGAGGAAGCAAGGTGATTTGTTTAGGCCCGAAAGACAGAAGTGGGTCTTTCCGGAGCAGGCCTATTTTTCTAATATGATTTTCAAGGAATGGGAGAGGCCTAACAAGCTACCGTCGGTGCCTAAGGGCCTGGATAGGCGGTATCCCTTCCCTGAGCAGTTGGTGCGACTATGGTCTCGCCCTCCCAAAGTGGATCCTCCTGTGTCGGGGTTGTCCAACACTACTGTTATGCCATCGCCTGATACCGCTTCTTTGCGTGACCCGGCTAACAAGCGCATGGATCAGCTGGTCTGCCATGCGTTCACCTTTGCTGGTGCCCTGTTTCGCCCTGTGTGTGCCGCAGCGATTGTCTCTCTGGCCATCAGAAAGAAGGTGAGACATCTGGTGGATGGAGCTAAGGCTCGCAAGCGGGCAGAGGAGTATAAAGAACTCTAGGCCTGCGTGGATTTCATTGATTTTTTTTTGTCTCTGCCATGGACGATGGGGTCTGGCTTGGTGCCAGGATTTCGGCCCTGCTTGTTGCTCTCCACCGCTCGCTCTGGCTGCGGCAATGGTCAGCTGATGCTGCGGCCAAAAAGTCGCTTATGAGTATCCCCTTTGTGGGGCACAGGCTGTTTGGGGAGCGCCTGGACCTTTTGGTCAAGGATGGTAGATTCCCTCAGACGGAAGCCTGCAGTCCTTTCGGAATCCTTCTGCCTTTCGCTCCTTTCGAGGAGGAAGAGGCTCTTCATTTTCATGTGGCCGCAGAGATACCTGGGGTAGAGGTAGGTCCCGCGCCGGCCCAATCCCGCCTGGGGTGCCATGTCCCCCTCATGCAGGCATGAGGGGGCGCCCTCACCCATCCGGGTGGGGGGATGGCTTCTGCTATTTGCTCAAATCTGGAGATGGCACTTTTCGGATTGGATGGATTCGGTGGTCTCGGATATCCCAAAATCCTTTGAAGGCACAGGGCTTGAGAATGGCTGTGCAACACCTCCTGCGGTTAGGTGTGATTTGCCCTGTACCTCGTCAGGAACGGGGTCAAGGTTTTTACTCCAACCTGTTCACGGTTCCCAAGAAGGACGGAACGTTAAGACCAATCCTGGACCTGAAGGTCTCAACAGGTTTGTCAGTCAGACATTTCCGCATGGAAACCTTACGGTAGTCGGTGAGCTTGCTTCGGCCCGGCGACTTCATCCCGATTTTCCAGGGGAATCAGAAGTTCTCGAGGTTTACTCTGGAGGACCAGCATTACCAGTTTGTGGCTCTTCCATTCTGGATTTCCTCAGGGCCCCACGTTTTCACCAAGGTGCTGGCGGGCATCATGGCCATCCTGAGGAACCAGGGCATTCGTGTGCTGCCTTATCTGGATGACTTGGTGATTGCGGCCCAGTCTCTTCAGCAGGCCGAGAGCGATACCCGGACGGTGTTGTCAACCTTAGAAGCCTTCGGCTGGGTAGTCAATTACCCAAAGTCTATCACTCCCTCAACAGTGAGATCCTTCCTGGGAATGACGATAGACGCCACTCAGGTAAAGGTCTTAATGTCACAGCAGAAGGTTTCGGGTCTCCAGACGCAGGTGCAGGCCTTGCTGTCCTGTCAGCAGCCGTCGATATGCCTGGGGATGAGATTAGTGGGCCTAATGGTGTCATGCTTCGAGGCAGTGCCTTTCGCCCAATTTCACATGAGACCTCTTCAATTGAACCTGCTGACCGGCTGGAACAGGAATTTTCACTGTCCCCCCTGACCAGACAGTCCCTCTTGTGGTGGTTGGACTCCAGGAACCTGTTGGTGGGCAAGTCCTTTCTGACTCCCCGTTGGGAGATAGTTACCACCAATGCCAGTCTGACCGGCTGGGGAGGCGTTTGGCAGACGCAGAAGATACAGGGTCAGTGGGGTCCGCAGGAGAACCGCTTACGCATAAATCTTTTGGAGCTGAGAGCGATCCGGTTGGTGCTTCTTCACTTGACTCCCCATTTAAGGGGTCGTGCGATCCAGGTTCGCTCGGACAATCAGACGGCTGTCACCCACATCACCAGGGCGGGACTCGGAGCAAGCGAGCCCTCAAGGAGGTGACCCAGATTCTGACTTGGGCAGAGGAGAATGTTCCCTGCATATCGGCGGTCTACTTTCCCGGGGTGGAACACCAGGAGGCAGACTCCCTGAGCGGGAGCGCCTTGCGCCTGGGGGAATGGTCTCTCAGCAACAAGACCTTTCACGCTCTGTGTCTCCGCTGGGGTCAGCCAGATGTGGACCTGTTTGCATCCAGACACAATCACAAGCTCCCAAGGTTTGTCTCCCTGTCAAGAGACCCTCTGGCCATTGCTACAGACGCTCTGGCAATTTCTTGGACGGAGTTCAAGTTCCTTTATGCATTTCCTCCGTTTCCACTCCTGGGCAGAGTGCTGTGCAAGATAGCCCAGGAATGGGTACCGACTCTCCTGGTGGCTCCTTGCTGGCCGAGAAGGAGTTGGTTTGCGGACATAGTTCAGATGTCGGTAGATCGCTACAGCATGCCCGACGACCCAGGAATCCTCACTCAGGGGTTGCTACGGCACCCCAATTTACGGACGCTGGCTTTGACAGCCTGGCTATTGAGTCCTCAATCCTGACGGAAAAGGGGCTGTCGGCCACTGTACATGCCATGATTCAGGCACGGAATAAGTCTTCCTTCATGATATACTACAGAGTTTGGCACGCCTATTTCACTTATTCCTTACGTCTGGGTTATCCGCCACAAGGTGCCGCAGTGGACTGCAGAAAGACTTGTGGCATTTCCCGGAAAGCTTGGAACCTCCCACAAATTCCCAGTTTCCTTCTGCAGTCGGACTGCTAAGATAGAAGATGGCGCTCTCTCTCATGCGCAGGTGAGCGAGGCAACCAAGCCTGCGGCCCTGCAAGTCTATTCCCATCCGATTCTGGACTCCCACTGCCTCCCAGCCTCGGCTGACAGATCGGGTGAAGGTAGAGCACTAGGGTCAAGTGCTCCAGGAGCGCTGCTCCAAGCCGCAGACCCTGTACTACAAAGGGGAGCCGCCCATAGGCTTTATGGTGAGCCTGATTGGGATGCGGAGTTCATGCACTGCCTTCTGAGGGGGTGAGTTTTTTTTGGGGACTATGTCCTCTTCTTTTACTTCTGGCCAATCCCCCCCCCCCCCTTCCCTCCCTGGCCATAGATACTCGCCGCTGCCTTCCCTCGTCTCCCTCTCTTCTCCCCCCTCTCGGACTCCGGGGGGGGGGGGGGGGCGGTTGGCAGTGGTGGCGAGTGGTGTTTTCTGAGGTAATTTGGCTATTTTTGTGTTTTTAGCTGCCGCGCAGCTTTGTACTACGCTTCACGGCTGTGGGCGCTATAACCTGAGGTAATTTTGCTTTGTCATGGCCCCGGCCGGGTCATGTGAGCGCCATTTTCGCGCTCTTCGAGGGGGGGCAGGGCCTGGTGATGCTGTGGATCGCGCTGTTCCCCTGCGGCCCACCCCTCGAGGTACCTCAGCCGGCGCCATTTTGTACAACCTGCGTGTCTGGTTTTCTTCATTCCCGGCTGCAGCGCTGCTTTCCCTGGTGTATCGCTTTACCTAGCGGTCTGTGCCTGAGTGACCCCGCAGTGTCTTTGGTCCGTGAGTCCCCCTTGGGGGGACTCCCCCCTCACTCCTCCTTCACAAAATAGACTTCTGGGGGTATCCCTTGGGAGGGCATCCCGGGTGGCTTCTGTCTAAAGCCTTTACCCACTACTGGTCTATTGTGCCTGTGTTAATCACCATATGAAGGCTTCAGGGGATAGCGTGCTTGGGGGCCCTGCGGGGCAAGCCCGGCTATGTTCCATGTGTGTTATCCCCTGTGATTAACAGTGTCAAGGTGTGCGAATGCGGTGTACTGACAGTGTCCTTGCTCTACAAGCTGGTTTGCCTGCTTCGCTTCCCAGCTCTGCGCCTCCCTCTGCTTTCCCTACCCCCGCTCCTGCACCTAGACCTTTGTGAGGGCACGGTTAGCAGGGAGTCTCATTCTGATTTGGCTCTGCAGGTGGCTAACATTGAGAGGCAGCTTGCCAGGCCTGTTCCTAGGAAGGCCTCTGGCAAGAAGCGGCACCTGGATCCCAGGCCCTCCCCCCCATTGCTAAGGTGTATTGATGAGTTTGGTGGCTCTCACCCCCTTGAGATGGGGGGACTTTCCCAGGATTCTGACTCCTCTGGGAACCAGCAGGAGGGTTGCGATAGTGACCCTGGGTCAGTGTTCGGAGAGGATTCATGGTACCCTGAGGACACTGATAATCTGCTGTCACATATTTTTGATATATTGCACATTGCTGCCCCTGAGGTTGCTAAGAGAAAGCAGGGGGAGCTCTTTCGCCCTGGTAAATAGCGTCCAGAGTTCCCTGAGCAGGAACATTTTACCTTTTTGGTACTTAAAGAATGGAAACTTCCTAGCAGGCTGCCTGCTGTGCCCAAGGGTTGGATAAAAGGTATTCCTTTCCTGCTGATCTTGTTAAGAATGCTTGTCCAATACTTCAGTCATGCCTTCCTGATACTACCTCTCTGAGGGATGGTGAGGACTGGGGCATGGATCAATTGGCCTGCCATGCTTTTATCTGTGTGGGGGCTGGATTGCGTCCGACCTGTGCCACTGCCATTACTGATATTGCCCTCAAGAGGCTGCTCAAGCGTCTCCTTCATGCTGCTACAGCTGGTAGCGGGGGGGGGGGGTGGACTATAGTACTCTCTTCTGATTTAGAGGCCATTTCGGGGGTCCTCCATCCTTCTCCCTTCCTTTCGGCTCCCAGAGGAGGTCGTGGCTCCCTCTTCTCTAGTGGCCGCAGAGATTCTTGGGGCCGTGGTAGATCCCATGGTCGTCCCGGTGTCTCCTGGATACCAGGCCCAAACCCTCTCACAAGCCCCCTCAGGCATGAAGGGGTGCCCTCACCCATCCGGGTGGGGGGACGGTTTCGGCTCTTTGCTCACGTCTGGAGGCTTCACGTCTCAGACTGGTGGATACAGGATGTATTGTCCTCCGGTTACAAGATCTGAAGGGACTTAACAAATTGTCAGATTCAAGCATTTTCATATGGAGACGCTACGCTCTGCTGTCAGTACCCTTCGCTCGGGCGACTTCATGACCACTGTGGACATCAAGGATGCTTATTTTCATGTGTCTATCTTTCCAGGTCATCAGAGATTTCTAAGGTTCGCGCTGGAGGATCAGCATTACCAGTCTGCGGGTCTGCCCTTCGGTATCACCTCGGCAACTCGGGTGTTCGCCAAAATACTGTCGGGAGTGATGGCTCTGCTACGGATCCAGGGCATCCGCATCATTCCTTACCTGGACGACATCCTGATTGTGGCCCAGTCCTTTCCTCGGGCCGAGCAGGACACTCAGATGGTGACCTCCACTCTGAAGTCCTTCGGCTGGGTGTTCAACTTTCCCAAGTCTTCTCTGTCCCCATCCTTGGTGAGGTCCTTTCTGGGCATGACTCTGGATACCTCTCAGGTCGGGGTGTTCCTTTCTCAGCAGAAGGTGGAGGATCTTCAGATGCATGCTTGGGCTCTATCATGTCCTCATCCCTCCATCCGTCAGGGAATGCAGTTGGTGGGCCTGATGGTGCCCTGCTTCGAGGCAGGCCCCTTTGTTCCGTTTCACATGAGACTTCTTTAGTTACTCCTCTTGTCAGTTTGGGATCGGGACCCTGTGTCCTTGGATCAAGAGTTTGCTTTGTCCCCTCTGGCCAGACGTTCCCTCTCGTCGTGGCTGGACTCAAGGAACCTTCTAGTGGGCAGGACCTTACTGCCCCCGTGCTGGGAGAAGGTCACCACAGATGCTGGTCTGACCGGTTGGGGAGGCTTCTAGAAGTCCCTGAGGTTCCAGGGTCTGTGGAGCCCACAAGAGGCCCATGCTTCCATCAAAGTCCTGGAACTGAGGGCGATCAGGTTGGTTCTGTCCCACCTGACCACACACCTTTCGGGGTCGGGCTGTTCATATCCGCTCAGTCAACCAGACGGCGGTTGCCTAAATCATTCATCAGGGAGGAAATCGGAGCAAGCGAGCCTTCAAGGACGTGTCCCTGATCCTGTCTTGGGCGGAACAGCATGTTCCCGGCATCTCAGCGGTCTGCATTCCGGGGGTGGAGAACCAGGAGGCAGACTCCCTGAGCAGGGGGACGTCTTGTATGGGGGAATTGTCCCTCAACAACCGGGTGTTCTCTCCCTGTGTCATCACTGGGGGCAGCCGGATGTGGACCTGTTCGCAAACTTTCCAGATTTGTCTCTCGGTCTCATGTTCCTCTGGCCTTTGCCATGGATGCATTGGCTATTCCTTGGAAGAAGTTTCGGCTTCTCTGTGTTCCCTCTGTTTCTTCTACTGGGCAGGGTCATGCGCATGATAGTCCAGGAGCAGGCACCTGCCCTCCTGGTGGCCCCTTGTTGGCCAAGAAGGGTTTGATTCGCAGACGACGTGCAGTTGGCAGTAGACCGGTACTTCTTGCCCAAGGATCCAGATCTCCTCACTCAGGGGCAGCTACGCCACCCCAATTTACAAACGCTGGCTTTAATGGCTTGGCTGCTGAAACCTCCATCTTGATGGAAAAGGGGTTACTTGCTTCTGTTACCATGATTAGGACTAGGAAGAAGTCCTCGTCTTTTATCTATTACAGGGTCTGGCATGCTTTCATTGCCTGGTGTGAGTCCAAGTCTCCTCCCTGTAGGGTGTTTTCTTTTTCCAGAATTCTGGAATTCTTGTAACATGGATTGGATTTGGGCCTTTAACTTAGTACCCTCAAAAGCCATGTTTCAGCTCTGGCAATTTTTTTCCAAAGATTTTTTGCCAATCACCGGCTGGTTAAAACTTTTTTTTCCAGGGTGCTTCTCATGTGCGTCCACCCCGTAAGCCTTTGCTTCCAGTCTGGGATCTGTATCTGGTGTTGTCTGCTATGCAAGGGCCTCCCTTTCAGCCTATCCGTAAGGCCGCCTTGCCCATCTTGATTCTTAAGGTAGACTTTTTGGTGGCTATCACTTCTGTAAGGTGAGTTTCTGAGCTAGCAATGCTTTCCTTCAAACCTCCTTATTTTGAGCGGCATCAAGATAAGGTGGTGTTTCGGCTTAAGCCAGATTTCAGAAAATGTCAGTGCGGCTTATCGGGCGAATTAAAAAAAATAAATAAATAAATAAAAATACTTGCGCAGTACAGGCTCTTCCACATTGCTGCCCGGACTGCCTGCCACACTGTGGGAGGCTAGAGGAAGATGGAGGAGTGGCAGTCTCTGTCCCCGTCGCTGCTAACGCTGTATTTTCCGGCAGCGGCGGAGACTACTTGGTGCACTGCACAGACCTGGGTGTTCGCGTGGGCAGCAGCTGGAGGCCAGAAGAAGATGGAGGAGCGTCAGGCCCTGTCCTTGCTGCTGCTTTAACTGGTTGGGCCATGCAGACACCTGGCACCATAGAGCGGGTGGGTGTGTCCTGCGCTGACTCGGTGCAGGCCGCGCCCACCCGATTCACGGAGCAGGGCGCTTGTGTGTACCCTGGCTGTAAGAAGCATCAGTGGGGACGCTCCTCCATCATCTTTTGGCCTCCCGCAGTGTGTTACCCGAGCCAGCAAAGTGGGAGCTCTCGTAGCATGTGAGTTTACTTTATTCTAAGTATACAGTACGTCCTGCTCCAGATATAATACTTACACTTGGGCTATCCTCCGCCAGAGGGCGCTGTGCATTGCAGACATGCGAAAAACAGGCTCCTACATATACCCAGGGACCTCCCACAAATCCCCAGATTTCTCTGCAGTGCTGACTGCGAAGACATGAAGTATCACTCTCTCGCAGGTGAGCTGGGCTATTACAGCCTGCGGCCCTGTGGGACTATTACCACCCGTCGTCCTTGTGATGTGGGGAATGGGGGACTGCCACACTGCCTGTGGGGAATGGGGGACTGCCACACTGCCTGTGGGGAATGGGGGACTGCCACACTGCCTGTGGGGAATGGGGGACTGCCACACTGCCTGTGGGGAATGGGGGACTGCCACACTGCCTGTGGGGAATGGGGGACTGCCACACTGCCTGTGGGGAATGGGGGACTGCCACACTGCCTATGGGGAATGGGATGGGGGGAATGCCACACTGCCTATGGGGAATGGGATGGGGGGAATGCCACACTGCCTATGGGGAATGGGATGGGGGGAATGCCACACTGCCTATGGGGAATGGGATGGGGGGAATGTCACACTGCCTATGGGGAATGGGATGGGGGGAATGTCACACTGCCTATGGGGAATGGGATGGGGGGAATGCCACACTGCCTATGGGGATTGGGATGGGGGGAATGCCACACTGCCTATGGGGAATGGGAATGGGGAACTGCCACACTGCCTATGGGGAATGGGATGGGGGGAATGCCACACTGCCTATGGGGAATGGGATGGGGGGAATGCCACACTGCCTATGGGGAATGGGATGGGGGGAATGCCACACTGCCTATGGGGAATGGGATGGGGGGAATGCCACACTGCCTATGGGGAATGGGATGGGGGGAATGCCACACTGCCTATGGGGATTGGGATGGGGGGAATGCCACACTGCCTATGGGGAATGGGATGGGGGGAATGCCACACTGCCTATGGGGAATGGGATGGGGGGAATGCCACACTGCCTATGGGGAATGGGATGGGGGGAATGCCACACTGCCTATGGGGAATGGGATGGGGGGAATGCCACACTGCCTATGGGGAAGGGGAATGACACACTGCCTATTGGGAATGCGAGAGGGGATGCCACTCTACCTGTAATTGCAGGATTCTGCACCATTACTATTTGGTTCACAATATTATTTTCCTCCTCCAAATCCTAGGTGCGTCTTATAGGGCGAGAAATACGGTATAACATACAAAGCTTTCCAATGACACCCCTCTTCTACAGGTATAAGCAGTCAGCACAGCCTTTATTTTGTAGGCCATTCACCGTGTACAAAAATCAGTTTTTAGCTGTGGTCCTTGTGCTGAGCACGCTGGCCTCGGATGATCGATCACTGCCGATCCAAGCAAAATATTTGCCTTTGTCCTCATGGCACAGCTTTGAGTCATGCACATGCTCTGCTTTTGTCAGGTACAGCTGGGACACTGTGGCTGTTAGACCACTTATTTGCATTAGTCCAAATCTGGATCCCCCTGTGAAGCAGGCCAAAATACAAACTGCGGTCACTGCATCGGACACTGGGTCCAGCACTTGTGGCATATGATGGAGTAACAAGCTATGTGAACCTCCTCCTGGGTGGCCACAAAAACTCCCCTTTATCCTTGCTTCTACACTGAAGTAAACAAGTGCAGTCGCATCCTCAGCATCTCTGGCCTGAGACGAGCGTCTACGTCTAAGGGGAACTGGGGGTGTGGCTGATCCCGCTCAGTATTGTCGAGCTCTACACATAGCCAATTGCTGGTCATTACTATGCACTGAATGCCCCTCTGATTGAACGAGGGCCTACACATGCACCATACGACCGAGGAAAGTTACTTTTTTTTTTTTTTTTTAATGGGGCTATCACAACAGAGCATCCGTAATCTGAATGCCCCTTAGGCCTGAGGAAGTGGGAGTTTGCCCGCGGAACGCGTGGCTGCTTTGATGCTGACAGGTGGTGGGATGATTATTTGAACCTCCTATTTGAATCTCTACTTGGTGAATTGGTATTGATTTTTGGATCATTGTATTTCTCTCTGCATTTTGTTGATGGACTTTAGTGTTAAATGGTGGTTATCTCCCTTTGGGAGTAGTAGATCATATATTGTTGTAATATGTGGATTATTGCATTGGCTTAGGTATTGGCTTAGTGATTGGATATTATTGCTCTTCTCTTGTAAAATATATTAATACAGATAGTTTTTTGCACTTCTGCACAAAATCTCTTTGCACTGCTTTTTATATTTGGATTGTTTGGCTGCATGCATTTAGATTCGGCTTCATCTATAGATGAAATATTACAATTTCTCCCCACCAACTACTCATCTTTTTGTCAGTTATGTTTTTTTAATGTTTTTAATATTTTGTTCCTAATGTGTTGTGTATATTTCTATTGAATAAAAATTTGAAATTGGTCTTGATCAGTGTGCCTCCCTTTTCTCGGTTCTATTGTTCATGTATGGCTTTTACAGCCTTGGGGGTGGCAACAGTTATTTAACTTATTGAACAGTGGTCATGCAGGCCTTTTTGTACATATCCTGAGGTAAGAAATAAACCACAGGATGGTGAAATTTTTGTTTTTGTTCTGCTTTAAAATGTGTATAATGGTTCATACCTGTCCTATGCAAGACATGTGACTTTGACTGTATAAGTTAGAAGGGCATTCCGGGTATATGGACAAAAAGGAAGGAAGGCAGGACCTTTTTTTTTTCCCAACACCGACACAGCGCTAACAAAAACGCCTGCCTCAAACACTCCTGCAAACGTAGCCGGACAGGTGTGAATGCAGCCTTACTTGCAGCAGCAGACTTGTTCCCTTGTGGTTCAGTGGGATGAACCATCAGCACTTTCAGAGAATGGTCTCCTGACCAACCTGTGGCATGCATATAAGCACCCACATATTGGCGGTGGACACTGGTGATGGTTCACGTGATGCCAATCAATGGGTGATCCTGCAGCCTTGTAACGAGCAGCACGAATGTGTACAGATGCGGTGCGGAGTATATTCTGTTGCCAGCAGAGATTATAGTGCTGTATTGCTGCAGGATTTTGTGGGATCAAGGATCAAGTCTCTGGGCTGGTAGGTGTGTTTTAATTTTTTTTTTTTTTTCTTCCTTTTAGTCGGTGAAAGTAAAAGTTTACTAGTCCTAAGGCTGTGAAAACAAGAAGTGAATCTGGTTTCTCAAAACAAAATATGTGCCGCACGCCTGAAATGGCGAACACCGGAGTCCCTAAATAGGAACATATTGCTTTTGGGATGGAAAAAGTTGAACCTGATCTCTGGCCGCGGCATGTTCCGTCAGAGAATATCCTTATTTAGAGATCGCTTTTAATCTGACTAGATTTGAGTCCAAGCTCTTACTAGTTTATTTAATCTATCATTTATTTATTTAATTTATTTTAAAGAGGAAGTCGAAAAAAAAGTCAAAAAGGACTGGACCTCCATTTAATGTTGCAGCAAGGGGGCATTCCGATTTGGATGTCTGCCTGCTCACCCCCCCTACCCAACCAAACACACACAGGGGAGCCTAGAAACCAGGCATCCCTTACTCCTCTCTTCTGCCTTCGCTTCTATGGCTGCTAGTCACATGACCGCTGGCAACCAAGGAATTGTCAGGGCGGTGTGTACACGGTTGTGCAAGGCAAGTGGCAAACCCAATAGGTTGCTGGCAGCTATTTTGGGATGTGGAACGCAGAAGAGGAGAGAGTTTGAGCTCCCAAGCTTCTCTGCGAGAGGGGGTGTGCATCAGGGCAACCAAATAGGGATGCCCTGGTTTTTATAATGAAAGAGAGGTTTAGTTATTCTTGACTGGACTTCCCGTTTAAAGATAAACCGCTGGGATTTCCACTCTCCTGGGTGGTGTTCCTATCCAGCAGTGTATCCTGATTTGAGGTTCCCTGCTGTGTGTATCCCCGAGGTTTGCCCATAAAAACTTTAGTCAGTCAGCGCTTGCGCTCCATTCATTCCTTACTTAGCTGACGTCTGACCGGCTAGGAAAGCTGAAGCACAGGCCGCACTCATATTCCCCCATGTACCCTGCCCAGCTGTGTCAGAAAAACATCGATTCTGTCAAGTATTGCGATATTTCACTAGGCGATACCAGAATCTATTCTGTCTCCCTAGTATCAATTCTGCCCCCCCCCCCCCGCTACAGTGGAAGAAAAGTAAAAAAAAAACACTCGCCCAACCACTCGTCCGATCTGGCCGGCTCTCCTCTTCACCTGCGGGGCGGGTAACGTCACCCCTGCGGGCATAATCCTGACTCCCTGCAGGTCAACTGTCAGATGCTATGATCGCCGGTGAGAGACAGGAGATCCTCTGATCTCCTGCCTCCCACCTCCAGCGATCACGGCATCTGTCATCGGCGAGGGACACAGGAGCAGACAATCGGAGGTGAGTAAAGAATTGTTTTTATTTATTTTTTTTAATAGACATTTAACACATTTTAAGACGTGGTGTTTTTATTTACTGTGAACCCCTTGTGAACTGGTAAGGGATCTATGAGACCCCTATACCAGTTCACAAGGCTGTGGGTCTGGCAAGTCACCTCCGCCTAGCAGGTGACTTGCCATTAACCCTGAGCCCCCCCCCCCTCCCATTACTTGCCCTCCCCAAACTCCAGGGGGGTGGGGGCAGAAGAGCCTGTGGCCATAGTCTATGCCGGCTTGTAGCCTTCGGATAGTTTGAGGCAAGAGCGCACCCCAATCTAAAGGCAACTGGGGATGTGATTGCCATGTTCTGTGTCTAAATGGAGCCATATTGTAGATTAATATGCATGATATATGGCTCTGATTGGACGAGAGCCCATTGGGGGGTTTTACACACCGGGCATCCTTAATTGGGCTGCCCAGGATTGTCCAAATCCTGCATTTGGTCATTGTACAGGGAGTATCAAACACCCAGAATTGCTAGACCATTGTGTTGGGCTACATTTGGCACTGCCCTAAACTGTTTTCAGTTTTAAATTAAAAAATAAATGGCTGTGATATGGAGGTTTACAGTATGACATTATGATTTTTTTTTTCTGAAGTGGGTGTGGCCCTTGGCTCTAATGGGCAGGGTCTGTAAGAACCCAATATTGTACTATTGTGTTATAAGCACATTTCTTTATATAACCTAAAGCATACAATAAACACAAATATGGCAATAATATTTTATGTGCATTTAGACATGATTGCCAGTGTTCTAATGCATTGGATAGAATCAGTTTATACACACGATTCCAATGACCAGTAGTGCAGGGACAGGGTGCAGGCTCTGTTGTCCTGCTGCATACCGCAAGCACCCACACATGGGCAGCCACAGAAAAGCTAATAAGGCATGTTTGCTATTCATATGCTAACAAGGGTCGTTGAGTGATGTGAACGGTGTGGGGGGGGGGGGGGGCAGAGGCAGGTTGATGGATGTATTCTACTGTGCTGGTTCTTGCTGACAAATGTGGGTGGAGCTACCAGGCAAGGCGTATGATTGGTCTGTGGCAAAGAAAGGCAGGGGTTGTGCCGCTACTCTTTGACTTGTTTTTAGTTCCAGGAGCAGCTGCGTTCTGACAGGAAGTGAGAGCGTAGCCATGATGAGGTGAGCTGCTGAATGAATGATTATACACTTTTCCTACAGAGTCCCTTTTAAACCGGGCCTTCAGCACGATTTAATAAAAAGCCTAAACCCTTAAAATATATTAATTTTAGATGCTGGGGAATAGTTTAAGTTTTTAGTCACTTATTATTTTTTTTCCCCCCACCGGAGAGCAAGCTGGGGTCAGGGAAATGACAACAATCCCAGAATGCAGAGTGGCACAGTCAGAAGACACTTCTGTTTGCAGGCTGCCTGATGCTCCATGAGCCGCCAATCTTTGATATTTAAAGGCTCATAACATGCAGTAGATGCAGGTAGGATGATTTTTAATGTGAGCAATCTGTATGTACAGTGTGGGGGAAATGTATATGATATGCTCTTATTCAGGGTGAAGGTCTGCTTTAAGTTTACTGTGGTAAATGACCAAAATAGTGGGACGTGCCTGTGGTAATCTAAATGCATTTGGAAAACGTGTGTGTGCTCCTGTGTTCTTCATCCCACCGCCAGATCCATACATACAAGTGCAACAATTAGGCCGTCTAAGACGGCCGCTTCCTGACTCCCACAAGTTTTCCTTTCAGAAGTTGCCGAGTACTTATCCCACCCTGTGCCAGGCTCAATAATAGCTGTGCGCCAGTTCACCAGCAAGCTGCGCTCTGCCTTTCTCTGCTCAGCTGCCCCCTGGCATTCAATTATTCATCCCACGTCACCGGCTTGCTGTTTAAAAATAAATGTCAGGATGTATTCTAGTGTTTCGCTGTTTCTTCTGTTACATTTGTAATGTGATATTATCTTTTTTTTTTTTTTTTTTTACCTCTGGTGCCTCACTATTATTTTTGGCATTTGAAAAGGAGTGGGGGGCTGTTGCCTAGCAACACACAGGACATCACCTCTCAGCGACTTGCTGAAAAAGCAATTAATTGATTCTAACTTGGGAAATGATCATGTGATCTGTGGGGCGGCGGCAAAGCAATTTTTTCTGTTTCCCATGGAGCGCAGCATGGTTACATCTCACTACTTCGGCAGGGTTTGCCTGTGCCCGAGATGATTTCCTTGTTCTGTTAGTTTGGGGCACATTTCTCACCTGCTTTGTACAGCACTTCGGATAAAGATGGTGCTAAGTAAACAATAATACTTACCATGCTACAGTGTACGCTTGGGCCCAAAACCATATTCAGCCAAATCGGTCCACGTTACCTACCCCTGCTGCATCTGACTCCAAGCTGAGAGGGGTGCAGTATTACACTCTGCATCAAGCTGGTACTATTTTGTATTAGACCCTTTTGCCCTCCCTTTATTCTAAGTATGCAGCACGTCCTGCTCCAGATAATGATTCATAACAGATGGGAATTATCTCCGCCAGAGGGCGCTTGACTGCAGAGATGGCAAAAAGAGGCCCCTCCCGGTCCATATATACCCGGACCTACCACAAATTCCCCAGTTTCTTCTCTGCAGTCGGCTGCGAAGGTCAGAAGATGGCTTCTCATCGCAGGTGAGCGGGGCTTAACAGCCCGCGGCCCTGTAGGACTATTCCCACCCGTTCCACTTATTATTTATGCCTCCCAGCTTTGGCTGCACTGGTCGGGTGATGGCAGGCAGCACCTATCATAGGTGCTCTCTTTACGGAGCCTGGCTCCGACCGCAATCCCCCACCAAAGGGTATGCGGTGCAGGTTATGGTGAACCTGATTTGGGATGCCCCGTCAGCTCTTGCCCTTCCCTGCCCTGGTCATTGGTGGGTCTCTTTTGACATCCACTCTTCCCCCTCTCTCATTGTCCCGTTCGGGGCGTCCGCGGTCAGTGGCGGCATCATCATCAAGAATCCCTGCGTGCCCATTGGCTGTAGCTTCTGGCCTATCTCTGCGCTTCTTGGAGGGGGCGTGGCTTGCTCTGTTGGCGCGTTCTGCGTCGGACCCCCCTGCGGCCCGCCCCCTGAGGTTCCTCCAGTGCCTCGTGTGATTGCTGGCTCCCCACCGCGGTCCGTGAGTGCCCCTGCGGGCTTGCGTTTTATTCCATTGTCATTTCGGTGTGCTTATGAGGTGTTTTTATTATGTCTTTCAGGCGGGATTTTTTAAGAGGTTTCTCCCGGTCCTGTAACTTTATTAGAGGCCTACACTGTAAAATCCTCCCACTTCCCTGGCGGACATTTGGGGCATCCGGGGTTGCTTGTACAGTGTAATTCCTATTGGCCAGTTGTGCCACCTTAATCACCATTTGGAGGCTTCACAGGATATTGTGCTCGGGGTCACCTCGGGACAAGCCCGGCTGTGTGTAGTGTGTGGGGCATCCCCTGTGAGTGATGATGTGCGGGTCTGTGTACCCTGCGCCCAGCAGGCGCTTGCTCTGCATTCTGGGCTATCTGTTACTGGGCCTGCGCCCACTATGCCCTCACCCACTCCCCCTCGTCTGATTATGACTCCCAGTGAGCTAAATACTAGTGGGGAGTCTCAGCCTGACGTGTCTTCCAGGTTGGCTAACATTGAGAGGCTGATTGCTAGCTCTGCGGCCCGTAAGGCCCAGACTAAAAGGCGGCATGTGGCGCCGGATGCGTCTGCCTTTTCCTATAGGGACGGAGAACTTCCTTGATTTGTCTGACTATACCCCACTTGAGGAGGGGGAATTGTTCTCGGATTCAGAGTTATCTGATGATCAGCATTTCAGTGGTGCTGACTATGGCTCTGATCATCTGTTAACTCAGATTTTTGATGTGCTTTCTATCTTCCTTCCTGCTGCGGCTCCCAAGTTACAGGGGGAACTTTTCAGTACTGCTAAACCACGTCTGGAATTTCCAGAACAGGCCCATTTCAATAATCTTGTTCTCAAAGAATGGGAGCGTCCCGGCCGGCTTCCTGGAATCCCCAAGGGCTGGGATAAAAGCTATCCTTTTTTTCCCGCTGATGTGGTTAAATGTTGGTCAACACCTCCAGAAGTGAATGCACCAGTATTGGGGTTGTCCAACACGTCTGTGGTCCATTCCCCTGATTCCACTACTCTTAAGGATAGTGAGGACCGGCGCATTGACCAGCTGGGTTCCCATGTTTTTGCCTGTGTGGGGTCTGCCTTGCGCCCTGTCTGTGCTTCTGCTATTACTGCTGTTGCTATCAGGTCTCTCCTCAAGGGTCTGTTGGAAGGCGCCCCTGATGACACTTCTAGTGCCGAGTTCAGGGCCTTGTCACAGTGTGAAATGTTCATTGCATATGTTCTTTCTGCCTTAGATGACACCATTAGGATGTGTAGTAGAACCTCTGCATTGGTGGTTGCTATACGCTGCTCTGTTTGGCTGCGCCAGTGGGCAGCTGATAACGCTGCTAAGAAGGCCCTCACGGGGCTCCCCTTTTAAGGAGCTGCACTTATTTGGTGACCACTTGGACCTGTTTGCCAAGGGGGGTAAGTTGCCTCAACGTAAGAAGCAGTTGCGGCCCGTTCGGGGACCTTTGTTCCCTCCTACCGCGGGTCCAGGCCCGGGAGAGGGGTCTCCTTTGCAGGCTCTAGGGGAGACTTCTGGGGCAGGGGCAGAGGTCGTGCCCACTCCGTATCTTCCTGGGGGTCCAAGCCCAAATCTGTTGCCAAGCCTCCTCAGCCATGAAGGGGCGCCATCACCCATTCGGGTGGGGGGACGGCTGCGGCTCTTCGCTTGTGTCTGGAGACAACAGGTCTCAGACAGGTGGATTCTGGAGGTTGTGTCCTCTGGCTACAAGCTAGAGTTCGCTGCATGGCCGCCTCCAAGATTTCTCAGTTTTCGGATTCCTCTAGACCCCTTGGCAGCTCATGGGCTGTTTCTGTGGAAAGAGGTCAGGGTTTTTATTCCAATCTGTTAACAGTTCCCAAAAGAAATGAGTCCATCAGACCCATCCTGGACTTCAAGCTGCTCAACAAGTTCATCAGGACCAGGCACTTTCGCATGGAGACCCTGCGCTCCGCGATCAGTTTCATTGCGCCTGGGAGACTTCATGACCTCCTTAGACATCGAAGATGCTTACCTTCATGTTCCAGTTTTCCCAGGGCATCAGAGATTCCTCAGGTTCGCACTGGCGGACCAGCACTACCAATTTGTGGCACTGCCCTTCGGTCTCACTTCAGCCCCCAGGGTCTTCACCAAGGTGCTGGCGGGTGTCATGGCTCTCCTCAGGGCTCAGGGCATTCGCAGACGACCTTCTCGTCACTTCTCAGTCCTTCCAGCAGGCGGTATTGGATACCCAGCGGGCGGTGACGGTTCTGGAGTCGTTCGGCTGGGTGATCAATCACCCCAAATCTTCCCTATCCCCATCTCTGGTGACTTCCTTCCTGGGCATGAATCTGGATACTGTTAAGGCCAGGATCTTTCTTCCTCAGCAGAAGGTGGACTCTCTGCAAGCTCTGGTTCACTCCCTTCTGTCATGCCCTCACCCCTCCATCCGGCAGGGGATGCAGCTAGTGGGGCAGATGGTGTCCTGCTTCGAGGCGGTTCCATATGTGCAATTTCACATGAGACAAGAGTCCACTGTCTCTGGATCAGGCCTTCGTTCTGTCTCCTCTGGTCCGGCGGTCCCTCTTGTGGTGGCTGGACTCGAGGAACCTGTTGGGAGGGCAGATCCTTCCCGGCCCCTTGTTGGGAGACAGTCACCACGGATGCCAGCCTGTCAGGAGGCCCATGCTTCTATCAACATTATGGAACTGAGGGCGGTTTGGTTGGTTCTGGCCCAATTGACTCCTCACCTGTGGGGCCAGCCGGTCCAAGTTCGCTCAGACAACCAGACGGCGGTTGCTTACATCAATCATCAGGGAGGTACTCGGAGCAAGGGTGCCTTCAAGGAGGTGTCCATGATTCTGCCCTGGGCAGAGGGCAATGTCCCTTGCATCTCAGCAGTGTACATTCCGGGGGTGGAGAATCTGGAGGCAGGTTTTCTGAGCAGGGGGACTTCTCGCCTGGGGGAATGGTCTTCCTATCCCTGTGTCACCGTTGGGGGGGTTCCGGAAGTAGATCTGTTTGCGTCCCCCCCCCCCCACAATCACAAGCTCCCAGTCTTTGTCTCTCTGTTCCAGGATCCCCTGGCCCTTGCGGTGGATGCTCTGACTCTATCCTGGCAGGGGTTCCGTCTCCTGTATCTCTTTCCTCCATTTCCCCTGTTGGGCAGGGTTCTGCGCAAGCTGGCTCAGGAAAGGGTGCCAGCAATCCTGGTGGCCCCTCGTTGGCCAAGACAGGTGTGGTTTGCAGATGTCGTTCAGCTGGCAGTAGATCAGTACGCTCCGCCCCTGGTGCTGGACCTTCTCACTCAAGGCCGGCTATGCCATCCCAATTTACAAACGCTGGTTTTGACGGCCTGGCTGCTGAAACCTCCATCTTAAGGAATGAGAGGCTTTCTTATCTGTGGTTGATACTCTAATCAGGTATAGGAAGAAGTCCTCTTCTACCATCTACTATAGGATTTGGCGGACCTACATTGACTGGTGTGAGTCTAGGGTCCTTCCCTGGCGGGTGTTTTCCATTCCTAGGATTCTGGAGTTCCTTCAGCATGGTCTGGATCTGGGACTTCAGCTCAGCACGCTCAAGGGTCACGTTTCTGCCTTGGCTGTTTTCTTCCAGAGATCTTTCGCTCAACATCCTCTGGTCAAGACCTTCTTCCAGGGGGTTGCTCATGTGCGTCCCCCTCGCAAACCTCTGTTGCCAGTTTGGGATTTGAATTTGGTTTTGTCTGCCCTTCAGGTCCCTCCATTTGAGCCTGTACAGGAGGCTGCTCTGTCTATTCTCACTCTAAAAGCTGCCTTTTTGGTGGCCATCACCTCGGTCAGGCGTGTTTCGGAGTTGGCGGCCCTTTCCATTCAGGCCCCCTATTTTGAGACACCAGGACAAGGTGGTTTTCCGCTTTAAACCTGATTTCTTGCCTAAGGTTGTCTCTGCCTTCCATCTCAATCAGGACATTGTGCTTCCTTCCTTGTGCCCTAATCCTGGTAATCCCAAGGAGAGGGCCTTATATTCCCTGGATGTGGTCAGGAATTTGAAGTTCTACTTGGTGGCTATTGCACCTTTTAGAAAGACTTATGCCTTGTTTGTGGTCCCTTCGGGTCCCAAGAAGGGACTGGTTCCTGCTAAGTCTACTATTAGCAAATGGATTCGGCAGGCTATTTTTAGGGCCTATTCTGCTAGGGGAAAGGATCCTGCTCATTCTACGCGTGCTGTTGGGGCCTCCTGGGCCTTCTAGCACCAGGCTTCTGTTGAACAAGTTTGTAAGGCTGCTACTTGGTCTTCTGTTCATACTTTTTCCAAGTTTTACAAGGTTGATGTTCGGGCCTCAGCTTATGCTGTTATTCTTAGTATACAGTACGTCCTGCTCCAAATAGATTACTTACACTTGGGTTATCCTCCGCCAGATGGTGCTGCACTGCACAGACATGCAAAACAGGCTCCTCCCGTCCCCTCAAATACCCAGGGACCTCCCACAAATCCCCAGATTTCTCTGCAGTGCTGACTGCGAAGACATGAAGTATCACTCTCTCGCAGGTGAGCGGGGCTATTAAAGCCTGCGGCCCTGTTGGACTATTCCCACCCGTCCTCTTTGATGTGCCTCCCAGCCTGGGCTGCGCTGGTCGGGTGAAGGTAGGCAGCACCATGTGTGCTTATGGAGCGTTGCTCCACCGCAGTCCCCCACCATAGGGTAGGCGGTTTACGCTGATGGTGAGCCTTAGGGGATGCCCCTCCCGCTTAATTGTCCCACGCCCCGTGTAGCGGTGGACCCTGTGTAAAGGGTCGCCATCCTCCCTCGTCCCCCCCCCCCCCCTTAGCTCGGTGGGGAAAGAAAGCGGGGGGGAGGGGTTTGTGAGTATGGTGGCCTCAGTGTACCCTATTACACGCTTATGGCCTCGGTGTCGTGTTTAACTGGGAATGGATGTCAGAGCCGCGTTATGTACTTTTTACTTTTATTGGTAGCTGCCGCGCCCTTTCTATATTGTACGGTCGACGGTGGCTTTGTTGATGCTGCGGCGTCTCTTTCTTAGCCTGTAGTGGCTCTGCTGCGGTAACCCACTCGATCATTCCTTTAGGCGTCACTGCCCTGTTCCCTTTTTTTCTCTATTTGCATCGCGCTTTCGGAGCTTCACGCTCTCCGGGGGGGGCGGGGCCCTGACTTGATGCGCTCCGCATCACGATTTGGCGCGCTCCGCGTCACCTTCAGCTCTTGCCCGCCCTTCGAGGATCGTTTGGCGCCATTCTTTTTCACGCGCGTGGTGAAGATCGCCCTCCCCCTGCTGTCTGTAAGTGCCCTTGCCGGTGACCATATATTATCCTTATACTTACCTGTATCTTATCTAGTTTACACCTTGCGCATGGCTCTGACATTCCTGTCCCTCTTATGTCTTTCAGACCGTGAATTCCGGTGGCATCTCCCGGTTGAGACTATTAAAATTACTCCCACTTCCCCGCGGGTTATTGGGGCATCCAGGGTAGCTTACAGCGTCAATCCCTACGGGCCTACTGTGCCGATACAATCACCATATGGAGGCGTCCCAGGATATTGTGAACGGGGTTCCTTCGGGACAAGCCCGGCTGTGTGTAGCTTGTGGGGTCTTACCTAGCAGCGGTGACAATGCACGGGTCTGTGTTCCTTGTGCACAGCAGGCGTTATCGGTTCTTCCCGCCTCTTCAGTGGCTGGGCCTGCACCTCGCCTCACTTCACCTACTCCCCCAAGCCTGAGTCTAACCCCCAATACAAGCGCGGATTCTCATCCTGATATGGCTACTAGACTGGCCAGTGTTGAAAGATTGCTTGCTAGCTCGCTAGTGCGTAAGGCCACCGCTAAGAGGCGGCATTTAACCCCTGACTCTGCCCTTTTCCCCATGGAATCTGATGACTTGTTGCAGCCTTACGGCCAACCCCCCTCGGACGAAGGGGAGCTGTTCTCTGACTCGGGGTCATACGACGAGGAGTCAAGGGGTCATGACGAATCTGGTTCCGAGCACTGGACCTCGGATGATATTGACAGACTGCTGGCTCAGATATTTGAAGTTTTGTCCATCTCCCCCCCTGTTGCGGCTCCCAGACAAAGGGGTGAGCTTTTTCATACTGCTAAGGCTCGTCTTGAATTTCCCGAGCAAACCCATTTCAATAGCCTCGTGCTTAAGGAATGGGAACATCCCAGCAGACTGCCTGGGATCCCTAAGAGTGTGGATAGAAAGTATCCCTTCCCGGCTGACTTGGTTAAGTGCTGGTCATCGCCCCCCGAGGTCGGCGCTCCTATTCTAGGGTTGTCTAACACCTCTATTATGCACTCCCCTGACACTACTACGCTACGTGACTCTGAGGACCGGCGTATTGATCAATTGGCATGCCATGCCTTTGCATTTGGGGGAGCGACCTTGCGCCCGGTTTGCGCCTTAGCCATTACGGCAGTAGCGCTCAGGGCCATGGTTAGGAATGCACTCGATGGCACATATGAGTTGCCCTCTGATACTGTCAATACTCTAACTGTGATGTGTTCATAAACTTTATCCTGTCTGCATCGGACGATGCTATAAAGATGTGTGCCAGATTTTCTGCCTTGGCGGTAGCTATTCGCCGCGCGGTTTGGTTGCGACAGTGGGCGGCTGACAACGCCGCTAAGAAAGCCCTTACTGGGCTTCCATTTAAAGGGCTACGCCTGTTTGGAGACCGTCTAGACCTCTTCGCCAAAGGAGGCAAGTTGCCCCAGCGCAGGCGGCAGATTCGGCCTTTTCGAGGCCAGGGCACCCTTTTAATCCCCTACCGCGGGGCTAAACAGGGAAAAGGGGTGTCCTTCGCGGGGCCCCCGTGCAGATTCCTGGCACAGGACTAGAGGATGCCGTCCCGGTTCCTCCTGGGGGCCCAAGCCCAAAGCCCCTCCCAAGACCCCTCAGGCATTATTATTATTATTATTATTATTATTATTATTATTGTTTATTTATATAGCGCCATCATCTTCCGTAGCGCTTTACAAAGTAGTAATTACAGACAGGGTAGAAACATATGGTACATATAATAATTCAAATGCAGTTTTACAGAGTTGACAATGGATATTCTGAGTACAAGATACAATAGGAAAGAGAGCCCTGCCCTTGCGAGCTTACAGTCTAAAGGATGAGGGGTGAAGACGAGGGGGAAGGATCACAAACAGTCAGTATTGAGCTTTGTGGCATGCGCCCTTGAGAAGATTGGTTAGGCCAGATTATATGCTTGTCTGAATAAGTGAGTTTTAAGGGCGCCTTTGAAGGTTTTGAGGGTTGTGGAGTGGCGGATTGGGTGCCGGAGGGCATTCCAGAAGATTGAAGTTGCACGTGAGAAGTCCTGGAGGCGGGCGTGAGAGGAGGTGACCAGGGTGGAGGACAGGAGAAGGTCGGTAGAGGAGCGGAGGCTGCGTCTAGGTTGATACTGTTGGATTAGAGATGAGATGTAGGGAGGGGCCTGGTTGGAGAGAGCTTTGTATGTGAGAGAGGCATGAGGGGGCGCCCTCACCCGTCAGGGTGGGGGGACATCTACAGCACTTCGAGCACGTCTGGCGGCGCCACGTCTCAGACCGGTGGATTCAGGAGGTAGTGTCCTCCGGCTACAAGATAGAATTTGCTGTACGGCCCCCCACCAGATTCATTGGGTCCCGAATCCCTCAAGACCCTGCCTCAGCCCAGGTCTTGTTGCTGGCCGTACAGGGTCTTCTGGATCTAGGGGTCATTTGCAAGGTCCCCTTTGGAGACAGGGGCACGGGGTTCTACTCCAACCTTTTCACAGTACCCAAGAAGGATGGGCCAGTCAGGCCCATTCTGGATTTAAAAATCCTCAACAAATTTGTCAAGAACAGGCATTTTCGCATGGAAACTCTGCGCTCGGCCATTGGCTCACTGCGCCCAGGGGACTTCATGACGTCAGTAGACATCAAGGATGCTTACCTTCACGTCCCGGTGTTTCCAGGACACCAAAGGTTTCTCAGTTTTGCACTGAAAGATCAGCATTACCAATTTGTGGCCCTGCCATTCGGCCTCACGTCGGCTCCCAGGGTGTTCACCAAGGTGCTGGCAGGGGTGATGTCCCTTATAAGGCTAAGGGGCATACGCGTGCTGCCTTACCTGGACGACATCCTCATCACCTCTCGGTCTCTGCGGCAGGCAGAGTCGGACACCCAACTGGTAGTGTCCACCCTGGAGTCCTTCGGTTGGGTGATCAATTACCCCACCTCCTCTCTGTCCCCATCCTCGGTGACCCCGTTCCTGGGAATGATTCTGGATACGGTTCAGTCATGGATATTCCTTCCTCAACAGAAGGTGGAAGCTCTGACTGCGCAGGCCAGGTTCCTGCTCTCGTGCCCACAGCCCTCCATCAGGCAGGGAATGCAGCTGGTGGGCCTGATGGTCGCGAGCTTCGAGGCGGTGCCCTTTGCTCAGTTCCATCTGAGACCTCTGCAGCTTCACCTTCTGTGAGTATGGGACAAGAACCCAGCGTCCTTGGACTGGGTCTGTGTGCTTCCCCCCTCGGTCAGACGGTCCCTTGCGTGGTGGCTGGACCTCGGGAACTTGATAAGGGGCAGGTCTTTTCTAGCCCCTTCCTGGGAGACGACGTCACAACGGATGCCAGTCTGTCAGGTTGGGGGGGATTCTGGAAGTCCCTGCGCTTCCAGGGGACGTGGGGTCCTCGGGAGGCCCTTTTACCCATCAACATTCTGGAACTGCGGGCAGTCCGGTTGGTACTGGAGCGGTTGACCCAACACCTGAGGGGGCTGTTGGTCCAGGTACGCTCAGACAACAAGACGGCGGTTGCCTACATCAACCATCAGGGAGGGACTCGGAGCAAGGGTGCCCTCCGGGAGGTGTCTCAGATTCTGACATGGCCGGAGGCCAATGTACAATGCAATTCGGCTGACTACATTCCGGGGGCGGAGAATCTGCTTGCAGATGCTCTGAGCAGGGGGACGTCCCGTCAGGGAGAGTGGTTCCTCTGCAACAGGGTATTCCAGTCCCTTTGTCACCGTTGGGGTCTACCGGATGTGGACCTGTTTGCGTCCCGCCACAACCACAAGCTCCCGGCCTTCGTGTCCCTGTCTCAGGACGCTCTGGCCTTGGCCACGGATGCCCTGTCCATTTCATGGAAGGAGTTTCGGCTCCTGTATGTATTTCCACCATTCCCCCTGCTGAGCAGGATTCTGCGCAAGATTGCTCTGGAAGGGGTGCCTGTGATTCTAGTGGCCCCCCGGTGGCCAAGAAGAGTGTGGTTCGCAGACGTTGTTCAAATGGCAGTAGACCAGTACGATCTGCCAGGGGTGCCAGATCTGCTAACTCAGGGCTCCCTACGCCATCCCAATTTACAAACGCTGGCTTTGACGGCCTGGCTGCTGAGACCTCCATCTTGATGGAGAAGGGTTTGTCTGCTTCTGTGGTAGGTACTATGGTGCAGGCTAGGAAGAAGACTTCTGCTGCTATCTATTATAGAGTATGGCGTACCTACATTGACTGGTGTGAGTCTAGGTCTCTTCCCTGTAGGGAGTTCTCTGTCCCCAGGGTTCTGGAGTTCTTACAGCATGGTTTGGAGTTAGGTCTAAAACTCAGTACTCTGAAGGGTCAGGTTTCTGCCCTGTCCGTCTTCTTTCAGAAGACCTTTGCTCATCATCATTTGGTTAAGACCTTTTTTCAGGGGGTCACTCATGCACGTCCCCGTTTTGGGATTTAAACTTGGTTTTATCTGCCTTGCAGGGTGCTCCCTTTGAGCCTATTCAAGATGCTGCTCTGGCTGTTCTTACTCTCAAGGTTGTCTTTTTGGTGGAATAACTTCGGTTAGGCGTGTGTCTGAGTTGGCTGCTCTATCCATTCAGTCTCCATACTATGAGAGACACCAGCACAAGGTGGTGTTCCGCTTCAAGCCGGATTTTCTGCCTAAGGTTGTGTCTGCTATTCATTTGAATCAGGACATTGTTCTTCCTACCTTGTGCCCCAATCCTAGTAATGACAAGGAAAGGGTTCTACATTCCTTGGATGTGGTCAGGTGTCTGAAGTATTACCTGGTTGTCACTGCGGCTTTCAGGAAGACTGATGCTCTCTTCGTTGTGCCTTCTGGGCCTAGGAAGGGTTTGGCTCCTGCCAAGTCTACTATCAGCAAGTGGATCCGTCAGGCTGTGGTTCAAGCCTATTCTGCTAAGGGGAAGAGTCCTCCCTTCCGTCTTACTGCCCATTCTACTCGTGCTATTGGGGCCTCCTGGGCCTTCCAGCACCAGGCTTCTGTTGAGCAAATTTGCAAGGCCGCTACTTGGTCTTCTGTTCATACTTTTTCTAAGTTTTACAAGGTTGATGTTAAGGCCTCAGCTGATGCTGCGTTTGGCCGCAAGGTTTTGCAGGCGGTTGTAGTCTAAGCTACGTGCCGTTGCCTTTTTTGTTGGGGATCCCACCCTACTGTTATGGATGTCCCAAGTGTAAGTATTATATCTGGAGCAGGACGTACTGTATACTTAGAATAATACAATTCTGTGAAGTACTCACCTGTAGAATTGGTATTATACGTATACAGTACGTCCTGCTCCACCCCACCCTGGTTTTTGCATTATTTTGGATCCCCTGTATGGTGATTGTTGTTATCATTACCAGTTGTTTTGGTGGTTGGATTCTCCCGGCTTCTGGTTCACTGCTTTTCAATACTGGGGATTTGTGGGAGGTCCCTGGGTATATGAAGGGCCAGGAGGAGCCTGTTTTTTGCATGTCTGCAGTGCACAGCGCCCTCTGGCGGAGGATAGCCCAAGTGTAAGTATTATATCTGGAGCAGCACGTACTGTATACGTATACTACCAATTCTACAGGTGAGTACTTCACAGAATTGTATTTTTCACATCCCTGTGTCGGGACACCAAGGTTCTTCAGATTTGCGTTGAAAGACCAACACTGACAATTTGTGGCCTTGTCATCTGGCCTCTCTTCAGCTCCCAGAGTGCTCACCAAGGTGCTGTCGGGGGTGATGTCCCTGATGAGACTAAGGGGCGTCCGCGTGATGATCTACCTGGACGTCCTCATCACTTCCCAGTCTCTACGTCGGGCTAAGTTGGATACTAGGCTGGTGGTGTCCATTTGGGAGTCATTTGGATGGGTGATCAAACACCCCAAGTCCTCATTGTCCCCTTCATTGGCAACTCCATTCCTAGGAATGAATCTGGATACAGTTCAGGCAAGGATCTTCCTTCCTCAGCAATAAAGTGGACAATCTGGTTGCACGGGCTCTGTCCCTCATAGCTTTCCCCGTCCCTCCACCAGGCAGGGGATGCAGCTGGTGGGCCAGTTGGTGGCGTGCTCCAAAGAGGTCCCTTATGCTTAGTCCCCCTCGGGGCCTTCTGCAACTTCTCCTATTGTTTGTATGGGACAAGAACCCAACATCCCTGGACAGGGTCTGTGTGCCTTCCCCCCCGGTGAGGAGGTCCCTCTTGTAGTGGATGAACTCAAGGAACCTGTCTGGGGGCAGTTCCCTTCTTGCCCCTTCCTGGGAGACGGTCACCATGGATGCCAATCTATCAGGTTGGGGGGGGGGGGGGTTAGTTCTTCTGGAAGTCCCTGCAGTTCCAGGGGAGGTGGGGTCCTTAGGAGGGCCATACACCTATCAATGTTTGAAACAAGTGAGCGTTCAGGTTAGTTCAAACTTTCTTGACTACTCCTCTTCAGGGCCTGCCTGTTCGAGGGGCGCTAGGTCTATCTGACGGCAGTGGCCTACATCAATCATCAGGGAGGGACCCGGAGCAGGAGGGTCCTCCAGGAAGTGTCTCTGATCCTGATCTGGGTGGAGGACAATGTTCCCTGCATATCGGCGGTATACGCTCTGGGGGGGGGGGGGTCCCTCTGCAACAGGGTGTTCCAATCCCTGTGTCACTATGGGGGCCAACCAGTTGTGGATCTGTTTTTGTCCCATCACGATCACAAGCTCTCGGCCCTTGTTTCCCTGTCCTAGGAGTCTCTGGCCGTGGTCACGGTGCCTTAGTAACGTCAGGGCAGGACATTCTGTTCTGTATGTCTTTTCTCCATTCCCCCTGCTAGGCAGGGTCCTGCGCAAGATTGCTCTGGAAGGGGTGCCAGTGATTCTGGTGGCCCCGGGTGGCCAAGAGTGTGGTTCGCAGGCGTGGTACAGAGGGCAGTAGACCAGTACGTTCTGCCAGGAGTGCCAGATCTGCTCACTCAGGGCCCCTTATGCCATCCCAATCTACAGACTCTGGCTTTGACGGCCTGGCTGCTGAAACCTCCATCTTGATGGAGAAAGGCTTATCTGTCTCGGTGATTGAGACTATGGGAAGACTAGGAGCAAACTTCTTCTTCCATCTATTATAGGGTATGGCGTACCTATATTGATTGGTGTGAGTCTAGGTCTCTTCCCTGTCGGGTGTTCTCTGTCCCCAGGGTTCTAGAGTTATTACAGCATGGGTTGGAGTCGGGTCTCCAACTCAGTACTCTGAAGGGTCAGGTTTCTGCCCTGTCTGTCTTCTTTCAGAAGTCTTTTGCTCAGCTTTCCTTGGTTAAGACTTTCTTTCAGGGGGTTACTCATGTGCGTCCCCCACGTAATCGTATGGTCCCTGTTGGGATTTGAACTTGGTTTTGTTTGCCTTGCATGGTGTTCCCTTTGGACCTATTCAGGATGCTGCTCTGGTTGTACTTACCCTCAAGGTTGTCTTTCTGGTGGCTATTCGGTCAGACGTGTGTCTGAGCTGGCGGCTCTGTCTAGCCCCCATACTTGAGAGACACCAGGATAAGGTGGTGTTCCACTTTAAGCTGGACTTTCTGCCTAAGGTGGTGTCTACTGTGCTTTTGATTCAAGATGTTGTTCTTCCTTCTTTGTGCCCTATTCCTAGCAACGCTGGGGAATGGGTTCTGCATTCCTTGGACGGGTGTTGGAAGTATTCCTTGGTAGTCACTGCGTCCTTTAGGAAAACTGATGCTCTTTTTGGGCCTACGGCCACTCCATCCTGAATGCGCTTGATCTCGTTTGATCTCGGGGGCTAAGCAGTGTTGGCCTGGTCATTACTTGGATGGGCTGGTCCCTTCTGGTCCTAGGAAAGGTTTTTGGCTCCTGCCAAGTCTACTATTAGCGAATGGGTTCGTCAGGCTGTGACTCTGGCCTATCCCACTAAGGGGAAGAATCTTCCCTTTCGTCTTACTGCTCATTCTACTCATGCTATTGGTGCCTCTTGGGCCTTTCAGCACCAGGCTTCTGTTGAACAAGTTTGTGAGGCCGCTACTTGGTCTGTTCATACCTTTTCAAAGGTTTTACGAGGGCCTCAGCTCATGCTGTCTTGGCCGCAAGGTTTTGCAGGCAGCAGTGGTTTAAACTGTCTGCTGTTGCCTTTTTTGTTGGGGATCCCACCCTACTTTATGGACACTGCTATTGGATGTCCCAAGTTTAAGTAATCTATTTGGAGCAGGACGTACTGTATACTAAGAATACAATTCTGTGAAATACTCACTTGTAGAATTGATATTATTTGTATACAGTACGTCCTGCTCCACCCCACCCTGGTTTTTGCATTATTCTGGATCCCCTGTATGGTGATTGTTATCATTGTTATAGTTACCAGTTTTGGGGTTAAATTCTCCCGGCTTCTTGTTCACTGCTTTTCAATGCTGGGGATTTGTGGGAGGTCCCTGGGTATTTGAGGGGCCGGGAGGAGCCTGTTTTGCATGTCTCTGCAGTGCAGCGCCATCTGGCGGAGGATAACCGAAGTGTAAGTAATCTATTTGGAGCAGGACGTACTGTATACTCATAATATCAATTCTACAGGTGAGTATTTCACAGAATTGTATTTTTGGCCGCAAGGTTCTGCAGGCGACAGTGGTTTGAACTGTACGTTGTTGCTTTTGGGGATCCCACCCTTTTTACGGACACTGCTATTGGATGTCCCATCTGTTATGAATCATTATCTGGAGCAGGACGTGCTGCATACTTAGAATAATACAATTCTGTGTTTACTCACCTTGTAGAATTGGTATTATAAGTATGCAGCACGTCCTGCTCCACCCCACCCTGTTTGCATTATCTTGGATCCTCTGTATGGTGATTGGTATCCTTGTTAACGTTGTTAATTATCATTGGCTTCTCCTGGTTCTCCTTACTGCTTTTTAATACTGGGGAATTTTTTGCCATCTCTGCAGTCAAGCGCTCTCTGGCGGTAATTCCCATCTGTTATGAATCATTATCTGGAGCAGGACGTGCTGCATACTTATAATACCAATTCTACAAGGTGAGTAAACGCAGAATTGTATTATTTCGCCCTTGTCTGTCTATGGTTACTTTATGTGCACCTATAAGGAAAGCCACAGAGCCCTTATTTTGTCATTACAACCAAGACCAGGGGGATCCCAAACTTTTATCATGAAGTGCCACTTCACATTTTTTTTTCACTGTCCCAATACATAGTGAGGAGGAGAATAGGTTTTCTTTAAAGCAGACCAAAACCCTCTTGGCTCTACCGTTTAACAGACTCCAGGGGTGACTGACTGACTATCTCCAGTGATCTTATTGTGCATTGGAGAGCCACAGTTGCATCCTCTCCTTGGCTCATGCGCGCTCCAGCACCCAATTGCTTTATATAGGTCTGGGGCAGGAGCGTGCATCAGACTGGAAGGAAATCGATAATCCGGCCACTACCCCCCCCCCCCCCCCCCTTTATGCCGGGCCTGACAAAGTCAAGACAGAGGTAAAAGGGTACTTACCCCACAAACCTCACATCAGGGGTGCCCTCAGGCACAAGACACACCACTTACCTTCCACCTGCTCCTATGCCACACCTTTCACACACAGCAATAGTATGAGAGTCTGACGTGCAGCACTCAGCAGCAGTTTGTGGTCAATATGCACCTCCATACTCCAGGAACTTCTGTACAGAGGTGGCCCTTTATTCAAAGTATACAGCACGTCCTGCTCCAGAAGATTACACATGGGTAATACATCCACAAGATGGCGCAGGACTGCAAAAAACAGCTTGTGGCTCCTCCCGGCCCCATATTAACCAGGGACCTCCCACAAATTCCCCAGTTCTTATCTGCAGTCTGGGCTGCCAAGAATAGAAGATGGCTCTTTATGCTGCGCAGGTGAGTGGGGCTATTAGCCTGCGGCCCTGTAGGACTATTCCCACCCGTTCCGAACCCACTGCCTCCCAGCTTAGGCTGCACTGGTTCGGGTGAAGGTAGGCAGCGCCGGGGTCTGGTGCAAAGGAGCGCTGCTCCAACCGCAGTCCTGGTCTTAAAGGGTAGGCGGTATAGGCCCGTGGTGAGCCTCATGGGATGCCCCTCCCGCTTTCAGGGGTCCCCTTATTCCTTGTCCCCTTAGTTGGGCCCCGTCCTTTAGGTTGGCTGCTGCTCTCTCTCCTCGCTCTCCCTGCGGACATTTCCGGGGGGGGGGGGGGGGGGTTGTGGGTTTTGTGTGTGTGTGCTGCGGCAGTTAATGCTGGGTTGTAGATTGCTTCGCTTCTATCCGTTGCGTGTGTGTTTTGTACTTAATGCCGCCGCGCGCGCTTGTACTGCACTCTGCGGACGGCGGCGACATCGCCTCAGGTGCTGTCACGCCATCATTGGCTGGCTCTAACACGTGGGCACATTTCGCACCCCTCGAGGTATATGCGGGCGCCATTTTAACTTCTGTGCTGCGTGGCTGCTCTCTACCTACCGCGGTCCGTAAGTGCCCCTGTGGGGTGGCCATTTTTGTGTTGATTTATTTGAATTTTTATGCTTATGGGGATGTTTGCTTATGTCTTTCAGCCGGGTCAAACTTTTTGTGGTTTCTCCCAGTCCTCGCCTCTCCCCTTGATTTAGCGCTAATCCTATATTGGAGGGCTATTGTACTTGTATAGCTCCCACTTCCCTAGCGGGCTCTTGGGGCATCCCGGGTAGCTATCTTTAGCGTTAATCCTATATTGGCCTGCGGTGCCACACTAATCACCATATGGAGGCTTCTCAGGATAATGTGCTTGGGGTTCCTTCCGGACAAACCCGGCTGTGTATTGCCTGTGGGGTATCCCCTGTAATTGATGACGTTAGGGTTTGTGTACCCTGTGCTTAGCAGGTACTTGCGCTGCAGTCTGGGTTACCTGTGGCTGGGCCTAGTGCTGCGCCCCCTCTGGCTTCGCCTAGCCCCCCACGCTTACACCTGACTCCTAGTGAGGTCCATACCAGTGGGGAGTCTCAACCTGATTTGGCTGCACGGGTGGCCAGCATTGAAAAGCATATTGCTGAGTCTACCCCGCGTAAGGCTTCTGCTAAGAAGCGGCATTTATTCTAAGTATACAGCACGTCCTGCTCCAGAGATAATTCCTTACGTTTGGGTTATACATCCACAAGATGGCGCTGGAGTGCAGAGACAGCAAAAAAGTGGCTCTTTCCGGCCCCTTATATACCAGGGACCTCCCACAAATTCCCCAGTTCTTCTCTGCAGTCTACGCTGCGAAGGCAAGATGATGGCTCTCTACTCGCAGGTGAGCGGGGCTATTAGCCTGCGGCCCTGTAGGACTATTCCCACCCGTTCCTCTTTTTCTGTCTCCCAGCTTTGGCTACACTGGTCGGTGACGCTGTCAGGTGCTTAAAGTGGACCAACACCCAGGATTTTCTCTATCCTGGGTTTTGGTCCACTTCCGCGGGGCACTCAGGGTGCCCGCTACATGAAACCCCCCAGAATTGCAGAAAAACTCACCTCACCCTCTGCTCCTACAGCGCATGCGCGGGCCTCGTCCAGTCAGCGCGCTCAGAGCCGCTGTGGTATGCACGTACAAGGGACGGACCACCACAGCGGCTCCGAGCACGCTGGCGGCCACTTCTCATGCTTCCCTCTAACAGGGTGCGCGCCCACGCCAGCCATAGAGAGAAGTGCGAGATGCGCCCGCGGCACGCGCATGCGCCGTTGGAACGGGGGTAAGGTGAATGGGGCATCCTGGGGGGCTTCACACAGCGATTTTTGATGCCCTGCGGGGGGCGGATCTGATCGGCCCAGAAATCTTATAGCACGCCACGCGTGCGTTTACAGCGCTCCGCGGTCGGCGGCGACTTTACCTCAGGCCATCATTGGCTGGCATGGTCACGTGGGCGCCTTCCCGCTCTTCGGGTGGGCGGGCCTTGCGGATGGCTCGTTCTGCTCCACTGTCTCCGCGGCCCACCCTTCGAGGCATCTGCGGGCGCCATTTTGCTCTCCTTGTGCTGCGTGGCTGGCGTCTACCTACTGCGGTCCGTAAGTGCCCCTGTGGGCTGGCTTATTTTTATATCTTATGAATGCATGCCGCTTAGGGGACTTTTCTGTTTGTCTTGCAGGCGGGTCAAACCTAATTGTGGTTTCTCCCGGCCTATCCCCTCTATTTAGTTTACTTTATTAGAGGCCTATTCTGCTAAACCTCACACTTTCCTAGCGGGCTATTGGGGCATCCCGGGGGGCTTTTATAGCGTAAATCCCTATTGGCCGGTTGGGCCGCGATAACCACCATATGGAGGCATCTCAGGATAATGTACTCGGGGTTCCTTCGGGACAAGCCCGTCTGTGTGCGGCGTGTGGGGTGTCCCCTACTAGTGATGACAATGTGCGAGTTTGTGTACCCTGTGCCCAGCAGGTGCTTGCGCTGCAACCTGGGTTACCTGTGGCTGGGCCTGCGCCCCCTATGGCTTCGCTTACTCCCCCACGCTTACATCTGACTCCCAGTGAGGTGCATACCAGTGGGGAGTCTCAGCCTGATTTGTCTACCAGGGTGGCTAGCATTGAGAATCTGATTGCTGGCTCTACGGCGCGTAAGGCCACTGCTAAGAGGCGGCATCTGGCGCCTGGCATTACCCTTTTTCCTATGGAGGCTGAGGAATTTTTTGACCTGGCTGGCTATACCCCCCTGGAAGAGGGGGAATTGTTTTCTGATTCAGAATCATCTGATGAGCAGCCTAAGGGTTATGCTGATTCTGGCTCTGACCCATGGGCTCCAGATGATACGGACAGGCTTTTGGCCCACATTTAAGTACTTTCTATCTCTCCTCCTGCCGTGGCTCCTCGGCAGCAGGGGGAGTTGTTTCGCACTGCTGAGCCACGTTTGGAGTTTCCTGAGCAAACTCGCTTTAATAATCTCGTGCTCAAAGAGTGGGAGCGTCCTAGCAGGCTCCCTGGGGTGCCTAAGAGTTGGGATTAGAGATATCCCTTTCCTGCTGAAGTGGTTAAGCGTTGGTCGTCCCCTCCCGAAGTGGATGCGCCAATTCTAGGGTTGTCCAACACTTCTGTCATGCATTCCCCTGACTCTACTACCCAGAAGGATGGTGAGGACCGGCGCATTGATCAGCTGGCTTCCCATACCTTTGCCTGTGTGGGGACCGCGCTGCGTCCGGTTTGTGCCTCTGCCATTACAGCTGTGGCTATTAGGACTCCCATTTTAGATGGGGCTCCTGATGATGCTGCTAGTGAAGAGTATAGAGCCCTTCTGCTTTGTGAGGAATTTGTTGTAGATGTCCTCTCTGTCTTGAATGATACCATTAGAATGTGTGGCAGGGCCTCTGCCTTGGCGGTGGCTATACGCCGCTCGGTTTGGCTGCGCCAGTGGGCAGCTGACAACACAACTAAAAAGGCTCTCACTGGGTTTCCCTTTAAAGGACTGCGTCTATTTGGGGATCGCCTGGACCTGTTTGCTAAGGGAGGCAAGTTACCCCAGCGCAAGAGACAGTCTCTGCCCTTTCGGGGTTCAGGCTCCTTTCTTCCCTCCTACCGTGGGTCCAGAATGGGAAGGGGAGCTTCATTTGCAGGGGCCTGTGGAAATTTCTGGGGCAGGAGCAGAGGGCGTGGCCCTGGTCCCTCCTGGGGTTCCAAGTCTAAGTCTTCCCCCAAGTCCCCTCAGGCATGAAGGGGCTTCCGCACCCATCTGGGTGGGGGGACGGCTTCGGCTCTTTGCTCATGTCTGGAGGCGTCATGTCTCAGACTGGTGGATTCAGGAGGTAGTGTCCTCCGGTTACAAGATAGAGTTGGCAGCCTGGCCGCCCCCAAGATTCATCAGATCCCAGATGGCTCAAAACCCCCTGTCAGCTCAGGGCCTGTTGCTTGCTGTACAGAACCTACTGGAGCTGTGGGTCATCTGCCAGGTGCTCTTAAAGCGGACCTTCACTCTGAATAAGAGTCTATCTTATATGTTTCCCACACCCTGTACATACAGATTGTCCACATTAAAAATCATCCTACCTGCATCTACTGCATGTTATGAGCCTTTAAACATCCAAGATGGCGGCTTATGGAAGCCGCCATCTTATCAGGCAGCCTGCAAACAGGAAGTGCCTCCTGACTGTGCTGCTCTGCATTCTGGGACTGCTGACCCTTACCTGACCCCAGCTCTGCTCTGTCTGAGCAAAGCACAGCTATAAACTGCCCCCCTGTACCTTATCCCACTCTCCTCAGTAAGTGTGATGCTTCTGAGTCAAGATGGCGGCAACCGTATCCTAAATTCCTGAACAGATTTGCAGCCCAGTGGGGGAAAGAATAATAAGTTAGTGACTAAAAACCTAAAACATATTAATTTTAGATGCTGGGGAACCGTTTTTCAAGAGTTTGGGCTTTTCATTAAATCATGGTGAAGGTCCAATCTTTCCAGGTCATCAGAGATTCCTCAGGTTCGCTGTGGAGAATCAGCATTACCAATTCGTGGCATTGCCCTTCGGTCTCACTTCGGCTCCCAGGGTATTCACCAAGGTGCTGGCGGGCGTTATGGCTCTGCTGAGAGCTCAGGGCATTCGCATTCTTCCCTATTTGGACGACATTCTTATCACTTCTCCGTCCTTCCAACAGGCATAGCTGGATACTCAGCGGGTAGTGTCCACACTGGAGTCATTCGGCTGGGTGATCAACCACCCCAAATCTTCCCTGGCTCCCTCTTTGGTGAAACCATTTCTGGGCATGAATCTGGATACAGCTCAGGCCAGGATCTTTCTTCCTCAGCAGAAGGTGGACAGTCTGCAGGCGCAAGCTCAGCTCCTTCTGTCCTGCCCTCATCCTTCCATCAGGCAGGGAATCCAGCTAGTGGGCCTGATGGTCTCCTGCTTCGAGGCGGTTCCTTATGCTCAGTTTCACATGAGGCCTCTTCAACTCCACCTCTTGTCAGTATGGGACAGGGACCCTGCGTCCCTGGATCAGGTTTTGGTTCTGTCCCCCCTAGCCAGGCGGTCCCTTGCGTGGTGGCTGGACCCAAAGAACCTGTTGGTGGGCGGATCCTTTCTGGCCCCTTGCTGGGAGACAGTCACCACGGATGCCAGTCTGACAGGTTGGGGGGGCTTCTGGAGATCCCTATCATTCCAGTGGCAGTGGGGCCCTCTGGAGGCCCGCACCCCTATCAACATTCTAGAACTGAGGGCGATCAGGTTGGTTCTAGCCCGCTTGACCCCACACCTTCGGGGTCGGGCTGTTCAGGTATGCTCGGACAACCAGACGGCAGTTGCCTCCATCAATCATCAGGGAGGGACCCGGAGCAAGAGGGCCCTCAAGGAAGTGTCTCTGATCCTGTCCTGGGCAGAGGACAATGTTCCCTGCATCTCAGCTGTGTACATTCTGGGGGTGGAGAATCTGCAGGCAGACTCTCTGAGCAGGGGGACTTCTCGCCTGGGGGAATGGTCCCTCAGCAACAGGGTGTTTCGCTCTGTGTCACCGTTGGGGTCAGCCGGATGTGGATCTGTTTGCGTACCATCAAAATCACAAGCTTCCAGTCTTTGTGTCTCTGTCCCAGGACCCTCTGGCCTTAGCCATGGATGCTCTAACAATGCCCTGGCAGGGTTTTCAGCTACTGTATGTCTTTCCCCCATTCCCCCTGTTGGGCAGGGTTCTGCGAAAGATGGCTCAGGAAGGGGTGCCAGCAATCCTGGTGGCCCCCCGTTGGCCAAGAAGAGTGTGGTTCGCAGACATCGTGCAGCTGGCTGTAGATCAGTACGTTCTGCCCAAGGATCCATACCTGCTCACTCAGAGGTGGCTACGCTACCCCAATTTACAAACGCTGGCTTTAATGGCCTGGCTGCTGAAACCTCCATCTTAATGGAAAAGGGGCTGCCTGCCTCTGTTAACACCATGATCAGGGCTAGGAAAAAGTCCTCTTCTTCCATCTCTATAGGGTTTGGCGTACCTACATTGACTGGTGTGAGTCTAAAACTCTTCCCTGTCGGGTGTCTTCCTAGGATTCTGGAATTTCTTCAACATGGTTTGGATCTGGGGCTTCAACTCAGCACTCTGAAAGGTCATGTTTCTGCCTTGGCTGTTTTCTTCCAGAGATATTTTGCTCAGCATCATCTGGTCAGGACTTTTTTCCAGGGGGTTACTCATGTACGTCCTCCACGTAAGCCTATGTTACCAGTCTGGGACTTGAACTTGGTCCTATCTGCCTTGCAGTGTTCTCCTTTTGAGCCTGTGCATGCAGCTGCTTTGTCCATTCTTACTCTTAAGGTAGTCTTTTTGGTGGCTATCATTTCTGTTAGACGTGTTTCTGAGTTGGCGGTGCTTTCCATCAAGCCCCCTTACTTTAAGAGACACCAGGACAAGGTGGTGTTTCGCTTTAAGCCATATTTTCTGCCTAAGGTTGTGTCTGCGTTTCATCTCAATCAGGACATTGTTCTGCCTTCTCTGTGCCCTAATCCTAGTAACCCTAAGGAGAGGGCTTTACATTCCTTGGATGTGGTCAGGAACCTGAAGTTCTATTTGGTGGGTACTGAACCCTTCAGGAAGACTGGTGCTCTTTTTGTGGTCCCTTCTGGTCCTAAGAAGGGTCTGGCTCCAGCTAAGTCTACCATGAGCAAGTGGCTCAGTCAGGCTGTGATTCAGGCCTATTCTGCTAAAGGGAAGAATCCTCCCTTCCGCCTTACTGCTCATTGTACTCGTGATATTGGTGCCTCTTGGGCTTTTCAGCACCAAGTAGACCGCTACTTGGTTTTCTGTTCATACCTTTTCTAAGTTTTACAAGATTGATGTTCGGGCTTCAGCTGATGCTGCTTTTGGCCGCAAAGTTCTGCAGACGGCAGTGGTTTAAACTGCATGTTGTTGCTTTTTGGGGATCCCACCCTACCTTACGGACACTGCTATTGGATGTCCCAAACGTAAGGAGTTATCTCTGGAGCAGGACGTGCTGTATACTTAGAATTGGTATTATACGTATACAGCACGTCCTGCTCCAGAGAGAATTCCTTACGTTTGGGTTATACATCCACAAGATGGCGCTGGACTGCAGAGACAGCAAAAAAGTGGCTCCTCCCGCCCCCTTATATACCAGGGACCTCCCACAAATTCCCCAGTATTGACAAGCAGTTAGCAAGAAGCCGGGAGAATAACCATAATCAAACAATCTTAACAATAACCATGATAACAATCACCATACAGAGGTACTAAGAATAATAACAATGGCGGGGCTGGAGCAGGACGTGCTGTATACGTATAATACCAATTCTACAGGTGAGTAATCACAGAATTGTATTATTACCCGTTGTTTCTCTCTTTCCAATGGAGGCCGAGGAAATTTTTGACATTACCAGTTATACTCCCCTGGAGGAAGGGGAATTGTTTTCTGATTCAGAATCATCTGAGGAGCAGCCTAAGGTTTATGGTGATACCGGGGCTGGGGCTGACTCATGGTCCTCAGATGACACTGACAGGCTTTTGCCTCATATTTTTGAAGTGCTCTGTATTTCCCCTCCTGCCGTGGCTCCACAGCAGCAGGCTGAGCTTTTTCATACGGCTAGACCACGCTTGGAGTTTCCTGAACAAACTCACTTTAATAATCTGGTGCTCAACGAATTGGAAGGGCCTAGCAAGCTCCCTGTGGTGCCAAAGAGTTGGGATAAGAGGTATCCCTTTCCCGCTGAGGTGGTTAAGCGTTGGTCATGTCCTCCTGAAGTGGATGCACCTGTTCTGGGGCTGTCCAATACTTCTGTCATGCATTCTCCTGACACTACTACTCTGAAGGATGGTGAGGACCGGCGCATGGACCAGCTGGCTTGCCATGCTTTTGCCTGTGTGGGGACCGCACTGCGCCCGGTTTGTGCCTCTGCCATTACAGCTGTTGCTATTAAAGGCCTGCTCAAGAGTCTCTTAGATGGGGCCTCTGATGATGCAGGAGGAGAAGTGTACGGTTCTCTCCTGCTTTGCTATAAATTTGTAGCATATGTTCTGTCTGCTATGGATGATACCATTAGAATGTGTGGGAGGACTTCTGCTCTGCTGGTGGCTATACGCCGCTCTGTCTGGCTGCGTCAGTGGGTAGCTGATAATGCTGCTAAGAAGGCTCTCACTGGCTTTCCCTTTAAGGGGCTGCGCCTCTTTGAACGCTTGGACTTGTTTGCTAAGGGCGGCAAGTTACCTCAACGTAGGAGGCAGTCCCGGTCCTTTCGGGGTACAGGTGCCTTTCTCCCTTCCTTCCGTGGTTCCAGAATTGGGCGAGGAGCCTCCTTTGCTGGGGCCCGCAGAGATTATTGGGGAAGGGGCAGAGGACATGGCCGCCACGGCCCCTCCTGGGGTCCCAAGCCTAAGTCCTCCCCCAAGCCCCCTCAGGCATGAAGGGGCGCCCTCACCCATCCGGGTGGGGGGACGGCTTCGGCTCTTTGCTCACGTCTGGAGGCTTCACGTCTTAGACCGGTGGATTCAGGAGGTAGTGTCTTCCGGTTACAAGATAGTTTGCAGCCTGGCCACCCCCAAGATTTATCAAAACCCCCTGTCAGCTCAGGGTCTGTGCCTTGCTGTTCAAAACCTTCTGGAGTTGGGGGTCACCTGCCCGGTGCCTTTCAGGGAAAGGGGCAGAGGCTTCTATTTCAATCTTTGGATTTAAAGTGCCTCAACAAGTTTGTCAGATTCAGGCATTTTTGCATGGAAACCCTGCGCTCTGCAGTCAATTCACTGCGCCTGGGCGACTTCATGACATCTGTATACATCAAGGATGCTTACCTTCATGTACCAATTTTTCCAGGTCATCAAAAATTTCGCAGGATCGCTCGTGGAGATCTGCACTATTAGTTTGTAGTCTTGCCTTTCGGTCTCGCCTCGGCTCCCAGGGTTTTCACCAAGGTACTTCCTTACTTGGATGACATTCTCATCACTTCTCAGTCCTTCAGCAGGCAGAGCTGGATACCCAGAGGGTGGTGTCCACACTGGAGTCTTTCAGCTGGGTGATCAACCACCCCAAGTCTTCCCTGTCCCCGTCCTTGGTGAGGTCCTTTCTGGGCATGACTCTGGATATGTCTCCGGTCAAGATCCTTCTCCCTCAGCAGAAGGTGGAGTGTCTTCAAGCTCAGGCCCAGCTTCTTCTGTCTTGCCCTCATCACTCCTTACGGCAGGGGATACAGCTGGTGGCCTGATGGTGTCTTGCTTCGAGGCAGTATGCCCTGCCCAAGGTTCCAGATCTGCTCACTCAAGGACAGCTACGCCATCCCAATTTACAAAAGCTGGCTTTAACGGCCTGGCTGCTGAAACCTCCATCTTGATGGAGAAGGGGCTGCCTGCCTCTGTTGTTAGTACCATGATTCAGGCTAGGAAGAAGTCCTCGTCCTCTATCTACTATAGGGTATGGCATGCTTACATTGACTGGTGTGAGTCTAGGTCGCTTCCCTGTCGGGTGTTTTCTATCCCCAGGATTCTGGAATTCCTGCAACATGGTTTGGATTATGGTCTTCAACTTAGTACCCTCAAAGGTCATGTCTTAGCCTTGGCTATTTTCTTCCAAAGATCTTTTGCCAATCATCGTCTGGTTAAGACTTTTTTTCAGGGGGTTACTCACATGCGTCCTCCTCGTAAGCCTATGTTGCCAGTCTGGGATTTGAACTTGGTATTGTCAGCCTTGCAGGGGTCTCCCTTTGAGCCCTTGCGTGCGGCCCCTTTGTCTGTTTTGATGCTTAAGGTAGCCTTTTTGGTGGCTATCACTTCTGTTAGGCGTGTTTCTGAGTTGGCGGCGCTTTCTATCAAACCTCCTTACTTTGAGAGACACCAGGACAAGGTGGTGTTTCGTTTTAAGCCAAATTTTCTGCCTAAGGTTGTGTCTGCTTTTCATCTCAATCAGGACATTGTCTTGCCTTCTCTGTGCCCTAATCCTAGTAACTCTAAGGAGCAGGTTTTACATTCTCTGGATGTGGGGGAAGATCAGGAGCAATGTTAGAAAATATTATTTTACAGAAAGAGTAGTAGATGCTTGGAGCAAACTTCCAGCAGAGGTAGTTGAAAAATCAACAGTCACTGAATTTAAACATGCCTGGGATAAGCACACATCTATCCTAAGATAAAGAGTACATACAGTATACACATAAGGGCAGACTAGATGGACCGTATGGTCTCCTTCTGCCGTCAACCTTCTATGTTTCTATGTTAGAACCCTGAAGTTCTATTTGGTGGCTACTGAACCTTTTAGGAAGACTGATTCTCTTTTTGTTTTCCCTTCTGGGCCTAAGAAGGGTTTAGCTCCAGCTAAGTCCACCATCAGCAAGTGGATCCGTCAGGCTGTGATTCAAGCCTATTCTGCTAAGGGGAAGGAACCTCCTTTCCGCCTTTCTGCTCATTCTACTCGTGCTTCTGTTGAACAAGTTTGCAAGGCCGCTACTTGGTCTTCTGTTCATACTTTTTCTAAGTTTTACAAGGTTGATGTTTGGGCCTCAGCTGATGCTGCTTTTGGCCGCAAAGTTCTGCAGGTGGCCGTGGTTTAAACTGCCCGCTGTTGCTTCTCGGGATCCCACCCTACCTTACGGACACTGCTATTGGATGTCCCATGTGTAAGGAATCTTCTGGAGCAGGATGTGCTGTGTACTTGGAATAATACAATTCTGTGATTATTCACCTGTAGAATTAGTATTATAAGTATACAGCATGTCCTGCTCCATCCCACCCTTGTTATCATTATTCTTAGTTACCTCTGTATGGTGATTGTTCATATGTTCATTTGAATTATGGTTATTATAGTTCTCCCGGCTTCTTGTTAACTGCTTGTCAATATTGGGGAATTTGTGGGAGGTCCCTGGTTTATATGGGGCTGGGAGGAGCCGCAAGCTGTTTTCTGCAGTCCAGCGCCATCTTGTGGATGTATTACCCATGTGTAAGGAATCTTCTGGAGCAGGAAGTGCTGTATACTTATAATACCAATTCTACAGGTGAGTAATCCAGAATTATATTATCTCTGTGGGAGCACCCTGTCCCTAGGCCACGAACACCCGCTTTGCTGGCTTCACATCCCGGCACTGCGGGTGTGAGATGTGTGGTGCTTGTGAAAGGCAAGTGTTGTATCGCATGCCCGAGGGCACCTCTGATCTGAGGTTTGATTGCAAAATATACAGTAGCTTTATCATTGCTCTGTGGGCATTGCAGTGTAAGTGCTGGGTGCATGTAATCCTGCCTGTATACACATATATTACCCTAATATAGGCTTAATTGCGACCTCTGGCTGCTTCTGTGGGGATGGAGTTGGCCTTTAATGTCTTGCTAAACTTCTCCTTGTTCTAGAGGCCCAGGCATCTTACATTATGCAAGACCACTGCTAGAGTGTGTGTGTGTGTACAGCTTTAGTCTGATGTGCTTGTGTTCTCTTGCAGATGCCACTTCCAATGATCTGCAGGACCTCTTCTGTCAGAAGCTGCAGCAGTGCTGTGTGCTCTTTGATTTTATGGACTCTATATCTGACCTGAAGAGCAAAGAAATAAAGAGGGCCACACTGAATGAACTGGTAGATTATGTATCCACAAATCGAGGAGTGCTGGTTGAGTCTGCGTACCCCGATATCACCCAAATGGTAAGTGTTTTTTTCCCAGTATGGGCAACTACTGAAATAAACTGTTGGGTTTAAATGGATTTTTCAGGCAAAAGGTTAAAGCGGAGCAAAAGTAAGAAAAAAAGCAAGTTCAATAAATTGCACCCCTAAAGTCCCATTTTGGTGTGAGAGAGAGAATAGAGAGACAGCGAGAGATACTTAGCAATTAGCCATCATGGTTGCTTCAGGTCTCTGTTCCATTCATTAACTAACTAGTCCTGCACCCAGCTTCCTAAGCTATTCAATACTAAGGGGCGTGGCCAGCATTCCTTACCTCCTGGGTGTGTCTGCAATGATCTGCCCACAACCGGCCTCTGAGATTAGATACAAATTCTATAAAAGGTATAACTCCCACAATAATGAAAGGTCTTATAATCCTGAACAAGACTCTCTCAATATAGTCATAACTGACATATATCAGGAGTTACTGCTCTTCTACAAATAACATCCAGTGTCCGTGTCTAATTTGAGTGTCGGAGGCCAACCAATTAGGAATTCAATGATTCCTTTTTCAAGGGGAAATGGGCTGTAGCTCAGCTATTGAGGTAGTTGGCAGCCTTAGGGATTTACTCTTTATTTTGTGTATGTGTGTGTTTGGTGCATAACTGAGTGTGTGTTGTTCAGACTGGTGCTGGGGCCGCGGCGTGTGGTAATGGCGCCTGTGGGCGCCCATGAGGCGCTTCTCCCACTTGGGGCGGGGCCGGGCGCTAGCGCGCGCGCCTACGGCCCGCCCCCTGTGCTGCGGGCGCTGTTTGTTAGGTCCCGGCTTCTGGCCAGGAGATACGGGGGAGGGGCGGGGCCACGCGTGAACCGCGCCGGCCCTCCCTCCCTCCTCCTCTGCTCTCCTCGTGTACCCATGGTTCCTTCCTGCCTGCGCGCGGTAGTCAGGTGGGGCGAAGGTCGGGTGAGTGGCCTGTGGCCATCAGATTTTCTATTAACTCCTTATGGGACATTGCAGCATAGTCTTGAGTGTGTGTTTTTTTTGTGTGTTCCAGGTGGACCTCTGATCCAATTAAAGGGGTCCCTGGTTAAATTTAGTTGGCTTAAAATTCCTCCCACTCCGGACTTAAAGGGGCATCCCGGGTTGCATTACTGCGTAATTCCCTCGGAGCATTGTACACATATATAAATTTATATCTATTAAAAAAATCACCGTATGGAGGCATCCCCGGATACTGGGCTTGTGCCCCCCTCGGGGCAATGCAGGCTGTGTTTGGGGTGTGGGGTATCCCTTTTGGGGGGTGATGTATTTCTTTGTGTACCCTGTGCGCAGCGGTCTATTTCGCGGCAGATCGGATCTCAAGTGTCCGGTTCTGCTCCGCCAGTCTCCTCTCCGTCTCCCCCTCGCTTGACACGTGCCCCTTGTGACGTGGTCCTGGGCGGGGAGTCGCAATCTGAGGTGTGTGCCAAAATTGTTTTCCAGTGCCATTGCTAAAAAGGTCACTGCAAAGAGAAAACATTTGTATACGGCTGTGCAGGCCTTTGATAGGGAGAATTTTTACTCCCTGGATTGGTCTGATTGTTCCCCGCGAGAGGAAGGGGAGTTGTATGAGGAGTCTGATGATCAGCAGTTTGTGGGCGCTGATACCGAGCAGGGCCAGGGGGATTCCTTGGATACCGCTAGGGTCCTGGCTCATATGTTTGAGGTCCTGGTTATTGCTCCCCCCGAGGCGGCTCATCCGCTGAAGGGGGAGTTCTTTGAAGTGACTAAGCCGTGCTTGGAATTTCCTTATCAAAAGCATTTTGATGGTATCATTCTCAAGGAATGGGAGAGGCCGACTCGGCTTCGGGTGTCCCACCGGGTTGGGACAAGACATATACCTTTCCGGCGGACGCGGTGAAGCACTGGTCGTCTCCCCCCGAGGTGGATGCTCCTGTTTTGGGGTTGTCCAGCTCCTCAGTTCTCCATTCTCTGGAGTGCACTACTCTCAAGGATGGTGAGGATAAACGCATTGACCAGATGGCTTGTCATGGTTTTGCCAGTGTTAGATCGGCCTTGCGGCCGGTTTGTGCTTCTGCGCTTGTATTGGTAGTTGCCAGGTCGGTTGTTAGAGGATTGTTGACCTCTTCCGGGCTTGATCCGGCTAGTGAGGAGTTTGCCGACCTTAAGCGCTGTGAGTTGTTTTTGTCCTTTGTGCTGTCCGCCCTGGACGACACTTTGGTGATGTGTGGCAGAGCTGCGGCCCTGCTTGTGGCTATCCGCCGGTCGGTTTGGCTACGCCAGTGGGCGGCTGATTTTGTGTCCAAAAAGTCGCTCACGGCCCTTCCCTTTGTGGGATTGCGGCTCTTTGGATAAAAATTGTATTCGGGGGCAAAGGGAGGTAAGTTACCTCAGCGAAAGAAGCAGCGTCGTACCTTTCGGGGGGGCGGCTTCCTTCTCTGTCCTTTCGTGGGGCTAGAGTTGGCAGGGGTTCGGCCTTCCCTTCGTCCAGAGGTGATTCCTGGCCTAGGGGCAGGGGTCGGGCCCGTCCAGGACACAGTTGGGGCTCCAAGCCTAGAGCCGCTGCCAAGCCGGCTCAGCAATGAGGTAGCGCCCTCACCCTTGCGGGTGGGGGGACGGTTGCAACTCTTCTCCCAGGTCTGGGTCCAAGAGGTCTCGGACAGGTGGATTCAGGAAGTGGTGTCTTCCGGTTACAAGCTGGCGCTCAAGATCCGGCCCCCTCCCAGATTCTTCAGTTCTCGGGTGCCGTCAGATCCTCTGGCCGCCCAGGGGCTTCGGGTGGCAGTAGCAAGTCTCATGGACATGGCTGTCATCTGTCCGGTGCCCCTCTCAGGCCGGGGCCTGGGCTTCTATTCTAATTTGTTCACGGTGCCCAAGAAGGACTGTTCCATTCGTCCCATTCTGGATCTGAAGTTGCTCAACAGGTTCGTCCGTCCAGAACATTGGGACATCAATGTTCTGGAGTTGAGAGCCATAAGGTTGGTTCTGGCTCACTTGACTCATCAGTTGTGGGGCCTACCCCACAGAGGTATCCCTTTCCTGCTGATGTTGTTAAGCGTTGGTCATGTACTCCCGAGGTGGATGCGCCCGTTCTAGGGTTGTCCAATACTTCTGTCTTGCATTCTCCTGACACTACTACCCTGAGAGATGCCGAGGACCGGCGTTTGGACCAACTGGCCTGTCATGCCTTTGCCTGTGTGGGGACGGCACTGCGCCCGGTTTGTGCCTCTGCTATTACGGCTATTGCCATTAAAGGGGTGCTTTAAGTGTATTTTGGATAGGGCATCTGAGGATGCGGATAGAGAGGATTTTAGATCTCTCCTGCTTTGTGAGGAATTTATTGCATATATCTTCTCTGCCATGGATGGTGCCATTAGAATGTGTGGTAGGACTTCTGCCCTGTTGGTGGCTATACGCTGCTCTGTATGGCTACGTCAGTGGGTGGCTGACAATGCTGCTAAGAAGGCTCTCTCTGGTTTCCCCCCCAAGGTCCTGCGTCTCTCTGGGGAACGCTTGGATTTGTTTGCTAAGGGTGGTAGGTTACCTCAACGCAGGAGGCCATCTCTGTCCTTTCGGGGGACAGGTGCCTTTTTCCCATCCTTCCGTGTTTCCAGAACTAACCGTGGAGTCTCTTTTACTGGGGCCCGTGGAGACCATTGGGGTAGTGGCAGAGGACGTGGCCGTCCTGGGGTCTCAAGCCAAAAACCTCACCCAAGCCCCCTCAGGCATGAAGGGGCGCCCTCACCCATCCGGGTGGGGGGATGGCTTCGGCTTTTTGCTCACGTCTGGAAACTTCACGTCTCAGACCGGTGGATTCGGAAGGTAGTGTCCTCCGGTTACAAGATAGTTTGCAGCCTGGGCGCCTTCAAGATTCATCAAATCCCGGATGGCTCAAAACCCCCTTCTGCGCCTTGCTGTCCAAAACCTTCTGGAGTTAGGGGTCATCTGCCAAGTGCCTTTAAAGGAAAGGGGCAGAGGCTACTATTTCAATCTTTTCACTGTTCCCAAGAAAGACGGGTTCATCAGACCCATCCTGGATTTAAAGCGCCTCAACAAATTTATCAGATTCAAACACTTTCGCATGGAGACTCTGCGCTCAGCTGTAAATTCACTATGCCCGGAGGACTTCATGACCTCTGTAGACATCAAGGATGCTTACCTTCATATACCAATCTTTCCAGGTCATCAGAGATTCCTCAGGTTCGCTCTGGAGGATCAGCACTACCAATTTGTGGCCTTGCCCTTTGGTCTCACCTTGGCTCCCAGGGTATTCACCAAGGTGCTGGCGGGCATTATGGCTCTGCTGAGATCTCAGGGCATTCGCATCCTTCCTTACTTGGACGACATTCTCATCATGTCTCAGTCCTTCCAGCAGGCCGAGATGGATACCCAGCTGGTGGTTTCCACACTGGAGTCCTTCGGCTGGGTGATCAACCTTCCCAAGTCTTCCCTGTCAACGTCAATGGTCAAGTCCTTTCTGGGCATGACTCTAGATACATCTCAGGTCAAAATCTTTCTCCCTCAGCAGAAGGTGGACAGTCTGCAAGCTCAAGCCAAGCTTCTTCTGTCTTGCCCTCATCCTTCTACCCGGCAGGGTATGCAGATGGTGGGCCTGATGGTGTCTTGCTTTGAGGCTGTTCCATACGCTCAGTTTCACATGAGGCCTCTTCAACTTTACCTCTTGTCAGTTTGGGATCGGGACCCGGTGTCCCTGGATCAGGTGTTCTGTCCCCTCTGGTCATGCGGTTTCTCTCGTGGTGGCTGGACTCAAGAAACCTGTTGGTGGGCAGATCCTTTCTGGCTCCGTGCTGGGAGACAGTCACCACAGATGCCAGTCTGACAGGTTGGGGGGGGGGCTTCTGGAAATCCCTGAAATTCCAGAGTCAGTGGGGCCCTCAGGAGGTCCACACCCATATCAACGTTCTGGAACTATGGCCGATACGGTTAGTTCTCGTCCAACTGACTCCACACCTTCGGGGTCGGGCTGTTCAGGTCCGCTCGGACAACAAGATGGCGGTTGCCTACATCAATCATCAGGGAGGGACCCGGAGCAAGAGGGCCATCAAGGAAGTGTCTCTGATACTCTCCTGGGGGGAGGAGAATGTTCCCTGCATCTCGGCAGTGTACATCCCGGGAGTGGAGAATCTGGAGGCAGACTCCCTCAGCAGGGGGACTTCTCGCCTGGGAGAATGGTCCCTCAGCAGCAGGGTGTTTCGCTCCCTGTGCCACCGTTGGGGTCAGCCGGATGTGGATCTGTTTGCGTCCCTCCACAATCACAAGCTTCCAGCCTTTGTCAATCTGTCCCAGGACCCTCTGGCCTTGGCCATGGATGCACTAGCAATGTCTTTGAAGAGCTTTTAGCTCCTTTATGTGTTCCCTCCGTTTCCTCTGCTGGGCAGGGTGCTGCGCAAGATATCCCAGGAAGGGGTGCCAACCATCCTGGTGGCCCCCTGTTGGCCAAGATGAGTGTGGTTCGCAGACATTGTGTAGTTGGCGGTAGATCAATACACCCTGCCCAAGGTTCCAGACCTGCTCACTGTACCTAGGATTTTGGAGTTTCTGCAACATGGTTTGGATTTGGGTCTTCAACTTAGTACCCTTAAAGGTCATGTTTCTGCCTTGGCCATTTTCTTCCAAAGATCTTTTGCTCACCATCGTTTGGTTAAGACCTTCTTCCAGGGTTACTCATGTGCGTCCCCCACGTAAGCCTATGTTACCAGTCTGGGATTTAAACTTGGTCTTATCTGCCTTGCAGGGGTTTGAGCCCTTGCGTGAGGCCCCTTTGTCCATTTTGACGCTTAAGGTAGTCTTTTTGGTGGCCATCACTTCTGTTAGGCGTGTTTCTGAGTTGGCGGCGCTTTCCATCAAGCCCCCTTACTTTGAGAGACATCAGGACAAGGTGGGGTTTCGTTTTAAGGCAGATTTTCTGCCGAAGGTTGTGTCTGCTTTTCATTTCAATTGGGACATTGTTTTGCCTTCTCTGTGCCCTAATCCTAGTAACCCTAAGGAGTGGGTTTTACACTATTTGGATGTGGTTAGGAGCCTGAAGTTCTATTTGGTGGCTACTGAATCCTTCAGGAAGACTGATGCTCTTTTTGTGCCCCCATCTGGACCTAAGAAGGGTCTGGCTCCAGCTAAGTCCACTATCAGCAAGTGGATCCGTCAGGCTGTGATACAAGCCTATTCTGGTAAAGGGAAGGAACATCCCTTCTGCCTTACTGCTCATTCTACTCGTGTTATTGGTGCCTCTTGGGCTTTTCAGCACCAAGCTTCTGTTGAACAAGTTTGCAAGGCCGCTACTTGGTCTTCTGTTCATACTTTTTCCAAGTTTTACAAAGTTGATGTTAAGGCCTCAGCTGATGCTGCTTTTGGCCGCAAAGTTCTGCAGGCGGCAGTGGTTTAAACTGCCCGCTGTTACTTGGGGGATCCCACCCTACCTTACAGACACTGCTATTGGATGTCCCATGTGTAAAGAATATTCTGGAACAGGACGTGCTGTATACATATAATACCAATTCTACAGGTGAGTAATCACAGAATTGTATTTTTCCCTATATCCAGTCCAGGTCGTCCCGAGTGATCCCTGCCCCCTATAAAGGCTGTTGTACCTCTATCATTCTCCAGTTGTTCATCTTGCAGTCTTGGCTGCAGAAGATCGTTTGACAATCTCTCAGTTCTTGGCAGCAGAGCGGGGCTACCTAGCCCGTCAGCCGCTGCGGGCCCTATTTCCACAGATTCCTTCTGACCCACTCCTGCCTCCCAGCCTCTGGCTGCTACGGGATCGCGACAGTAGGGTAAACGCCGGGATCTGTTGGCGTTCTGCGGAGCTTGGCTCTGGGCCGCAGACCCTATACTAAAGGGTAGCCGGCCACAAGCTCATGGTGAGCCTGGGGGGGACCACTATATTCTGTTGATTTGTACCCTTCCTGCCCACAAGCTTTATTGGTGGTTGTGTGTGTTTTACTGTGTTGGTGGTTGTTCACTTCGGTTCCTCGCTGGCTCAGCTGGGCCATATTGGAGCACTGCTGCTTGGGCCTGCTGGACACTGGGAGCCTGGCCTTTTTTCCTGCTGCTGCTGGGGGATCTCGCTTGTCATCTGAGGCTGCGCTGTCCCTCTGTTGGTGTCGTGAGTCCCTCTCTTTCTGGCTGTATATTATGACCAATTGCATTTTGATTATTCTGATCATGGGCATTTCTCCCCCTCTTGTATAGATTGTGGGCTTGAGGTTGAGGATTGTGGTTCCTCCCAGTCCCCCTTTTTTATTAAGAGGGATCACTTATAGTTTTGGTCCATTAGTGTCTTGTAACCTTACTGATTTTGACCATTTTTTTATCACCAAAATGGAGGCTTGGAGGGATAGTGAGCTGGGGGCCCCATCTGGGCAGGAAAGGCTCTGCCCCTTGTGCAATAGGAATCCTCTGGGCGGATTCGGATTTGTACCACTTGCGCCAGAGGCATTCTTTTGGATCATGAATGAGCGGGCGTCCCTGCCCCTAGCCCTTCACTGCCTGCGGCCTCTCCGGACCCTCCGCTGCTGCACTCAGCCCCCAGTGAGGGGGGAGCCAGCAGGGGGTCTCATGCTGACCTGTCGCATAGGCTGGCCAATCTCGAGAGACAGATCTTGCGGTCGGCTCCCAAGAAAGCCACGAGTAAGAAACGGCATCTCGAGCCCGTTTACTCGGATAATGACAATCTCTTTGATGATCTGGGCTCTGTGGAGGAAGGTGAGTTTCCAGATGATTCACGCCCCACTGTGGATTATTCGGCTGGCGATGACAGTTTGTCTGGTTCTTCCTCGGACGAGGATGCGTGGCTCTCGGATGATACGGAGAAATTGCTTACCTCAGTGTTCGAGACACTACACATTGTTTCTCCTAGTGCGGCTAAGAGGAAGCAGGGAGATTTGTTTAGGCCCAGAAGACAAAGGCGGGTCTTCCCGGAGCAGGTCCATTTTTCTGGTTCTTCCTCGGACGAGGATGCGTGGCTCTCGGATGATACGGAGAAATTGCTTACCTCAGTGTTCGAGACACTACACATTGTTTCTCCTAGAGCGGCTAAGAGGAAGCAGGGAGATTTGTTTAGGCCCAGAAGACAAAGGCGGGTCTTCCCGGAGCAGGTCCATTTTTCTAACATGATTTTCAAGGAATGGGAAAGGCCTAACAAGTTGCCGTCGGTACATAAGGGCCTGGACAGGTGGTACTCCTTCCCTGATGAGCTGGTTCGGCTACGGTCTCGCCCCCCCGTGGATCCCCCTGTGTCAGGGTTGTCCAACACTACTATTATGCCGTCACCTGATACTGCTTCCTTACATGACCCGGCTGGCAAGCGCATGGATCAGCTGGTCTGCCATGCGTTTACCCTTGCGGGTGCCCTCTTTTGCCCTGTGTGCCGCACACTCTCTCTCTAGCCATCAGAAAGAAGGTGAGACACCTTGTGGATAGAGCTAAGGCTCGCAAGCGGGCTGAGGAGTATAAAGAACTCAAGGCCTGCTTGGATTTCATTGGCTTTGTTGCTTCTGCCATGGACGATGGGGTCCGGCTCAGTGCCAGGATTTCGGCCCTGCTTGTTGTCCTTCGCCGCTCGCTCTGCCTGCGGCAATGGTCGGCTGATGCGGCTGCCAAGAAGTCTCTTACGAGTCTCTCCTTTGTGGGGCACAGGCTGTTTGGGGAATGCCTGGACCTTTTGGTCAAGGATGGTAGACTCCCTCAGGGACGGAAGCCTGTTCAGTCCTTTCGGAATACCTCTGCCTATCGCTCCTTTCGGGGAGGAAGAGGCTCTTTATTTCCAGGTGGTCGCAGAGATACCTGGGGTAGAGGTAGGTCCCGCGGCTGACCTAATCCCTCCTGGGGAACCAAATCCAAGCCCCCTTCCAAGTCCCGTCAAGCATGAGGGGGCGCCCTCACCCATCCTGGTGGAGGGACAGCTTCTGCTGTTTGATCTGATCTGGAGGCGGCACGTCTCGGATCAGTGGATTCAGGAAGTAGTGTCCTCCAGTTAAAAGATAGAGCTGGCAATCGGGCCGCACACAAGATTCCTCTGATCATGGATATCCTGAAACCCATTTAAAGAATGGCCGTGCAACACCTCCTGTGATTAGGTGTGATTTGTCCTGTACCTCGACAGGAACAGGGTCAGGGTTTCTACTCCAACCGGTTCACGGTTCCCAAGAAGGACGGAACATTAAGACCAATCCTGGACCTGAAGGGTCTCAACAGGTTTGTCAGAGTCAGACATTTCTGCTTGGCAGTGAGATTGCTACGTCCCGGCGACTTCATGACCAAGGTGGACATTTTCCAGGGGCATCAGAAGTTCCTGAGGTTTGCTCTGGAGGATCAGCATTACCAGTTTATGGCACTTCCATTTTGGGATATACTCATCATGGCTATCCTGAGGAATCAGGGCATTCGTGCGCTGCCCTATCTGGACGACTTGCTGATTGCGGCCCAGTCCCTTCAGCAGGCAGAGAGCGATACTCGGACGCTGTTGTCAACCCTAGAAGCCTTTGGCTGGGTAATCAATTACCCAAAGTCATTTCTCAATCCATCAACAGGGAGATCCTTCCTGGAAATGACAATAGACACCGCTCAGGTCAAGGTTTTTCTGCCACAGCAGAAGGTTTTGGGTCTCCAGACGCAGGTGCAGGCCTTGCTGTCTTGTCAGCGGCTGTCAATACGTCTGGGGTGAGATTGGTGGGCCTAATGGTGTCCTGCTTCGAGGCAGTGCCCTTCGCCCAATTTCACATGAGACCTCTTCAGTTGAACCTGCTGACCGGCTGGAATCGGATGCAGGAATCTCTGGAACAAGAATTTTCACTCCCGGAACCTGCTGGTGGGCAAATCCTTTCTGACTCCCCATTGGGAGAAAGTTACCACGGATGCCAGTCTGACAGGCTGGGGAGGCGTTTGGCAGACTCAGAATATCCAGGGTCACTGGGGTCCGCAGGAGAACCGCTTACCCATAAATCTTTTGGAGCTGAGAGCGATCCGGTTGGTGCTTCTTCGCTTGACTTCCCATTTAGGGGATCGTGGGATCTAGGTTCGCTCGGACAATAAGACTACTGTTGCCTGCTTCAATCACCAGGGCGGGTGCAAGAGAGCCCTCAAGGAGGTGACCCAGATTCTGACTTGGGCAGAGGAGAATGTTCCCTGCATCTCGGTGGTCTACATTCCCGGGGTAGAAAACCAGGAGGCAGACTCCCTGAGCAGGAGCGCCTTGCACCTGGGGGAATGGTCTCTCAGCAACAAGACCTTTCACGCTGTGTCTCCGCTGGGGTCAGCCGGACATGGACCTGTTTGCGTCCAGACACAATCACAAGCTTCCAAGGTTCGTCTCCCTCTCAAGAGATCCTCTGGCCATTGCCTCAGACGCTCTGGCAATTTCTTGGATGGAGTTCAAGTTTCTTTATGCATTCCCTCTGTTTCCACTCCTGGGCAGAGTGCTGTGCAAGATAGCCCAGGAAAGGGTACCAAGTATCCTGGTGGCTCCTCGCTGGCCGAGAAGGAGTTGGTTTGCGGACATAGTTCAGATGTCAGAGGATCGCTACATCATTACCGACGACCCAGGGCTTCTCACACAGGGGTCGCTGCTGCACCCCAATTTACGGACGCTGGCTTTGACGGTCTGGCTATTGAAACCTCGCTCCTGATGGAAAAGGGGCTGTCGGCCACGGTTGTGCATACCATGATTCAGGCACGGAAGAAGTCTTCTTCCATGATATACTACAGTTTGGCACGCTTATATTGCTTGGTGCGAGACCAAGAGTCTCCCTTGCCGCACATTTTCTATTTCTAGGATTCTGGAGTTTTTGCAACACTGCTTAGACTTGGGTCTCCAGCTGAGCACCCTCAAGGGTCAGGTTTCAGCTTTAGCCATCTTTTTCCAGAGATCCTTTGGCAACCATAGGTTGTTCAAGTCCTTTTTCCAGGGAGTCAACCATGTCCGGCCACTGTGTAAGTCTGTATTACCGGTGTGGCACTTGAATTTAGTACTTTCTGCTCTTCAGGGCCCTCCCTTCGAACTATTGTGCGATGCTGCATTGTCTATTTTGACTCTCAAGGTGGTCCTTTTGGTAGCGATCACCTTGGTGCGTCGTGTATCAGAGCTGGCTGCACTTTGTATGAAACCTCCCTATTTTGAGCGGCATAGGGATAAGATGGTTTTTCACTTTAAACCTGATTTTTTGCCTAAGGTCGTTTCTCCCTTTCACCTTAATGAGGAAGTTATCTTACCTTCATTGTGTCCAGCACCGACTAATTCTAAAGAAAGGACCCCCCATGCCTTGGATGTGGTCAGAGCCATAAAGTATTACCTGGCTGCGACTGAATCCTTCAGGAAATCGGATTTGCTCTTTGTCCTAACAGAGGGCTCTAGGAAAGGTTTGCCACCAGCCAAGTCCACTCTCAGTAAGTGGATCAGACAGGCGGTGGTGTGCAAGCATGCTCTGCCAAGGGGAAGGAACCCCTCTTTATCGGATCACAGCTCATTCTACCAGAGCTATTGGTGCCTCTTGGTCTTCAGTTCATACCTTTACCAAGCTTTACAAGGTGGATGTCAGGGCCTCAGCTGATGCTGTCTTTGGCCGAAAGATGCTTCAGGCGGTAGTGAAATGAACTACATGCTGTTTTCGCACAGGGGAACTGGTTTTGGATGTCCCACATGTTATCACTTGGGACAACCTGGACTGGATATAGGGAAAAATACAATTCTGTGAAACTCACCTGTAGAATTGTTTTTGGATATATCCAGTTCAGGTCCCCCCCCCCCCTTGTTCATTGTTTCCTGTTTGCCTGTTATGGTGATCATCATATTCTTGGTGTGCCACACACCCCGCTTCACTTCTAAATATTCATCAATTAATGGGTTAATCCACCGCCAGGTGACGTAGTGCAGAGAGGAAGTCTTGTAACGAGCCCCCTTCCGGCCTATATTTACCTGGTACCTCCCTTCAATCACCAGTATTTTTCTCTCTGCTTGCTGACAAGTCAGAAGATGGAAGTCTCCTGCTTACAGGTAGGCCGGGGTATTCTTACCCCGCCACCCCCCTTTTGGTCTATTTCTGCCCGGTTTGAGTTTGTATACCTTTATGGTAGAATGGAAGCCTCCCAGCCTAGGCTGCTCACCGGGCAAATGGTAGATGGCACTTTAAGTGCCTAGGAGCTTATCTCCTACCGCTCGACCTCATGCGTGGGGCAATGCGGCTATCCGGCATGGTGATCCGGAAATGGGATGCCCCTGTCCCGAGGGTCCCCGTAGCCCCTTTCTCTCCCGTTACGGTCCCTTCTCCCTTCACTATGGGGGGGGGGGGGGGGGGTGAGGGTGTGCTTTAAGTATGTGTGTTTCACTTGTATCACTTCATTTCAACATGTGTGTGTGTTCATGATTATGCATTCAGTGTTATTCAGCATGTGTATACATTCGGTTTAGGTCTGCTTGAATGGCAGACTGCACTGGGTAGGTGGCTGGCCGCTTTTTAGCAGACTATTGCTTTAGTGGCCCCCTGCCCCCTTCCCCCCTCCCCCCTTCCCCGCTGGCTTTTCATGTGCTCTTTTAGGCTGCGCTATGCGGTCTTTATTATTATTATCCTCCCCCCTCCGCCCTGGGCGCACGTGTAGTGGCCCATCTGGAGTAATCTTCAGCTGAATGGCTGTACTGATTGGCGTGGGGGGGGCGGGTCCTGGTGACGCGGCATCGGGGGCGCGGCGCCGACGTCATGCAGCGTTTTGCGGTGGGCCCAGCGTTTACTTCCCTTCAAAGGGAAGAGGTCGCGTGGGCGCGCGGCCGTACTTAGTTGTCTGTGCTGTGGCTGCTGGCTGCAGTCCTGCTCTCCGGCTGCTGCCTTCGCTGGGCCAGGTAAGCGGCCCCACCCGTTGGGGCCGTTAAAATGGGGAGTGCATATCTTTTAATAGTTGGATATGGGGGGGAGTCACATTTTATTAAGGGGGCATGATTTTGCTCATATTTAAAGGCACTTTGGTGCCATGCCTGTATGATTCTTATACACATGTGAGGATCTGATTGGGGTTTCTTTTTCCTTACAGATCCTGGGATCCCTGCTTATGGTGGCCCTCCGGCTCTATGTTGCCTGGCTATTTATTGGGATATCTATTAATGCATTTATATATATATAGACTATATACTGATATATATAGTTTATTAAAGGGGACCTTAACTTAACTTAAAAAAAATAAAAATAAATAAAAAATCCTCCCTTCCGGGACATTACTAATAAAGGGGGCATCCCGGGTTGGCTTATGCCTTAAAAGTCCCAAGTATTGCGAATACCATAAATCACCATATGGAGGCTTCCGTAAATTCCGGAAACGGTTCTGCTGAGCCGTTCGGGGGGTGCGTAGGTTGTGGGGTTCCACTCCCAGCTGATGATGTCTTTATTTGCATCCCTTGTGCAAAACAGACTATTGCGCGCCAGTCCGTTGCTTCGGCTGCGGGCCCATCGCATCCTTCATCATCTCCTACCTCTCCCTCCCTGTTCCGGACCCCGCATGACACTGTCAAAAGTGGGGATTCGCATTCCGAGGCGGCGGCACAGCCCAGCCCCCGGAAAGTAGTGCCCGTTAAAGCAGCGTTAAAGGCCGCTGCAAAACGGAGGCACCTGACTCCGGTACCTTCGGCTCCACAGGACGAGCTATGTGAACCTGTGGAATGGTCCGATGGATCCCCGGACGAGGATGAATTCCCGTCTGAGTCAGATGAGCCTGCAGGTCAGCTTGTGGCTGATGTGATTGGCGATTGGTCAGAGGGGGTTGTTTTTGACACCCCCTCCATTCTGGCTCAAATGTTTAAAATTTTGAGTTTAGATCCACCTGAGGCGGCCGCCCTGCCAAAGGGTCAGTTGTTTAAGGAGCCTCAGCCGCGTTGGGTTTTTCCCAGACAACACCACTTTGAGAGGGTGGTCCTTAAAGAATGGGAACATCCCACGCGGTTATCTGGAATTCCTTCCAGTTGGGAAAAGCGTTATCCTTTTCCGCCAGAATTGGTGAAGCTTTGGTCTGTCCCTCCTGACGTCGATACCCCTGTACTAGGGCTCTCCAGCACGGCTATGGTACAGTCTGCTGAGACCACTGTCCCTAAGGATGGGGAAGATCGTCGGATTGACCAATACGCTCGCCATGGTTTTATTTATTCCGGGTCAGCGTTGCGCCCGGTATGTGCTTCAGCCCTTCTGCTATTGGCAATTAAGTCCTTAATTCAGGGGCTATATGAGGATCTTAATCCCGCTTGCAAACAGTTCACTGCGCTTAAGCAGTGTGAATCTTTTGTGTCTTATGTCCTGGCCACTCAGGACGATGCGCTGGCTATGAGTAGCAAGGCAGCGGCTATGCTGGTGGCTATTCGCAGGTCAGTATGGCTGCGTCAGTGGTCAGCGGACGCAGCTTCTAAAAAGGTGCCTACAGCTCTCCCCTTTTTGGGGTTGCGTCCGTTCGGGGAGAAAATTGATTCAGTCGCAAAGGGTGGTAAGATGCCACAACGCAAGAGGCCTCGGGTCCCCTTTGGGGGGGCAGGTTCCGGTAGGCCCTCCTTTCGAGGATTCAGAGCGGGCAGGGGTGCTTCCTTTCCCGCTACCAGAGGTGCAGGTTGGACTCGGGGGAGGGGCCGTGGCCGGCCCACTCAGTCCTGGGGCACCAAGCCCAAACCTGCTGATAAGCCCACTCAGCAATGAGGGGCTGCCCTCACCCGTGCGGGTGGGGGGACTATTGCGACACTTCTCCCAGGTTTGGAACCAAGTGGTTCCAGGCAGATGGATCCAGGAGGTAGTGTCGGCCAGTTACGACCTGGAATTCGAGTCTCACCCTCCTTCACGGTTCGTTCGGTCTCGGGTGCCCATCGTTCCTTTGGCTACGCAGGGGCTCCTGGCTTCGGTAAGGGATCTGTTAGAGATAACGGTCATCCGGCCGGGGCCGCGCTTAGAGATGGGCCTCGTTTTCTACTCCAATCTTTTCGTAGTCCCCGAGAGAGATGGGTCGGTTCATCCCGGCCTGAACTCTCATCAACACAGAGTGTTTCTTCCTTTTGCCCAAATTCACACGAGAACGCTTCAGCTATTTCTGTTAGCGTTTTGGGACCAGCAACCTCGGTCGCTGGATCAGTCCTTCCAGTTGTCCTCCCGTGTACGGCAGTCCCTCCTGTGGTGGTTGGTCTCGACCAATCTTGTGTAGGGCAGGCCTTTCCTGACCCCCCTTTGGAAAATTGTCACCATGGACGCCAGTCTGTCGGGATGGGGCAGATTCTGGAAGGAGCTGCAGTTTCAGGGGCAGTTACCCATCAATATTCTGAAACTGAGAACCATCCGTCAGGTGCTTGCTCTCCTGACTCGGCACGTTCTGGGCCTTCCGGTCCAGATGTGTTCAGGCAATCAAACAGCGGTTGCTTACGTCGGTCTTCAGGGAAGGACTCGCAGTCTGAGTACTCTCAGAGAAGTGTCCCTGATCCGGACCTGGGCAGTGTTCCATGTTCCTTGTCTCTCGGCGGTTTACATTCCAGAGGTGAAGAAACAGGTAGCGGACCGGGTGAGCAAGGGCTCTCCCCGTCTGGAAGAATAGGCTCTCCATCCTCGGGTGGTTCTCTCACTGTGTCTCCAATGGGGGACCCCGGAGGGGGACCTGTTGGCCCCTCATCACTATCACAGGCTCCCGAACTTCGTGTCGCTCTCCCAGGATCCTCTGGCAGTGGACGCCATGTCCCTGAACTGGGGAGTTCTGGGATTTCTATGCCTGTTTCCTTCTATGCCCATGCTGGGCAGGGTTCTTCAGAAGTTGGCTCTGGAAAAGGTGTACGCCGTTCTCGGGGCCCCAAGGAGGCCAAGACGAGTAAGGTTCGGAGACATCGTTCGGCTGGCAGTGGTCCAGTTCGTTCTGCCTCTTCGGCCCGATCTGCTCACTCAGGGTCAATTGTGTTACCCCAATTTACCAGCGCTGGGTTTGATGGCCTGGCTGCTGAAACCTCCATCCTGACGGAGGAGGGTCTTTCTGATTCAGTCATTAAGACTCTGATCAGTGCCCGGAAGAAGTCTTCTTCCATCACCTACTATAGGACTTGGAAAGCCTATATCGCTTGGTGTGAGATAAGATCTTTTCCTTGTAGGATCTTTTTGGTCTCCAGGATTCTGGAGTTTTTACAATCAGGGCTGGACTCTGGTCTCCAGCTAAGTACGTTGAAAGGGCAGGTCTCTGCCTTATCTATCTTTTTTCAGAAGCGTGTTGCGCTTAAACCTTTAGTTAAAGCTTCTTTCCAGGGGGTTACGCATGTGCGGCCTCCCAGGAAACCATTACTCCCTGTTTGGGATTTGAATTTGGTTCTTTCTGCTCTTCAGGCTCCTCCTTTTGAGCCTTTGCAAGATATTGCTTTGTCTACCCTGACTCAGAAGATTGTCTTCTTGGTAGCGATCACTTCGGTCCGGCTTGTCTCAGAGTTGGCGGCCTTGTCTATCCAGGTGCCTTACTTTGAGAGGCATCAGGATAAAGTGGTCTTTCGGTTCAAGCCAGACTTTCTTCCTAAGGTTGTTTCTGCTTTTCATTTGAACCAAGATATTGTTCTTCCCTCCTTGTGTCCTAATCCTAAGAATGACAAAGAGAGGGTTTTGCATTGTTTGGATGTAGTACGCTGTGTTAAGGACTACTTGATTATCACGTCTCCTTTTCGTAGGACGGATTCCTTTTTTGTTGTGCCCCATGGGCCTAAGAAGGGTTTGGCACCAGCCAAATCTGCCATTAGCAAGTGGATACGTCAGGCCGTTACTGCGGCCTATTCTGCTAAGGAAAGAGTTCCCCCTTTTCGTATCACTGCTCATTCCACTCGTGCTGTTGGGGCGTCTTGGGCATTTCAGCACCAAGCTTCTGTTGAACAGGTTTGTAAGGCCGCCACTTGGTCTTCTGTTCACACTTTTTCTAAGTTTTACAAAGTTGATGTGCGGGCCTCAGCGGATGCTGTTTTTGGCCGCAAAGTTCTGCAGACTGCAGTCATTTAAGTTATGCTTCACCTGGCCTTGAGATGCCCATCCCTTGTGGACACTGCTTTTGGATGTCCCATTAATTGATGAATATTTAGAAGTGAAGCGGGGTGTGTGGCACACCAAGAATAATACCATTTTGTGAGTACTCACCTGAAAAATGGATATTGTTGGTGTGCCACACACCCCGCTTCACCCCCACCCTTTCCGGTATTACCGAAGCCTTTATATGGTGAAGCCTTTATTATTTATATCAAAATTGATTTTGAGGTTACCGGTGGAATACTGGTACCTTGTCTTTCTGCTTTTTAATATACTGGTGATTGAAGGGAGGTACCAGGTATATATAGGCCGGAAGGGGGCTCGTTACAAGACTTCCTCTCTGCACTACGTCACCTGGCAGTGGATTAACCCATTAATTGATGAATATTTAGAAGTGAAGCGGGGTGTGTGGTACACCAACAATATCCATTTTTCAGGTGAGTACTCACAAAATGGTATTTTTTATTCATTGGACATTGTTTTTTCATAAACCTTGTTAGAGTACAAGCTGAAGCTATGGGAAGTAACATGGTTTCTTGGGCCCCCCGGCCTGTCCTCTTTTTTTGTCTACTGCTTTTTAACCACTGGAGAATGATAGAGGGACACCAGCCTTTATAGGGGGCCGGGAGGAGCTACATCTTTTGATCTTGCAGTCGGCGCCCCCTAGGGGCGAACTACCCACATGTCATCACTTGGGACGACCTGGACTGGATATATCCAGGTGAGTTTCACAGAATTGTATTTTTTTCTGACCCCAGATATGCTCTGTCTGCGCAAAGCACAGCTAAAACCCCACCCCCTGCAGTTTTGACCCCTCCTCAGTTTGTGATGCTTTTGAGTCAAGATGGTGCCCGTATCCTAGAGTGCTTAACAGAGTTGCAGGCCAGTGGGGGAAAAGAATAAAGTGTGACTGAAAACTTTTAATATATTAATTTTAGATGCTGGGGAATCATATGCTTTGGGCTTTTCCTTAAATGACGCTGAAGGTCCGCTTTAACTCCGTGCAGATGTTTTAGAATAGCAGGCAGATTCTATGCTGCATAACTACATGTGGGTGGCCTTCTTGCCACATACACACAGTCCCACTGTCAAAATTGCCTGGCATATCTGTGCAATCCTATTTTATTTCTGGTAGAAAACAATCAGCTGTGATGACTCATTGCTCTGCTGCACAGCTGAAAGAATTGTAACCGTTTAGAAGATACATATGTTTACACTGACTGAACAGTATGTGGTAAATCCAGATTCAGTCATAAAGAAACATTGTTGCATTATGCTGATTATTATGCTGTCTCACAGTAAAACTGTAAACCTTTGTATTTTGGCTATTTTTTTTTCAACAGCAAACCGTTTAGGACAGCGCCAAACATAGCCCGACACAATGGTCTAACAATTAACTTTGCCTGAAATATCACTTTAAAGTGGACCAACACCCAGGTTTTTGACTATCCTGGGTCTTGGTCCACTTTCCCGGGGCACCCCAATCGGGGGTGCCGCGCTATGTGAAACCCCCCAGATCGCGAGTAAAAACTCACCTCAACCTGCTACTATGGCGCATGCATGGCCGCTCGTCCAATCAGCGCGCTTGTAGCCGATGTGGTATGCATGTCAATGAGACATCATCTTACCACAGCTCTGAGCACGCTAGCGGCCGCATCTCCCTCTAACAAGGAGGGATTCACAAATGGCCGGCGCGGGCACGTGCCCTGCTAGAAAGAAGCGCAAGATGCGGCCTGCGCATGCGCCGTTGGATCGGGACCCATGTAAGGTTTCTGGGCGTCCTGGGGGGTTTCACACAGGGGGCATCCCGATTTTGGATGTCCGCGGGGGGAATGGGTCGATCCGCCTGGGTGTTGGTCTACTTTAAAGTGGACCAACACCCACAGGTGATCGGCCCGGGAATCTATAAGATTCCCGGGCCGATCACCCCCCACCCCGCGGGACATCCGAGATCGGGATGTCCCGCGGGGTGAAACCCCCCCCAAACACCCCAACTCACCTACCTTATCTTCGGCGGCGGGCGGCCGCCGCCGCCTCCCTCGCGCCCCTGTAGGCGTGCGCGCCTCCGCGCCGGCCGTCTGCGAATGGCCGGCGCGGGAGCGCGCGCGTCAAAAGTGACGCGAGGGAGGCGGCGGCGGCGGCGGCCGCCGCTTGGACGTTCCAGTTCTTCCCTTCTACGTCGGCGCGGGGAGAGGTGAGTTTTTCGGGGGGTTAGGGGGGGTTTCACACAGTGGGGCACCCCGATCGGGGGTGCCCCACCGAAGTGGACCAAGACCCAGGATAGTCAAAATTTTGGGTGTTGGTCCACTTTAAGATGATTGTCCAAACAATGAACTATGAATTTAAATCGCATAATATTGTGCACAATGGTGTCAATATAAGGTTTGTTTTTCTACTTCAAATGTTTATTTGAAGAGGAACATCTGAGTCCCAACGCCTTTGGACATCCCCAATTGGGATGCCCCTCTGTGTTGAACCCTCTGGATCAACGGCTCCACTCGCCTCATTCTCAGCATACCTCTAGCTGGGGCTCATACCCGAGCCAGGCCTTTCTGAATAGCCGGCATAGGCACAACAGCTAAAGGGTGAGCGGGAATGCGATCAGTGGAGCCGAGTGCACCGATTGGCTAAGCGTCCCATGTGAGAACGCCAGAAAGGATGAGCTTCCTGGGTGACCCGTGGGGATACACACAGCGGGAATCCCAAGAGTGAAATTCCCTGGTGGTGGTCCTCCCCCCACGCTTTCCCTTGTAGCTCCCACAGCTATCTCTGATCACAGCAGGGCATGCTTATAACTAAATAAGCATAAATAAAGCTTAGCTATGACATGCGCTTCTCAGCTCAACCACATCCAGAAACAAAAGCAAAGCCAGCGGCTTTACTTAAAATACATAAGGTGTTTACCCATAATCTGAGAGTTTGAGATGCTTTAAAATGGCTCATATTCCAAGTATGTCACACACCCTGCTTCCACTATTCATGACATATGGGTTGTGGTCCAGTAGAGGGCGAACTTCTGCAGAGATGAAAGCAAAAAAGAAGCCCCTCCCGGTCCATAAATACCTGGGACCTCCCACACATTCCCCAGCTCCTTCTCTGCAGGACGGCGAGCAAGTCAGAAGATGTCTGCTTCTCTTCCTTGCAGGTAAGCCGGCCATTCTTTGCCCTATTTCTGCCCAGACCTTTATTCTTTAAGCCCATTATTAGCCTCCCAGCCTTGGCTGCAGGTCCGGGTGAGGGTAGGAATCGCCTTAATAGGTGTTTAGGGAGCCATGCTCCCCCGTGAGACCCCATATTAAGGGGTAGGCGGAATCCGAGTTGGTGATCCCGGTTTGATATATATAATATATATATATATATATATATATATATATATATATATATATATATATATATATATATATATATATATTTATATATATTTATATATATATATATATATATATATATATATATTTTTATATATATATATATATATATATATATATATATATATATTTATATTTATATATATATATCCCTTCCACCATACTTGGTGCGGAATTTCCCCCTTCCGGGTCCCTCTGGACTTTACTTTTCCTTTTCTTTCAGTGTGAATGTGTTTGTGTATGGCGCTTGGTGCTTCACTTTACTTTTTTTTTCTGCCGATGCTGAGGGGAGCTTCTTCCCCTCAGGCTGCGGTGTTAAGGGGGCGGGGCCGGGCGCTACGCGCGTTGCCATGGTATATATATATATATATATATATATATATATATATATATATATATATAATATTTATATAGGTGTGTGTGCATGTGCTTATGGCCACTCCTTTGTGTCTTTCAGGAGGACTACCTGTGCCTTGCTTAAAAGGGGGTTCTCCCGGTCCTAGGGTCCCTAGCAGAAGTTTGGGGCACTTATAAATCGACTCACTTGGGACTTAAGGGGCATCCCGGGTTGCTTACTAGCGTAATTCCCTCGGGTCATTGCGACTACCTTAAAATCACCATATGGAGGCTCCACAGGATACCGGGCTCAGCTTCCCTTGGGACAATCCCGGCTATGTGTGGGTTGTGGGGTATCCCTTACGGGGGAGAATGTACTTATTTGCATACCATGTGCGCAACAGGCCATAACGCGGCAGTCGGGACCTCAGGCGTCTGGGTCAGTGCCGCCCGCCTCTCCTACCCCACCCTGCATCATCCGTACCCCAAGTGACACTGCCATTAGTGGGGAGTCGCACTCGGATGTATGTGCCAGGCTGGCCAACCTCGAGAAAATTATTTCTAGCTCAGTGGGCAGAAAGGCCACTGCTAAGAAAAAGCATCTGTCACCGGCTACACCGGTAATTGATTTTGATGATTATGACTCCCCTGATTGGGCTGATTATTCCCCGCTTGAGGGGGAATTGTTTGGGGAATCTGAGACTGAGGAATTGCAGTTCTTTTATTCTGATGCCGGGCGGGCGCTGGGGGATGCTGTTGATACCCCCAGGGTCCTGACCCATCTGTTAGTGGTTCTGGATATTTCCCCGCCAGCGGAGGCCCCTCCGAAGAGGGGGGAATTCTGTGGGTTCTCTAAGCCCCACTTGGAGTTTCCAAGTCAGGATCCTTTTGACAGCATGATTCTTAGAGAATGGGAGAAGCCGAGTTGCCTTCACGGTGTTCCTCAGGGATGGGATAGGAAGTATCCCTGTCCGTTGGACGCGTGAAGCGCTGGCCTTCCCCTCCCGAGGTTGACGCACCCATTTTATGATTGTCCAACACCTCCGTTGTACATACTCCTGACGCCACTACCCTTAAGGATGGCGAGGACAAGTGCATTGATCAGATGGCATGTCATGCCTTTGCCAATGTGGGTTCTGCCTTGCGGAGTGCATCGGCACTCGTGGCCATGGCTACCAGGTCGGAGATCAGGGATATGTTAAATGGGTCCCAACTCAACCCGGACAGCGTTGAATTCACAGCCCTTAAGAGGTGTGAATTGTTCATGAATTTTGTTTTGTCGGCTATGGGCGACACTATTACCATGTGTAGTAGAACGTCGTCCCTGTTGGTGGCCATGCGCTGATCTGTCTGGCTGCGCCAGTGGGCGGCTGACATTGCGGCCAAGAAGTCACTTACAGCTTTGCCCTTTTTGAGAACGCGGCTGTTTGGAGACAAATTGGATTCTGTGGCGAAGGGGAAGCTACCTCAGCGTAAGAAGCTGCGTCGCTCCTTTCGGGGGGCAAGCTCCTTTAATCCTTCCTTTCGCGGTGCCAGAGGGGGCAGAGGTCACAAACAAGTGGATATTGGAAGTGGGTGCCATCAGATCCTCGGGCAGCGCAGGGGCTCCTGTTGGCTGTAAAATCTCCTGGACATGGCGGTCATATGCCCGGTGCCTCTTCTCAGAGAGAGGCCGGGGCTATTGTTCCAACCTCTTCACGGTTCCCAAAAAGGATGGCTCCATAAGACCCATCCTGGATTTGAAGCTTCTCAATCGGTTCATCAGAACCAAGAAGTTCCGCATGGAGACTCTGCGTTCAGCCATCGGTTCCCTTCGTCAGGGGGATTTCATGACATCCATAGACATCAAGGAGGCTTACCTTCATGTACCAATTTTCCCAGCACACCAGAGATTTCTCAGGTTCGTGGTGGGAGATCAGCATTTTCAGTTTGTGGCCCTCCCGTTCGGGCTGACCTCGGCACCGAGGGTGTTTACCAAGGTTCTGGCGGGCATAATGGCCCTGCTCAGAGCCCAGGGCATTCGCATTGTGCCGTATTTGGACAACCTACTCATTACAGCTTCTTTCCTCTGCCAGGCGGAGTTGGACACCAGGACGGTGGTGGCGACGCTGGAAAGGTTTGGATGGGTGATCAACCACCCCAAGTCTTCTCTCTCCCCATCAAGGGAGATCTTTCTGGGCATGAATCTGGATACCAGTCAGGCCAGAATGTTCCTACCTCAGCCAAAGGTGCAGAGGGTTCAGGATCTGATACGTGTTCTCCTGATCAACCCTCGCCCTTCCGTTCGGCTAGGGATGACTCTGGTGGGTTTGATGGTGGCCTCCTTCGGGGCAGTCCCCTTTGCTCAATTCCACATGAGGTTGCTAAAACTCCATCTATTGCTGAAATGGGACAGATGTCCACAGTCCTTGGATCAGTCATTTCTGATGTCTCCCAGGGTTCGGCAGTCCCTTCAGTGGTGGCTGGAATCAAGCAATCTGATGAGGGGCAGATCGTTCCTGGCCCCTCGTTGGGAGACGGTTACCACGGATGCCAGCCTGTCGGGCTGGGGAGGTTTCTGGAAAGATCATCAGTTCCAGGGGTTGTGGGGTCCTCAAGAGGCTCACAACCCCATCAATATCTTGGAGCTCAGAGCTATCCGTTTGGTTCTGTCGCGTCTGACACTTCACCTACAGGGTTTACCGGTTCAGGTTCGATCAGACAATCGTACTGCGGTAGCTTACATCAATCACCAAGGAGGGACTCGCAGCAGGAGTGCCCTCAGGGAAGTCTCTCTTATTCTGACATGGGCAGAGAGCAATGTTCCTTTCATCTTGGCAGTGTACATTCCGGGAGTGGAGAACAGGGAGGTGGACTCCCTGAGCAGGGGATTCTCTCGCCGAGGAGAATGGTCTCTCAACCACAGGGTGTTTCGGGCCCTGTGTCACAGGTGGGGGACTCCGGAGGTGGATCTCTTTGCCTCTCGGCACAATCACAAGCTCCCAGCCTTAGTATCTCTGTCTCAGGATCCTCTGGCCCTGGCAGTGGATGCCTTGTCCCTTGCCTGGAGGGATCTGGGGTTTCTGTACCTGTTTCCCCCCTTCTCCATGGTAGGCAAGGTAGTGCGCAAGCTGGCTCTAGAGGGGGCACCAGCAATTCTGGTGGCCCCAAGGTGGCCAAGACAGGTTTGGTTCGCAGACGTCGTAAGATTGGCGGTAGATCAGTACAGGCTGCTCCTGTCTCCGGATCTGATCTCTCGGGGTCAACTACGTTACCCCAATTTACAAGCGCTTGCTTTGACGGCGTGGCTGCTGAAACCTTCATCGTGAGGGAGGAAGGTTTGTCTGAGGCGGTTATTCAAACCTTGATTAGAGCTAGGAAGAAGTCTTCCTCTACCATTTACTATAGGACTTGGCGGTCCTATATTGACTGGTGTGAGGTTAGGGCCTTACCTTGCAGGGTGTTTTCGATTCCTAGGATTTTGGAGTATCTACAACACGGTCTGGATCTGGGGTTCCAGCTCGGTACTGACTGAAGGGTCAGGTTTCTGCCCTGGCTGTCTTTTTTCAAAGGTCTTTTGCTTTGCATCATCTGGTCAAGACTTTTTTCCAAGGGGTCACTCATGTTCGGCCCCCTAGAAAGCCTTTGGTTCCCGTTTGGGACCTAAATTTGGTTCTTTCGGCCCTCCAGGGGCCTTCCTTTGAACTGATGCAGGATGTGGCTCTTTCTGTGCTCACTCAAATGGTTGCCTTTTTGGTGGCTATTACCTCTGTTCGGTGTGTCTCTGAGTTGGCGGCTCTGTCTATTCAGGCCCCTTACTTTGAGAGACACCAGGATAAGGAGGTTTTTCGCTTTAACACAGATTTCCTTCCTAAGGTGGTTTCTGCCTTCCATCTCAATCAGGATGTAGTTCTCCCTTCCTTGTGTCCTAGGCCTAGCAATGACAAGGAGAGGGTCTTGCACTCTTTGGATGTGGTTCGTTGTGTGAAGTACTATTTGGTTGCTACGTCTCCTTTTCGTAAGACGGACGCCTTGTTCGTGGTGCCTTCTGGGCCCAGAAAAGGTTTGGCGCCCGCTAAGTCTACCATTAGTAAATGGATATGCCAGGCCATTGTTGGGGCCTATTCTGCTAAGGGGAGGGTTCCTCCTTTTAAGATCACTGCTCATTCTACTCGTGCTGTTGGGGCTTCCTGGGCTTTTCAGCACCAGGCTTCTGTTGAACAAGTTTGTAAGGCTGCTTCTTGGTCTCCCGTTCATACTTTTTCAAAGTTTTATAAGGTTGGTGTGCGGGCCTCAGCGGATGCTGTTTTTGGCAGCAAGGTTCTGCAAGCTGCAGTGGTTTAAATTGGTGCATTTTTTTGCTATATTTGGATCCCCACCCATGACGGACACTGCTATTGGATTTCCCATATGTCATGAATAGTGGAAGCGGGGTGTGTGACAAACTTGGAATAATACCATTTTGTGATTACTCACCTTTAAAATGGGTATTATATGTATGTCACACACCCCCCTTCATCCCGCCCTTTTGTATTCTGGATCCGTACATACAGATTGTCCACATTAAAAATCATCCTACCTGCATCTACTGCATGTTATGAGCCTTTAAACATCCAAGATGGAGGCTTATGGAAGCCGCCATCTTATCAGGCAGCCTGCAAACAGGAAGTTCCTCCTGACTGTGCTGCTCTGCATTCTGGGATTGCTGACCTTTACCTGACCCCAGCTCTGCTCTGTCTGAGCAAAGCTATAACCCGCCCCCCTGTACCTTATCCCACTCTCCTCTCCTCAGTAAGTGTGATGCTTCTGAGTCAAGATGGCGGCGCCCGTATCCTAAATTCCTGAACAGAGTTGCAGCCCAGTGGGGGAAAGAATAATAAGTTAGTGACTAAAAACGTAAAATATATTAATTTTAGATGCTGGGGAACCGTTTTTTAAGAGTTTGGGCTTTTCATTAAATCACGCTGAAGGTCCGGTTTAAATTGTTTTATTTCTCTATGGATTATTGTGATCTTTGATATGTAGAATACATTTATGAATACTTTTTAAAAATTTCTGGGAGTGCGGCTAATCACTTGGGGCTTATTTGGAGTATCTCTATGGCCCCTTGAATTGGATACATATATTTAGATAGTCCCCTATCGGCCAGCACCCCTGACAACAATATACTCTTTGGCTGTGCGTATCCAAACATATATTTATAAATCATCCCGTCCTCTGTGATGGAGACGCCACCGGCTAGGTCACTGTGAGCTGGCATGGCCCCCCTCCATTCACTGCAATGGGAGTATGAGGAGACCTAATTCGCCCGTTTCCATTGCAGTGAATGGAGGGGAGTATGCCAGCTCACAGTGACGAGGCCTAGGGGCGTGTGATGGATCCGAATCCAGTCTGCAGGAAGAACTGAAGCTGCGTGGGAGAAAAGGGGAGTATAGGATTTTGTTTATTTATTTTTTTATTTGCCTGAAAAATGTCTTTAATCCCCCATCCCATAACCTGCATCCCCAAAGCCTAGGGGGAGTGCAGAAAAGTCTGCAGCCCTTATGGACTATGTAAGCTGGTATCCTTCAGGGCCGGGTAAATGGCCTCTGCAGCCTGGTCTACCAGCCCCATAGCTGGGGGCTGGGCTGACATTGCTGTATAGAGGGACCCCCATGGCATGTTTTTTTGTTTCTATTACATTCAAAAAACGCTCTTTTCTGTTTTTTTTTTTTTGTTTTTTTGTTTTTTTTTTGAGGGGGGGCGGGTAGTAAAGGGTGTCTACCAATACATATGTGTTACCGTTGTAATCAGGCTTTCTGTTCTGGAGCTTTTCTCTTGGAAAAACTATTTAGTTTAAAAAAGTAACACATTTTTAATATATTGTATTTCTATTTTGTTTAAAATTAAAGTTAGTTTTGTCTAACATTAGATGTGTACATGTACAATATAATAAGTTGTCGAAAAATACAATTCCATCTCCCCCCCCCCCCCCCACACACCTTGCTGGGAAATCAGCATGCTGATTCCAGGGTCCTTTTTATATTCGTGTTGTGAAAGTGGTTGTTACTTTCCTGGCCTTGATTAAAGCCCTTAGAGCTTCTGACTATGCTCAGACTACAAATCCCTGAATCCTTCCACTGTAACAGGTGAGCTCATCAGCAGCTTTGGCTAAATCAAGCAGCAGTAATGGCCTCTCCCAGGTGAGAATGCTGCCAGTAACCCTTTATCTACTGGAACACAGGATTGTGATCCCCTCATCTGAAGAGATTTAATTAGAGCAGAAGGGGTTAAACCTCTGCCTTAGCCAATCAGATGATTAGCAAACCAATGTCAGGAAGTCTAAGCCACCAAACGCACCACTTTGGTGTACATTGCTAACATGAACACATTTCTTAACGGGGCCACAGCACTCAACCCTGTTAGCTTGCAATCAATCCTATAATCTGTCTCTAAATCTGGTTAAAAACCGAGGTCTTGGTCCACACACATCTGCAGTATGCTAAAGCTGCACCACCAGACACCACGTGCCTCTGCGTATGTGCAGTTCCTAACGCTAAAATGCAATATATAAATTGGGAGCAGCTTACCTGAAATTGCCCTATAACCTTGAGTGCAGCCCATGGGGAGGAAGGGTCAAAAGCCTTGCAGTACAGCTTCAGACCCCCTCCCCACTCTGTGCCCTTTTCACGTGTACCTCCCAGGTTAGTTATAAAATTGTGTGAGCGGTGCCACCCCTCCTTTGTTAACATAAACGCATTGATGCTAGAGAAAACTAAATTATTCTGCACATTGAGGAAATAAAACAGTAAATATATATATCTTCCACTCGCATATTGCCATAAGCACGAATTTTTTTTTTCTGCTAGTCGAAACTCTGTTAGCTCAGAAGCACAAGAGACAGATAACCTGATTCATACTTGATACTAGATTTTCCCAGCTGTCAAAGGGTGTGGTGTGTCCCTAGGGGTGGAAATGTGACCATTTTTTAGGGTGGGAAAAAAGTGGTAATGCTTAGAGGAACAACAGATCCTAAATTGACTTGGCTTCAGTAAAATCCACCCCTGGCGTTGTTTACCATTTGGATGTTGGGGCTCCACCGGGACAGCTGACATCCTGCTGTTTTCCCCTTGGAATCTGAACCCCCGCAGCTTTTGCCATCTGAAATTGGCACCAGCGTCTATGGCTGCTGTGGTGTCGCCTTGCTTGATAGCCGTGGTCTTTCCTCTAGCCGTCCTGGTCCCTCCCCATGGTCTTGCCTTTGATTAGACAGACATCCCAGGGAGAGGAGATATTGAGAGGTGGGCGAGCAAGGGTGTTGCATAGTAAGCAGCACTCGGGTCTACTGCGCAGGTGTGTGATTCGGGGGAGCACACAGTGCATGCTGGGATGTTGAAAGAGGGGGACAAGGTGGTGCTGCCCTATGGACGGCTCCCAGGAGAAGGCTCAGTAAGTTGATGTTAAGGACCGCAAGTTGAATGTGGGACGGAGGGGCAAGTTTGGTGAGTTTTGGGGAACATCTCTGCGCATCTCATGTTCCTCTCTAAATACGATCTGGGGGTTGTACTACAGAAAGGAGGCCACAGCTCAACTTCAACAACTTTTATTCACCAGGATGCATCCAACGGTTGTATTTTTTTTTACCTGCGCCTGCCCCAAAGATAGGACATCTGAATGGCTTCTTTAGCTATTTATTTAACAATGCAATATTTCACGCAACTCACACAGCCATATTAATATTGTGCCACTACCTCGCTCACTGACACACTGTCAGCGTCTCTATGACAGCCCTGTAAACGTGTATCAACATGGCTTCCACCGCACGGCCTTGTATAAATGAAGCGCCTGTTGGCATGTATTCTCTTTTTCACCCTCATCATGTTTTCCTACTTCATTGATCCATCCGTTCTGGCAGCCGTGTTCTGGTTTTGATTAGTTTATACAGGTCTGTCCAGGCTGCAGAAAGATCGCTCCGAGAGGGAAATTCACCCGGGCCTGCGCCGCAGCTTTTGCCTGAATTTTTCAGGCATGAAATTGCACATATAGAACAAAGTTCGTTCATATATTAAAGTGGTCCAGTCTTGGGGTTAACACCCCTGCCACATCCCATGGTGCTGAGGCTGGGCAGAGGGGGGGTTGCAAAGAAACAAAAACCCTTACCCTGCCCGCGGTCCAGCGCCGTCGTTCCGGCATTACAAGTCCTGGACAGGAAAGTACAAAGTGGCTTCTCCCACTCTGTGCTCTGTCTGTGCGTCAGCTGCAGGCGCCCAGGAGATCGGTACTGGATCACAGGCAAGGTAAGGGGTTTTTCTCAAAACATCCTTCGGGCAGCATACGCCTGAGACCTTCGGGCACCTCCTACCAATCTGGAACACCTGACCACCAGACAGAATCAAATCTTGACTCCTCCTCCCATTCCCCAGTTGTTTCTGTGTTCCTCCAGGAAGAGGAACGTGACCACTAGCTCCTGGACCGATGGTTCAGGTAAGTATATTCCGGTACTATGGGCCTGAGCAGGGGGTCCATTTCTCGGTCCCGAAGGCGATCCTTCTGCCTGAGGCCCGGGATACCCTATGGGGGGTCATTGGCCAGATCCCATTCTTTGATTATATCAAAGGGCGGTATGTGATATGTTGCCCTCTTGCTGAGGATGAGTTATAGGAACTTGGATCTGATTTTTGCTTTTTTTTTTCAATTGGTTGCACTGGAAGGTGAGACAATGTTTATGGAGATTTGATGCACCCCTCTGCACTTATGGCCCAGGAAGGTAGAGTCTGTATGCCTGTTTGCATTTGCTATCAGCATTATGGGGCAAGTGTGCTGAACTAAAGGAAGGCACCCCTCCAGAGCTCTCCTGTTGATTAGAGACACATTCTGCTAGTTGTCTCTCATTAAGCTTCAATCTGCCGGACTCTGGCAGATGCACAGGCAGCCATTACTTGAATTTTTTGAATTGAATTTTTTTGGGCTGTTGCTCCAGGTTTTAAAGATCCCAGGTCTCTTCCTCTCAGGGTGCTGACGTCACATCCCAGCACCCTTGGAATTTCCTGCCTTTCTTTCAAACACGTGTGTTTTTCTTTAATAGCACAGTGTTTTGGAGGTATATATATTATGGCCTCCCCTTCTATTCTTGATACGAAGGGTTAATAATGGCAATTTGGGATTTAGCTCCTACCCTATTGTGACAGGCTCAGGAAGCAAATCCATTGGTGCCTCAAAACCAGAAGCCTGGCAGACCATAAGGATGACATTTATTTCGATCCTGCTGAAGTTTCCTCCACAAATATGCCTCATGTGAACCAGGATTCATCCTGTATTCCGTCGGCTGCCGATTTTGGAAGGAGGGCCCAGTTTTGTCCAGTAAGTCACTTTTATTTATTAATCGTGTCTATGGGCATGTTTATTTAAATGTTGACATGAGTATCACCCTTGTTTTTCTTATGTATCTTAATCTTTGACCACAGACTAAAGCTCATTTGAAGTATACCTAAATCCTCTTCTTCCAGACCTATTTCATAGAGTAGAAGTGGTCCCAAGGATGTACTGCGCCTTGTACATTACTGGTTGTAACCTCTCTGCCAATATTGTCCAGACTGGTGTTGGATAATGTTATTACTATCTTTGTAGGTCGGATTAGACCTAATGTCTTCCTCACCTTGGGATCTCAAGGTTGCAGAGAGTTCGGGTAACCAGGTTGTGTTTTACAGACTTTCAATTCTTGTTCTGATCCCGTTTATTATCTGGTCTCGGGGAAGGGGGGGGGGGGGGGTTGAAGAGGCCGGTTTAATTGTTTAAACTTAGGAAGGTACTATTCCCTCTGGGACATTTACCTTTCCTTTCTTAGGTTGTTTCAACCCTTGGAATAAAGGATTCAGGTCCAAGGTGTAATTAGGTTGGGCTTTATCCTGATTTGGCATCTGACTCTTCTTGTTCATTCCCTTTCTTATTCCGGAAGTATTTTTTCTTAACCTATGTGCACGGCACCCTAGGTGCGGCTGCTCTCATCTGCTCGGATTGTAGCAGTATCGGGCCCGGTCAATATTTGGGTCCTGGGCAGGGGATATTGCCCTAAGTTTGTGCCAAATTCTTTAGGGGGCAGGATTAGCCTTTTGCTATCTCCTAAATAAGCTTATTTGATTCACTGCCTTAACTGGTTGGCAAGTGGAATCTTAATGGTTTAGACCTATAGGCGCTCATTCTATGATGGGAAGTTTACCTTCTACTTCAACAATATAAGGACTATCTGTTGAATAGGACTTGTCCAGGGGTATTGTTATTATTATTATTGCATATTTATATAGCGCCATCAACTTCCGTAGCACTTTACAAAGGGAGAATACAGATAAGGTAAAACATATAGTACAGAGAACAATACAATATTAGATGCCACAGGTTAAAACCAGGTGTTGTGAGCACAGGGGACAATAGGAAGGGGTATGGTTATATCCTTCATTCAGCTTTGGCGGTTAGTGACAAATGTCATGAGATTTTGGGCAAGGAAATTAGATTTTGGGCAAGGAAATATGATTGTATCCAGTTCACAGCATTCTCTGAGAACCTGGACTGGGGATTCTAGGTCAGAGTGAGCCTTGTGCAATATTCCTTTGGGAACTTTTATTTTTGGGTAAATTTGTGAATACGCCGATAAATATAGGTATTTTCCACCTGATCTGGGCCGCCTGTTGAAGGGAGTGAACATTGGAGCTCCTTCTTTAAGCTGCTCCTTTCATTTGGAGATGCGGCTAAAGAATCCGGGGGGTACCTTCCTCCTCTACCTTATCTGTGGGAAAGAAGGATTTTTAAATGGGTCCTCTCGGTCTGGAAACTATTTGCCCAAACCCACTGAGCTATGATGCCATGTTTGGGTTGGTGCCTGGATACTTTGTGTTGCCCTCTCCATTCCAGGGGCATGAATGAGGGTTTCACATAGAAATTACTTGTACCCCTCAGTCGGATTCTTGGTCTCTCCTATACCAGTGGGTTGGAGGAAAGATAAGTTATTCTGAAGTTGCTAACCTTGGAAGCCAGGTGAGTAATATCCCAGTTCCCTTCACCAGCAGAAATCTTTCTGGTGGTGGAGGCGTTGGAGGGAGTTTTATTCTCCTTATAGAATATCTGTCTCCATGTTCTATCAGATATTTAGAATGTTTTTTAGACATTTTTATTAGGAGGAAACTTGCTTCCACAAGGTTTTCTTCATGACCTTAACAGATCTGGCAGTTTCCAATGAGGGGCTCTGTCTTGTTTCAGATTCTAACAACCCCTAGGTTGTCTTAGCAGTAAAGACAGAGCTGGATGTTGTGCTTCTTAGTCATTGTTCCCTTTATGCTGGGTTCAGTCTGAGAATTCTATTAAAGATTTTTGGGTCACAGACTTCAGACTTATCAGAGACTGAGAGGGGTCTGTGGCGGCTGATCTGGGCAATCTGCTACCTTTTTTTGTACACTCCAGGGACAAAAATGCCTTTGAGCTTCAGTTTCATGTGTAGAGCTGTGTTCAGCTCGGTTTGATTTTTAACCTTTTTGGGATGTTAGTCTAATTCCCTCTTGGATTATGATTTATGGTCAAGAAGTCAACAACTTCTTCAGACTCTTCTCCTTTCCCAGAGGATTTCGGCCCTTCAGGAAATAGTGATTCCTTGTGCAGGTTCGGCACCTCCAATGTCAATAGCCATTAGGGTATTAGAATGATTGACATTGCTCTCTTCCGGGTGAGGTAATATCACTTGCTTTAAGTACTATGATGTGCATGGAGTAAATCCTTCGGCACCCGGTATGAGTGGCGAGGGGCAACGAGTTTCATCGCTAAATAATAATAAAGAAAATAAATTATGCATAGATTGCATAATCCCATTGTATGCTTGTGTGCCCAGAGCGGTGGGCTGCCCTAATTATGGCGCCTGGGGAGCAGTTGGAGGGTTAGGTGCCCATGTCCAGTCATGTCCCAGGACCGGGATTCGAACCTGCCACCCTCCGGTCACAAATCCGCTCCCTTACATCTAGGCCACAACTGCCCCCCATGGGGATCGTATGGAATCCTTCTGGATTAAATGAGGACCTGAGTCTCCTTCACCTATGTTCTGTAGGAAGGTTACATCAGGTGGCAGATTTTTTCTGTATAACTCCGTTGAGGGAGTCAGTTTGGTAGGTCTATTCTAGGGTCTTCTAAGGGATCATTTGGATCTACTTTTTTTGCTTTAGCAACTAGGTCCTTGCACGGTATTCTACTCTAGCCTATACACTTATAGTTAGAGGGATTATCCATTTAGGTCCCTAGGCCACCTCTTGTCTGGATTTTTTTCCTGGGATTACCTATAACCCTAGGTTGCCTTTTAACCCTAGGTTGCCTTTTAACCCTAGGTTGCCTTTTAACCCTAGGGGACCTTTAATCCCGGCTGGCCGTTGACCCCGGCTGGCCGTTGACCCCGGCTGGCCGTTGACCCCGGCTGGCCGTTGACCCCGGCTGGCCGTTGACCCTACGGGGCTTCCATTCCAGGGCCATCTCTAGGTCCGGGGCCTTTTTTCTAGCTCTGTAGTCCTAGGCTGTCTATGGAGCCTGGGCTGCCTTGGGCCCTGGGGCTGCCTTGGGCCCTGGGGCTGTGTCTAGTTCTAGGCTGCCTATAGACACAAAAGATATCTCTAGTCCTGGGTTGTCCCTAACTCTGGGCTAGTTCTTTTACCTGTACATGGAACCTTGCTATTTTTTTCTACCAGTACTGAGCAATCTTCCCTTTATTCTTATACACATTTTGGGCTAAACAGGCGAGCTATTGCAGCCTCTTGGTCCTTAGCGAGATGTTTTTTTTGCTGAACTCTCTTTATTAGATCTACTGTCCTAGTAGGATCAGTCTTGTGGCAGTAGTTTCCTCCTTTCCATTCTTTCCCACCCAACGAGGTAGTACTCGCCTATCTCTCAGGCGTATGCTGCCCGAAGGATGTTGAGAAAACTTAAGTTAGGTACCTGGTAACTTATTTTCTAAACATCCGAAAGGGCAGCATACGCCTACTTCCCTCCCTTTTTTCTTATGTGGAGTTGGATTATGTATTGATTATGTGTTGGAGTTGTGGGTCTGTTTCTTTTCTCTTTCAGATCTCTACAACAACTGGGGAATGGGAGGAGGAGTCAAGATTTTATTCTGTCTGGTGGTCAGGTGTTCCAGATTGGTAGGAGGAGCCCGGAGGTCTCCGGTGTATGCTGCCCTTTCGGATGTTTAGAAAATAAGTTACCAGGTACCTAACTTAATTTTTTTTTTCTTCAGCCAATCAGCGCACTCACTTCTACGTGATTCCCTTTGGCTCCGCTGATGGCTAAGCCCCCACACATAAAGTACCAGAAATTCCTGTAGCTCCTTTAATGTTGCTCTAGGTTTATTGCATTTCTTGGTAATGTAATTTTTGTGCTAAATTGTTTAAATTTTTTGACTTTAAGGTGTTCCATGGGATATCAAATGTAACATTTTTTTTTACCATTTTTTTTAACATTTTTGGTACCATTCTACTAACTGATAATTTTCAACAATCTGATTATAGACCAAGAATTTTGCTGCATATTGCAACTAAGAAAATGTCAGAAAAATCCTACTAGAACAGCAGAACTTTATATAGGTTTAAAGCGGATCAAAATCCAGGATTTTGTCTTGCCCTGGCTTTTGTTCTGTGGCCCGCTATAGGAAACCCCCACGTTCGACCATTAAAACTCGCCACTTGCAAATGTACAGGCTTTCATCCAATCAGAGCTCTTTGCTGTGTTTATATATCCTTTAGCAAAGGGCTATCATTGATTTCAATGGGGAGCGAGCGTCCTCAACCCCCAGTGGCATGCATGCTCCCACCCCAGCTGACTCAAATGGCTGAGGCGGAAGTGCTCAACTTTAATCAGAATCACTTTGAACCCTCCTGGGTTTTGGTCTTCTCTTCATAGACCTACTGATTTAGGATGCCCCTGTGTGATTATCAAAACCTATGTTTTTAACTTGTTTTGTTCATCTCCAGTTCCCCGCTGCATGAAATCCCCCGGTTGGCTGTAAAAAAAAAAAAAAAAAAAAAATAAAAAAAATTTTCGGCAATTGCACTGTAATTTATGGTGCATGCACGGGGTCTTCCCCCAATTGGGATAGATTGCTGTAAATCTATTTCCAAAAGTGGACCAAAACCTAGGATTTTGACTATCCTGGTCCTTTCCTTAAAGGGCACCCCGCTGTGTGAAACCCCCCAGATCACCTAAGGCAACTCACCTCTTCCCGGTCCTACTGCGCATGTGCGGCCGCGTTTGGCCGAAGCTGTCGTGTCTAAGGCTTCATCTAAGAACAGCCTCAGAACGTGCTGACGGCCGCATACTCCGCTTCCCTTTTACAGGGAGTGTGCCTGCCATTCATAAATGCCTGACGCGGGCACGCACCCTGCTAGATGGATAGCGGGGATGCGGCCACGGCTCGCGCATGCGCCGTTAGAGCCGGAAACAAGGTAAGTGAATGGGGCGACCTGGGGGGGTGTGTGTCGAGCTGCGGGGAAACTCCCTCTGGCTGCCTGTATCCTACCCTCCCCCCTCAGATATGTGTGCATCAGATGGATGGTTGTTGGGGATGCTGAGATTTCCAAATATCACAGCTGTTCTCCCCACATGTATTTTCATAAACCTGTTCCTGACGTTTGGGGTTCTTTCAGAGTCCTTCGATTATGGTCTCCATAAACACCAATTAATTTGTCAGCTAATCGGGCCCGAGGCTGATTCCGCGTTTTTATCTCGTTCAGTGATCTTGCTCTCCTGCTGGCTGATCTTATGCTGTCTTCATTATATTATCTGTGTGAGGGGAGAAAAAAGAAAGATTTGCTATTTTAGAGTTTTTTTTGGAGGGGGTTGTGCTGGTTTAAAATTCAATTTTACATTTTTAACACAAGTCTCTTAATGGCTATTCTGGACTTACTATGTAGTAAAGGTGATGTTCAGGCACAAAGAATTTGGTTAGGGCTACACATAGCATTGTTCATTGTTATCCTTAAAAAAAAAAAAAAAAAAAAAAAAAAGCGGACGTTCACCCTGAATAAGAGTCTATCTCATATGTTCGTCCCACCCTGCACATTCTGATTGCTCACATTAAAAATCATCCTACCTGCACCTAGGGCATATTATAAACCGTTAAACATCAAAGATGGTGGCTCATGGAGCATCAGGCAGCCTGCAGACAGGAAGTGTCTTCTGACTATTCCGCCCTACATTCTGGGATTGCTATCTTTTTCCTGATCCCCGCTTTTCTCCGCCTGTGCAAAGCACAGCTTTAACCCGCCCCCTGCACTTTTCCCACTCTCCTCTCCTCGATGTGTATGATGCTTCTGAGGCAAGATGGCAGCGCCCATATCCTAGCGCCCTGAACAGAATTGCAACCCAGTGGAGGAAAGAATAAAAAGTAAGCAACTAGAAACATAAAATATATAATATAATTTTAGTTGCGGGGGAATAGTTTTTTTAAGCGTTTGGTCCTTTTCAATAAATGATGCTGAAGGTCCGGTTTAAGCAATTCTAAAATATAGTTTTTTCTTTTATCTCCCTCATGTCATCATGTAATCTGTAATGGGAGAGGCAGGGCTGAGCCATACAAACACTCTGTGCATTGCATCGCATTGCATTGAGCTGAAACTGACAGTGTGAAGAGCTGCATTTTAGCCTAACTTTAGCCTCACTAACAGAGTGGGGTGTCAACTTGACACAAGTTTCAGGATTGAATTGTTGGTCTTCTCTAAGGTCCGCATCAAAAAGAAAAAAATAACGTGGACTATCACCCTTTAACGGCTCCCCACCCTTTTATTACCTTGAGAGCAGCATTCGGCACTTATAAGCCTTGAACCACACTGGCATGCAAATGCCCCACCATCATAAAATTCTTGCCCCTGGCCCCCAAAAGTTAATCTCCCCCCCCCCCCCCCCCCCCATCTCCGAAGAGGTTAAATGACAGCGAGATGTGAAAATACAATTCTGTGAAACTCACCTGTAGAATTGTTCGAGTATATCCAGTCCAGGTCGTCCCAGAGTGATGACATGTGGGTATTCCGCCCCCAGGGGCCGCTTGACTGCAAGATCAAAAGCTGTCGCTCCTCCCGGCCCCCTATTAAAACAGGTGTCTCTCTATCATATCCCAGTGGTTAAAAAGCAGTAAGAAGAGACAGGCCGGGAGGCCAAGAAACCATGTTACGTCACATAGCTTCAGCATGTACTCTCTCCGACAAAAAACCTTAAGGACAACAGTCCAAGAATAAAAATGGTAATCACCATAACAGGCAAACAGAAGATAATGAACAAGGGAGGGGTGGGACGACCTGGACTGGATATACTCAAAAACAATTCTATAGGTGAGTTTCACAGAATTGTATTTTTCCCTATATCCAGTCCAGGTCGTCCCAGAGTGATGACATGTGGGACATCCAAAAGCAGTGTCCATTAGGGTGAGATCCCCAGACAGCATGTAGTTCATTTCACTACCGCCTGAAGCACCTTTCGGCCAAAGACGGCATCAGCTGAGGCCCTAACATCCACCTTGTAAAACTTTGTAAAGGTATGAACTGAAGACCAAGTGGCGGCCTTACAAACCTGTTCAGCAGATGCCTGGTGCTGAAAAGCCCAGGAGGCACCAATAGCTCTAGTAGAATGAGCTGTAATATGAAAAGGGGGTTCTTTCCCCTTGGCAGAATATGCTTGTACCACCGCCAGTCTGATCCACCTACTGAGAGTGGACTTGGCTGGTGGCAATCCTTTCCTAGAGCCCTCTGTAAGGGCAAAGAGCAAATCCGATTTCCTGAAGGATTCAGTCGCCACCAGGTAATACTTAATTGCTCCGACCACATCCAAGGCATGGAGGGTCCTTTCCTTAGAATTAGTCGGAGCTGGACACAAGGAAGGCAAGACAACTTCCTCATTAAGGTGAATGGGAGAAACGACCTTAGGCAAAAAATCAGGTTCAAAGCGAAAAACCACCATATCCTTATGCCACTAAAAATGAGGCTTCATACACAGCGCGGCCAGCTCTGACACACGACGCACCGAGCTGATCGCTACCAAAAAGACCACCTTGAGAGTCAAAATAGACAATACAGCAACGCACAATGGCTCGAAGAGAGGACCCTGAAGAGCAGAAAGCACCAAATTCAAGTCCCACACCGGTATTAGCGACTTACACGGTGGCCGGACATGGGTGACTCCCTGGAAAAAAGTCTTGATCAACCTATGATTGGCAATGGATCTCTGGAAAAAGATGGCTAAGGCCGAGACCTGGCCCTTGAGGGTGCTCAGCTGGAGACCCAAATCTAAGCAGTGTTGGAAAAACTCCGGAATCCTAGAAATAGAGAATGTGCGGCAAGGGTGACTCTTGGTCTCGCACCAAGCAATGTAGGCATGCCAAACTTTGTAGTATATCATGGAAGAAGACTTCTTCCGTGCCTGTATCATTGTATGCACAACCGTGGCCGACAACCCCTTTTCCGCCAGGAACGAGGTTTTCAATAGCCAGGCCGTCAAACCCAACGTCCGTAAATTGGGGTGCCGCAGCGACCCCTGAGTGAGAAGGTCTGGGTCGTCGGGCATGATGTAGCGATCCACTGACATCTGAACTATGTCCGCAAACCAACCCCTTTCTCGGCCAGCGAGGAGCCACCAGGATGGTTGGTACCCCTTCCTGGGCTATCTTGCGCAGCACTCGGCCCAGGAGTGGAAACAGAGGGAATGCATAAAGGAGCCTGAACTCCATCCAGGGAATTGCCAGAGCGTCTGTGGCAAAGGCCAGAGGGTCTCTTGAAAGGGAGACGAACCTTGGGAGCTTGTGATTGTGTTGGACGCAAACGGGTCCACGTCCGGCTGACCCCAGCGGAGACGGAGCGTGAAAGGTCTTGTTGCTGAGAGACCATTCCCCCAGGCATGAGGCATTTCTGCTCAGGGCATCTGCCTCCTGGTTTTCTACCCCGGGAATGTAAACCGCCGAGATGCAGGGAACATTCTTCTCTGCCCAAGTCAGAATCTGGGTCACCTCCTTGAGGGCTCGCTTGCTCCGAGTCCCGCCCTGGTGATTGATGTAGGGGACAGCCGTCTGATTGTCCGAGCGAACCTGGTTCGCACCACCCCTTAAGTGGGAAGTCAAATGAAGAAGTACCAACCGGATCGCTCTCAGCTCCAGGAGATTTATGGGTAAGCGGTTCTCCTGTGGACCCCACTGACCCTGGATCCTCTGCATCTGCCAAGCGCCTCCCCAGCTGGTCAGACTGGCATCCGTGGTAACTATCTCCCACCGGGGAGTCAGAAAAGACTAGCCCACCAGTAGGTTTCTGGAATCCAGCCACCACAAGAGGGACTGCCTGACCAGGGGGGACAGTGAAAATTCCTGTTCCAGCGACTCCTGCATCCGGTTCCAGCCGGTCAACGGGTTCAACTAAAGAGGTCTCATGTGAAATTGGGCAAAGGACATGGCCTCGAAGCATGACACCATCAGACCCCCCCAGTCTCATCCCCATACGGATTGATGGCCGTTGACAAGACGGCAAAGCCTGCACCTGTGTCTGGAGGCCTAAAACCTTCTGTTGTGGCAAAAAGACCTTGACCTGAGAGGTGTCTATCGTCATGCCCAGGAAGGACCTCACTGTTGAGGGAGTGATAAGACTGACTTTGGGTAATTGATTACCCAGCCGAAGTGCTCGAGAGTGGACAATACAGTCCGGGTATCGCCCTCGACCTGCTGAAGAGACTGAGCCTCAATCAGTAAATCGTCCAGATAAGGCAGCACACAAATGCCCTGGTTCCTCAGGATAGCCATGATGCCCACCAGTACCTTGGTGAAGACACGGGGGGGGGGGCTGAGGATATCCCGAGTGGCAGTGCCACAAACTGGTAATGCTGATCCTCCAGAGCAAACCTCAGGAACTTCTGATGTCCCTGGAAAATCGGGATGTGCAGATAAGCATCCACCAATCGCCGGGTCGAAGCGAGCTCACCGCTGACCGTAAAGTTTCCATGCAGAAATGTCTGACAAATCGCACCTAACCGCAGGAGGTGTTGCACGGCCAATCTCAGGCCCTGTGCCTTCAATGGGTTTTGGGATATCTGAGACCGAAGAAAAATCTTGTGGGCGGCCTGACTGCCAGCTCTATTTTGTAACCGGAGGACACCACCTCCTGAATCCACAGATCTGAGACGCGCCGTCTCCAGACATGAGCAAATAGCAGAAGCCGCCCCCCCCCCCACCCGGATGGGTGAGGGCGCCTCCTCATGCCTGAGGGGACTTGGCCGGGGGCTTGGACTTGCCTCCCCCAGGTATCTCTGCGGCCACCTGAAAATGAAGAGCCTCTTCCTCCTCGAAAGGAACGATAGGTAGATGAGCTCCGAAAGGGCCACGCAGGCTTCTGTTTCTGAGGGGTCTACCATCCTTGACCAGGAGGTCCAGACACTCCCCGAACAACCTGTGCCCCATGAAGGGGGTACTAGTAAGTGACTTCTTGGCTGCGGCATCAGCCGACCATTGTCACAACCAGGGCGAGTGGCGAAGTGCAGCAAGCAGGGCCGAAATCCTGGCACCAAGCCGGACTCCATCGTCCATGGCAGAGACAACAAAGGCAATGAAGTCCACGCAAACCTTGAGGTCTTTATAATCCTCCGCCCGCTTGCGAGTTTTGGCTCACCTTCTTTCTGATGGCCAGGGAGACAATGCCCACGGTATACACTGGACGAAAGAGGGCACCAGCAAAGGTGAACGCATGACAGACTAGCTGATCCATGCGCTTGTCAGCTGGATCACGTAAGGAAGCAGTATCAGGCGATGGCATAACAGTAGTGTTGGACAACCCCGACACAGGGGCATCCACTTCGGGAGGACGAGACCATAGCCGGACCAGCTCCTCAGGGAAGGGATACTGTCTATCCAGGCCCTTAGGCACCGACGGTAGTTTGTTAGGCCTTTCCCATTCCTTGAAAATCATATTAGAAAAATGGGCCTGCTCCGGAAAGACTCACCTTTGTCTTTCAGGCTTAAACAAATCACCTTGCTTCCTCTTAGCCGCTCTAGGAGGGACAATGTGTAAGGTCTCAAACACTGAGGCAAGCAATTTCTCCGTATCATCAGGGAGCCACGCATCCTCATCCAAGGAGGAACCAGACAAACTGTCCTCGCCAGCAGAATAATCCGCAGTGGACCGTGAATCCTCTGGCAACTCACCGTCCTCCACAGAGCCCAAACCATCAAAAAGATCATCATCATTATCTGAGTAAACGGGCTCGATGTGCCGTCTCTTACTCGAGGCCTTCTTAGACGCCGTTCGCGAGATCTGTCTCTCGAGACTGGCCACCCTAAATGCCAAATCAACATGGGACCCCCTGCTGGCTTCCCCCTCACTGGGGGCTGAGTGCAGCAGCGGTGGTTCTGGAGAGGCCGCAGGCAATGAAGGGCTAGGGGCAGGGACGCCCGCCCGGTCATGGTCCAAAAAGATGCTCTTGGCGCAAGTGGTACAAACAGTGCTGAATCCGCCCAGAGGGCTTGCACTGCACAAGGGGCGGAGCTTCACCCGCCCCGATGGGGCCCCTAGCTCACTATCCCCAGATGCCTCCATTATGGTGATTAGACCAAAATTGGTATGTAGGTTACAAGGCACTGACGGCCAAACCTAATTTTCCCTCTCATACAGTCCCTCTTATGTGATCCCTCTTAATAAAAGGGAGAGGGGGGCGGGGGGACCGGGAGGAACCACAACCCTCAATCAATGGGCCCACCTAAAAGATACAAGCAAGAGTGGCCATCAGTATCCCACAGCACATGCGCATACTCAAATTATTAATAATGATCAATAATAGCAAGAGCTTGGCGCGTTCCTCGAGGGGCGGGCCGCGCGGTGGCGACGCGAAAAGCGTAATTGTAAATAGGAGGCCCCGCTCAACTGCCAAAATCCAGGAGAGTATCCAACGATCTTCAGCAGCCAGACTGCAAGATGAACATTGGGATATGATAGACACCTGCTTTTATAGGGGGCCGGGAGGAGCGACAGCTTTTGATCTTGCAGTCGAACGCCCCCTGGGGGCGGAATACCCACATGTCATCACTCTGGGACGACCTGGACTGGATATAGGGAAAAGCTTACCTGCTACTGGAAGCCACAGAAATGGGTAAGCTGGCTTGCTTCTCCACCTACCCAATTTATAGCTCCCCCCCCCCCCCAAGGCATTCTTGAGCCGCTGTGGGGTGCTCTTAAAGTTAAAGCATTCTTTCCTTACTGCCCATGCAGCTGATCCATCTACTATGCTGCTGTTGCTGATTTCTAGCCTATTTTCTATAGCCAACTACCTATTGCTAATCAAAGACCTTGACTGAACCCCAAATCCCTCTGGCATTGCACTGTGAGACCAACTGTTCACTGTATGTATGAGGCACACGCAAGTGCTCACCCAATCAGTGCTGAATGCCATACATGGACCAGCAATGAACCACCAGCCGTCATAAGGACTTTGGCGTGCCCTCCCCCATTCACTGAAATAGAGTGGGCATGCCAGATCTTCGTGAATGGAGGGGGAATGCCATAGTGCCTGTGATGAATAGTGGGGGGGTGATACTACGATCGGGCTGGGCGGGGTAGGACTTGTATCTACAGATTTTCAGGCTTGCGGATTAATATACTTGTATGGCGTCCCAAGTCTGTATTCCCCCAAATATGTATTTCAGTGGACCTACTGTGTGTCTACTATAATCCCAACCCTAATACTAATAGATACTCAAGCAATGGGTAAAATCCTACCCCCTGGGGATCCCATTAAGGTTTTAAATTAGGTGAGTTAATCTTTTGCTCAGGGCTGATGCTTTTTTTTCTGGTTTATGTATCTGCCTTGTTTGCTTTGTGTAACACATTGCCTTTGTTTCTGCTACAGATTAGCTCTAATATATTTAGGACCCTTCCGCCAAGCGACAATCCAGACTTTGATCCAGAGGAGGATGAGCCAACGCTAGAAGCTTCCTGGCCTCACATACAGGTAAGTGATTGCCACCGTTGGCTCAGTTGATACTCCCACACATCTCCTAAATCCAGGATATTTGTCAGAATTCATGCTCCAGCATTACATCTGCAGCTCAGTTATGATGGTGGAAAGCACTAGTGCAAGGCATTTCATTTTCAAGTGGACCAACACCCAGGGGTGATATATAAGATTCCCGGGCCGATCACCTCCCTCACCGCGGGGCATCCGAGATCGGGATGTCCCGCGGGGTGAAACCCCCCCCCCCCCAAAAGCCTCAAAAAACCTTACCTTATCGGCGACGGATCAGCCACCGCCTCCCGCGCGCCCCTCTAGCAGTGCGCGCGCCCGCACCGGCCGTTTGTGAATGGCCGGCGGGGCACGCGCCCTGTATGAGGGACGCGCGGGAGGCGGTGGCGGCTTGTCCGACGCCGAAAAGGTATGTTTTTTGGGGGGTTTCACACAGCGGGGCATCCTGATCTCGGATGCCCCGCTGAAGTGGACCAACACCCAGGATAGTGAAAATCCTGGGTGTTGGTCCACTTTCAAACCTCTCTTAACGATGGATTTGACAGTATCATTACACCACTTTACAGATGATGGCCTCAATTCAGAGTTGAAAAAAACGTAATGCGTAAAAAACTGAGAGTTTCACTGTTAGTGAATCACCAGATAGGAAGACAATAAAAGTCATTGGCACTTTTTTGCTACAGTTAAAAAGTTAAGTACTTTCAGGAGTAAAAAGTACCATTGACTTTTCATTGTATTCCTATCTGGTGATTCATTAACAGTGAAATTCTCAGGCTTTTTTCTCATGAACTAAATTTTTTACTACCATGACAATTTTTTTCAACTCTTAATGACTCAAGGCCAATGTGTCTATGTACAGTGGATGTATGTGTACAGTACCCCAAAATTTAGAGGAAGGTTGGAGGAAATAAAGTATCCTAATTGCAGGGATGGGAGAAGACCGATATTCTAAGTATGCAGCACGCCCGGGATATAGTCCACAAGAGGGCGCTTTACTGCTGAGATGGCAAAAAAGAGGCCCCTCCCGGTCCATATATACCTGGGACCTCCCACTAATTCCCCAGTTTCTTCTCTGCAGTGGGATGCGAAGGACAAGATGATGGCTTCTCTTCTCGCAGGTGAGCTGGGCTTCACAGCCCTGGGCCCTGTAGGACTATTCCTACCCGTTCCACTTTTATTCTGCCTCCCAGCCTTGGCTGCATGGTTGGGTGATGGTAGGCAGCACCTATTAGAGGTGCTTCATTGGAGCTTGCTCCACTGCAAATCCCCCACCAAAGGGTAGGCGGTTGTCAGGTTACTGGTGATCCAGACTTGGGATGCCCCATCCGCTATTGCCCTGCCTTACGTTTATTAATGTTTTATGGGCTCCTTACTCCCCCTTCTCCCATTATACTGCTCGTCGGGGGTTGGTGAGTGCCTGTTAGTGTAAAACTGTTTGCCTTTTTAACATTACTTTTATGTGTTATGATGCCTTTTTCATGTCTCTATGGCACTCTCCTCGGCTCTGCTCCTCTCCCCTTCAGTTTTTGAATTGCCCGCCGCTGACTCGCGCGCCCTGCGTTAGCGGCGATGTCACTCAGGGACCAGATGGCTGCTGATTGGCTGCCCTCCGCCTGTAACCCCACGCTTCCTGGAGGGGGCGTGGCTTAACGCTGGGTGCGCTCTGCGGTGCCTTCTCATGCGGCCAGCCCCTTCAGAGCCCTGCAGCGTCATCTTGTCTCTCCTGCCGAATCGATTGCAAACTCTTCGGCGGTCCTTGAGTGCCCTCGCGGTCCCCCCTTATATATTTTAATTGCCTTTCACTCCTGTTTAATTAATGTGGGTATTGTCTTCTTATGTCTTTCAGGCGGAAAAACTAATTAGAGGTTTCTCCTGGTCCTGTGCCTTCTATTAGTCTAGTCACTATATTATAGGCCTAAAAAACAATAAAATCCTCCCACTATCCTAGTGGACATTTAAGGGGCATCCTGGGTAGCTGAATAACGTAATTCCCATTGGTCATTGTGACACCAATATCACCATAGGGAGGCTTCTCAGGATATTGTGCTCAGGGTCCCATCTGGGCAAGCCCAGCTGTGTGTGGTGTGTGGGGCATCCCCTGTAAGCGATGATGTGCGGGTCTGTGTACCCTGCGCCCAGCAGGCCCTTGCACGGCACTCTGGGCTGCACCCACCATGTCTTCTCCCACGCCCCCTCGGTTGATTGACCCCCAGTGAGATTAACACTAGTGGGGAGTCTCAGCCTGATGTGTCTTCCAGGCTGGTCAACATTGAGAGGTTGATTGCTAGCTCTGTGGCCCGTAAGGCCCCAGCTAAAAGACGGTACTTGGTGCCTGCTGCGTCTGCTTTCCCTATGGAGTTGGAAGAATTCCTTGATTTTTCTGACTGTACCCCGCTTGAGGAGGGGGAATTATTCTCAGATTCGGAATTCTCCGATGATCAGCATTTCCCTGAAGCTGATGCCGGCTCAGTGCTGATGACACCCATAAACTTTTGACTCAAATCTTTGAAGTACTTTCCATTTCTCTCCCTGCTGCGACACCCAGGCAGCAGGGGGAATTGTTTGGTACTACAAAGCCACGTTTGGAATTTCCAGAACAGGCTCATTTCCATAATCTGGTTCATAAGGAATGGGAAAGGCCTAGCTGGCTCCCTGGTATTCCTAAGGGATGAGATAAAATGTACCCTTTTCCCCCCAGATGTGGTTAAATGTTGGTCAACTCCACCAGAGGTGGATGCTCCGGTTTTATGGTTGTCTAATACTTCTGTGGTACATTCCCCTGATTCCGCTACCCTGAAGGATAGTGAGGACCGACGTATTGATCAGCTGGCTTCCCATGCCTTTGCCTGTGCGGGATCGGCCCTGCGCCCGGTCTGTGCTTCTGCTATTACTGCTGTGGCCATTAGGACTCTGGTCAAGGTCCTGTTAGAAGGCTATCCTGATGATTCTTCCAGTGCCGAAGTTAGAGCCTTATCACAATGTGAGATGTTTATTGCTTATATTCTGTCTGCCTTAGATGACACCATTAGGATGTGCAGCAGGACCTCGGCTCTGGTTGTTGCTATTCGCCGCTCGGTCTGGCTGCCCCAGTGGGCAGCTGACAATGCTGCTAAGAAGGCTCTCACAGGGCTACCCTTTAAGGGGCTGCGCCTTTTTGGTGACCGTTTAGACCTTTTTGCAAAAGGAGGTAGGCTGCCCCAAAGCAAAAGACAACTGCGGCCCTTTCAGGGTCCTTTACCCCCTCCTTTCGTGGATCCAGGTCAGGGAGGGGGGTACCCTTTGCGAGACACAGGGGGGATTCCTGGGGCAAGGGTAGAGGCTGTGCCCGTCCCGGATCCTCCTGGGGATTTAAGCCCAAATCTGTCATTAAACCCGCTCAGCCATGAAGAGGCGCCCTCACCCTTACGGGTGGGGGGACGGCTGCGGTTCTTCACTCATATCTGGGGACAACGGGTCTCAGACAGGTGGATTCTGGAGGTTGTGTCCTCCGGGTACAAGCTAGAGTTCGCGGCACGGCCCCCTCCCAAGATTTCTCAGGTCTCTGATTCCTCCCTGGCCGCTCAGGGTCTATTGGAAGCTGTACAGAACTTATTGGGTATGGGGGTTCATCTGTCCGGTCCCTCCGGGGGAGAGAGGTCAAGGTGGTTGTTCCAGTCTTTTCACAGTACCCAAAAGGGATGGCTCCATCAGGCCCATCCTGGACTTAAAGCTTCTCAACAGGTTCATCAGAACCAGACGCTTTCGCATGGAGACCCTGCGCTCCGTGATCAGCTCCTTGCGCCCGGGGGACTTCATGACTTCCATAGACATCAGGGATGCTTACCTTCATGTGCCAGTCTTCCCAGGGCATCAGCGGTTCCTCAGGTTCGCCCTGGAAGACCAGCACTACCAATTTGTGGCACTTCCCTTTGGTCTCACCTCAGCCCCCACAGTGTTCACCAAGGTACTAACGGGAGTGATGGCCATCCTCAGAGCCGGGGGCATTCGCATTCTCCCTTATCTGGACGACATTCTCATTACATCTCATTCTCTCCAGCAGGCAGAGTTGGATACCCAGATGGTGGTAACGGCCCTGGAAACGTTCGGATGGGTGATCAATTATCCCAAGTCCTCCCTCTCCCCGTCCCGGGTGACCCCCTTCCTGGGCATGAATCTGGATACCATTCAGGCCAGGATTTTTCTTCCTCCAGCAGAAGGTGGATTCTCTTCAAGCTCTGGTTCATTCCATGCTGTCCAGCCTTCGTCCTTCCATCAGGCAAGGGATGCAATTGGTGGGACCGATGGTGGCCTGCTTCGAAGCAGTCCCTTACGCTCAATATTCCAAGTATGTCTCACACCCTGCTTCGGAAGTATTAATTGCACGTGGGTTATAGCCAGTAGAGGACGAACTTCTGCAGAGATGACTAGAAAAAAAGGAGCCCCTCCCAGCCCATAAATACCTGGGACCTCCCACACATTCCCCAGTTTAGTCTCTGCAGACGGCGAAGCAAGTCAAGAAGATGGCTGTCTCTCCTTTGCAGGTAAGCCGGGTGTACACCCGGCCACTTTGTTTTTTTCCTATTGCCACCCGGACTATTTTGTTAATTTTCCCATGCCTCCCAGCTTGGGCTGTAGAGTCCGGGTGAAGGTAGGGCACACCTTAGAGGTGTTTATACAGGAGCCATGCTCCACCGCAAGGCCCACACCAAGGGGTAAGCGGTTGTCAGGTTAGTGATCCTGACGTGGGATGCCCTGTCCGTTTCTATGCCATCACTACTTAGTATGTAGTTTCCGGCTTCCTCTCCATTACTCCCCGTTCCCGGATAGTTGGGGGGGAGGGGGGGCTTACCCTCCATCTTGTCTTTAATCTTGTGTGCTGTTTTACTTCACGCGTGTGTGTGTGTGTGAGTGTGTGTTGTGTATGATGGTGCTTTATTTTTTCACTTATACAGTGCCCTGTGTTCAGCGGCCAGCACGCCCGCCGCACTGACAGCGGCGGCGGGCCGGCGGCTTGTGGTCGGCTCCGCAGTATTTCTGAGGAGCACGGCTCGTTTCCCTCACTGATGAGGGGGTGGGGCCGGTGCTCGGCGCCCTTTTTTTTACGGCCCGCCCCTCTCCTACGGCGCGTCTCTCAGCCATTGGCTGGGAGCCGCTTGTCTTTTCCCGGGTCGGGAGGGGGCGGGGCCACGCGCAGCGCCCTTCTTCCTGGTGCTGCTGTTGAATGGACGTCATTTCTGATCGCAGGCTTCTGTGAGTGCGCTTCGGGGCTTTGGTCTTTATTGTTATCTGATTAGTTGGCTCTGTTGGCACAGCGCCTGAGGACCTGGGGTTATCGGCTTATTTCCTGCACTTAACCCCTTAATGGTCTTCCTTATCACCGTATGTGTGTGTGAATATTTATATATGCTGCATATGTTGTGGTTAAAATGTGTTTCTGTGTGCATATTTATATTTATGGGGCCCTTATTGTGTCTTCCAGGTGGGGCGACCGCACCTTAATAAAAAAGGGGGTTCTCCCGGTCCTTTAGGTCCCTTGTTTCAAATTGGGGTTCCCTTTGTCATTGCCGAATCCTCCCACTAACGGACGCTAAGGGGCATCCCGGGTAGCTTTTAGCGTAATTCCCATTGGTCATTGCGACTACCATAAAAAATCACCATATGGAGGCTTCCCAGGATACCGGGCTCGGGATCCCTTCGGGGCAACCCCGGCAGTGTGTGGTCTGTGGGGTATCCCTTGTGGGAGACAATGTGCAAATTTGTGCACCATGTGCACAGCAGGCCATTGCGCGTCAATCCGGACCCCGTGCGGCCGGGTCGGCTCCGCTGGCCTCATCACCTACACCCTCACGCCTGGCTTTGACCCCAAGTGACGTTGTCATTAGCGGGGAGTCGCAATCTGATGTCTGTGCTAGACGGCCAACATTGAGAAGATGATTGCTAGCTCTGCGGCCAGGAAGGCCCTAGCTAAGAGATGTCATTTGGCGCCCGCTGCGCCGGCCTTTGTTTATGACGATTATGACTCTCTTGTTTGGTCTTATTATTCCCCGCTTGAGGAAGGGGAATTGTTTTTCAGAATCTGAAGGCTCTGATGATCAGCAGTACCTGGATGCTGATGCCGGTACGGAGCGCGGGGATACCGTGGATACCCCCAGATACCTGACCCGTATTTTTGAGGTGCTTGCTATTTCCCCTTTCTTTTTTGTTTGGAGTTCCCGGATCAGAAACACGTTAACAATCTGATCCTTAAAGAATGGGATAAGCCTAGCCGGCTCCATGGTATCCCTCAGGGGTGGGATAGGAAGTATTCCTTCCCTGTTGATGTTGTTAAGCGTTGGTCGACACCCCCAGAGGTCGGCGCTCCAGTACTGGGATTGTCCAGTAGGTCGGTTGTGCATTTCCCGGATTCCACTACCTTGAAGGATAGTGAGGACCGACGTCTCAACCAAATTGCTTCGCATGCCTTTGCCTGTGTGGGTTCGGCCTTGCGCCCGGTTTGTGCCTCTGCTCTCACGGCCGTGGCTACTAGAGCGTTAATCAGGGGCCTGTTAGACGGTTCCCAACTGAATCCTTCCTGTGAGGAATTTACAGCATTGACGCATTATGAGATGTTCGTTGCATTGTCTTATCAGCCTTGGATGATACTATCCGTATGTGTAGCAGGACCTCGGCATTGCTATACGCCGATCGGTCTGGTTGCACCAATGGGTGGCCGATATCCCTGCATAGGAGGTGCTCACAGGGCTACCCTTCGTGGGTCTGTGCCTGTTTGGTGATTAAATTAGGCTCGGTGGCGAAAGGAGGTGAGTTACCTCAGCGCAAAAAGCAGCGCCGGCCCTTTCGGGGTTCAGGCCCATTCAATCCCTCCTTTCGTGGTTCTCGGACGAGCAGGGGAATTTCCTTCCCTGCATTCAGAGGAGATTCCTGGGGTAGGGGGCAGAGGACGCGCCCTACCCGGGACTTCCTGGGGTGCCAAACCCAAAGCCGCCGCCAAGCCCAGTCAGCAATGAGGGGGCGCCATCACCCTCACGGGTGGGGGGACGGCTGCGGCTCTTTGCCCAGGTCTGGACTCTGGAGGTCACAGACAACTGGATCTCGGAGGTGATCTCCTCTGGGTACAAGCTGGAGTTCGCATACCGGCCTCCTCCCATATTCCTCAGGTCTCGGGTTCCTGTGGACCCTCGGACCGCACAGGGACTTTTCCTGGCGGTGCAAAACCTTCGGGATATGGGGGTCGTTTCTACGGTTCCCCCCATAGGGAGAGGTCAGGGTTACTACCCCAACCTCTTTACGGTGCCCAAAAAGGATGGATCCATAAGGCACATTTTGGACTTAAAGTTTCTCAACCGGTTCCTCTGAACCAAGAAATTTTGCATGGAGACTCTGCGGTCTACTCCCTTCGTCCAGGGGACTTTATGACCTCAATAGACATCAAGGACGCTTACCCTCATGTGCCGGTCTTCCCGGGACACCAAAGGTTCCTCAGGTTCGTGGTAGACAACCAGCACTTCCAGTTTGTGGCTCTTCCCTTCGGGCTGACTTCAGCGCCCAGGGTGTTCACCAAGGTTTTGGCGGGCGTGATGGCCCTTCTCGGAGTCCAGGGCATTCATATCTTGCCTTACCTGGACGACCTTCTCATTACGTCATCTTCTCTCCACCAGGCGGAGCTGGACACCAGAGTGGTGGTGACGATGCTGGAAAGGTCTGGGTGGGTAATCAATTACAGTGGTGGATGGACCAGAGGAATCTCCTGGGGGGCAGGTCCTTTCTTGCGCCCTGTTGGGATACGGTCAACACGGATGTCAGGCTGGGGAGGCTTCTGGAGGGAATGTCAGGTCCAGGGGCTGTGGGGTCCTCAAGAGGCCCATATCCCCATCCACATTCTGGAGCTGAGGACGCTTTGGTTGGTGCTGTCGCACCTGACACATCAGCTTTAGGGCTTACCAGTTCAGGTTTGCTCCGACATTCGGACAGCGGTCGCTTACATTAATCGCCTAGGAGGGACTCACAGCCGGAGTGCCCTCCAGGAGGTGTCTGATTCTTGCTTTGGCCAAGAGCAATGTTCCGTGCATCTTGGCAGTCTACATTCCAGGGGTGGAGAACCTGGAAGCGGACTCTCTGAGCATAGGGACCTCTCGCCGGGGGGAATGGTCCCTCAGCTACAAGGTATTTCTATCCCTCTGTCGCAGGTGGGGGAGTCCGGAGATGGATCTGTTTGCCTCTCGTCACAATCACAAGCTTCCGGCATTTGTGTCTGTCCCAGGACCCTCTGTCTCTGGCAGTGGATGCCATGTCTCTGTCCTGGCGGGAGCTCCGTCTCCTGTATCTGTTTCCTCCCTTTCCCATGGTGGGCAAGGTGGTACGCTAGTTGGCTCAAGAGGTTGTGCCAGCAATCCTGGTGGCCCCAAGGTGGCCAAGACAGGTGTGGTTCGCAGACATCGTCCGGCTGGCGGTCGATCAATTCAGGCTGCCTCTGGTTCCGGATCTGATCGCACAGGGTCAGCTTTGTTACCCCAATTTACAAACGCTGGCTTTGTCCGCGTGGCTGCTGTAACCTTCATCTTAAAGTGGACCAACACCCAGGATTTTGACTATCCTGGGTTTTGGTCCACTTCAGGGGGGCACCCCCCACAAACGGCCGGCGCGGGGGCGCGCACGGCTAGAGGAGCGCGCGGGAGATCAGGTGAGTTCTTTTGGGGTTTTGGGGGGGGTCCCTCACCGCGGGACATCCCGATCTCGGATGTCCCGCGGTGAGGGGGGTGATCGGCCCGGAAATCTTATAGATTCCCGGGCCGATCACCCATGGGTGACGGTCCACTTTAAAGGAAAAGGGTTTGTCTGAAGCCGTTGTCCAGACTCTTGTCAGGGCTAGGAAGAAATCTTCCTCTAATATCTACTAGAGGAGTTTCTTCAGCATGGTCTGGACATGGGTTTTCAGCTTAGCACTTTTAAGGGGCATGTGTCCGTTCTGGGGGTTTTCTTTTTAGAGATCTTTCGCTCTTCATCCTTTGGTTAAGACCTTTTTTTCAGGGGGTCACTCATGTGCGCCCTTCTCGCAAACCCATGTTCCCTGTTTGGGATTTGAATTTGGTGTTGTCTGCCCTTCAGGGTCCTCCTTTTGAACCAGTGCAGGATTCTGATCTATCCATTTTCACCTTAAAAGTTGCCTTTTTGGTGGCTATCACCTCTGTTCGATGTGTTTCGGAGTTGGTGGCTCTGTCCATTCAGGCCCCCTACTTTGAGAGACTTCAGGACAAGGTGGTTTTCTGCTTTAAACCAGACTTCCTGCCAAAGGTTGTCTCTGCCTTTCACCTCAATCAGGACACTGTGCGTCCTTCATTGTGTCCTAAACCTAGCAATGACAAGGAGAGGGCTTTGCACTCTCTGGATGTCGTTAGATGTGTAAAGTACTATCTGGTGGCTACTTCACCATTCCAGAAGATGGGACACCTTTTTTGTGGTGCCCTCTGGGCCCAAGAAGGGTTTGGCGCCTGTCAAGTCTACCTTTAGTAAATGGATTCGTCAGGCCGTTATTAGGGTCTATTCTGCTCATTCTACTTGTGCTGTTGGGGCTTCCTGGGCTTTTCAGCACCAAGCCTCTGTTGAACAAGTTGTAAGGCTGCTACTTGGTCTTCTGTTCATACTTTTTCCAAGTTTTATAAGGTTGATGTGCGGGCCTCAGCGGATGCTGTTTTTGGCCGTAAAGTTCTGCAAGCTGCAATGGTTTGATTTGTGCACTATTGCCTGTTGGGATCCCCACCCTTTTTGGACACTGCTATTGGATGTCCCACGTGTAATTAATACTTCCGAAGCAGGGTGTGAGACATACTTGGAATAATACCATTTTGTGATTACTCACCTGTAAAATGGGTATTATAAGTATGTCTCACACCCTGCTTCGTCCCGCCCTGAGTTGTATCTTGGATCCTCTATTTGGTGAAACTTTTTTCTCATAGATTTTATTTGCTCTTCCTGGTCCCCTTACTGCTTTCTTATACTGGGGAATGTGTGGGAGGTCCCAGGTATTTATGGACTGGGAGGGGCTCCTTTTTTTTCTAGTCATCTCTGCAGAAGTTCGCCCTCTACTGGCTATAACCCACAAGTAATTAATACTTCCGAAGCAGGGTGTGAGACATACTTATAATACCCATTTTACAGGTGAGTAATCACAAAATGGTATTTTCACGTGAGACCCCTTCAGTTCCATCTCCTTTCAGTCTGAGACAAGAGCCCCCTGTCTTTGGATCATGCCTTTGCTCTCTCTCCTCTGACCCGGCGGTCCCTCCTGTGGTGGCTGGACTCAAGGAATCTTCTGGGGGGCAGATCTTTTCTGACTCCATGTTGGGAGACGGTCACTACGGATACCAGTCTGTCAGGTTGGGGGGGCTACTGGAGAGCCCTCCAATTCCAGGGGCTGTGGGGCCCTCAGGAGGCTCACGCTCCGATCAACGTCCTGGAGCTGAGGGCAGTTCGGTTGGTACTGGCACAGTTGACTCCTCACCTTCAGGGTCTGCCAGTACAGGTTCGTTCCGACAATCAGACGGCGGTCGCCTATATCAATCATCAGGGAGGGACTCGGAGCAAGAGTGCCCTCCAGGAGGTGTCGTTGATCCTGTCCTGGGCCGAGAACAATGTGCCGTGCATCTCAGCAGTTTATATTGCGGGAGTGGAGAATCTGGAGGCGGATTCCCTGAGCAGGGGGAATGGTCCCTCAACAGCGAGGTCTTCCTATCCCTTTGTCACTGGTGGGGGAGGCCAGACGTGGATCTGTTTGCTTCTCGCCACAATCACAAGCTGCCAGCATTTGTTTCCCTGTCCCAGGATCCCCTGGCTCTGGCAGTGGATGCTCTCTCTGTCCTGGCAGGGCTGTACCTCTTCCCTCCGTTTCCTCTTCTGAGCAAGGTTCTGCGCAAGTTGGTTCAGGAGCGGGTGCCAGCCATTCTGGTGGCCCCCAGGTGTCCAAGACAGGTGTGGTTCGCCGATGTCGTGCGGCTGGCAGTGGATCAGTACGCTCTACCCTTGGTTCCGGAACTTCTCACTCAAGGGCGGCTCTGTTATCCCAATTTACAAACGCTGGCTTTGACGGCCTGGCTGCTGAAACCGCCATCCTGAAGGAGGAAGGTCTGTGATTCAGTGTTTCGTACTCTTGTCAGTGCTAGGAAGAAGTCCTCCTCCACCATTTACTATAGGACCTGGCAGACCTACATTGACTGGTGTGAGTCTAGGGCCTTTCCCTGTCGTGTGTTCTCCATTCCTAGGATCCTGGAGTTCCTGCAACATGGTTTGGATATGGGTTTTCAGCTCAGCACCTTGAAGGGTCATGTGTCTGCCTTGGCTGTTTTCTTCCAGAGGTCCTTCGCTCTACATCCTCTAGTTAAGACCTTCTTCCAGGGGGTCACTCGTGCACCCCCCCCTGCAAACCCATGGTACCGGTCTGGGATTTAAATTTGGTTTTGTCCACCCTTCAAGGTCCTCCTTTTGAACCTGTGCATGACGCTACCTTGTCTCTCTTTACTCTGAAGGTTGCCTTTTTGGCGGCTATCACCTCTGTCTGGCGTGCTTCTGAGTTGGCGGCTCTGTCAATTCAGGCCCCCTACTTTGAGAGACACCAGGACAAGGTGGTTTTTTGACTTAAACCAGACTTCTTGCCTAAGATTGTCTCTGCCTTTCATCTCAATCAGGATATTGTGCTTCCTTCTTTGTGCCCTAATCCTGGTAATCCCAAGGAGAGGGCCTTGTTTGTGGTTCCATCGGTTCCCAAGAAGGGGTTGGCTCCTGCTAAGTCTACTATTAGTAAATGGATCCGTCAGGCCATTGTTAGGGCCTATTCTACTAGGGGGAAGGATCCTCCTTTCCGTGTTACTGCTCATTCTACCCATGCTGTTGGGGCTTCCTGGGCCTTCCAACACCAGGCTTCTGTTTGAACAAGCTTGTAAGGCTGCTACGTGGTCTTCTGTTCATACCTTTTCGAAGTTTTACAAGGTTGATGTTCGGGCCTCAGCGGATGCTGTTTTTGACCTTAAGGTTATGCAGGCGGCAGTGGTTTGAACTGCGTGGTGTTGCCTTTTTGGGATCCCCACTGTTTATGGACACTGCTATTGGATGTCCCAGCTGTTATGAATACTATCTGGAGCAGGACGTGCTGCATACTTAGAATTATACAATTCTGTGATTACTCACCTTGTAGAATTGGTATTATAAGTATGCAGCACGTCCTGCTCCATCCCACCCTGATTACTTGTTCTTGGATCCTCTTTATGGCGATTTGTTCCTTGTTAACATGGTTTAAATTTGTTATTGGCTTCTCCTGGTTCCCTTTACTGCTTTGTTATACTGGGGAATTAGTGGGAGGTCCCTGGTATATATGGACCGGGAGGGGCCTCTTTGCCATGTCTGCAGTAAAGCGCTCTCTTGTGGACTATATCCCAGCTGTTATGAATACTATCTGGAGCAGGTCGTGCTGCATACTTATAATACCAATTCTACAAGGTGAGTAATCAGAATTTTATTTTTAGGTTGGTCTAGTGTGGTGCATGTTGTGGGGTTCAAAAATGTTGGAAGGACTTGTACAGTCTGGAGGAAATAGGAGATGTGATTGAGACGTTTAAATATGTGAAAGTATCGAAAAAGTTTCAGTAGGAACAGCGGAATAGAACCCAGGATTTTGACTATCCCGGGTTTTGTTCCTTTCCTCCCGAGCATCCTGATTTGTGATGCCCCACTGTGTGAAACCCCCAGATCACCCCGTAAAATTAGCATCTCCCTGCTCTTATGGCACGTGTGCAGGCTCTCATCCAGTCAGAGCTGTTTGTCGAGCATACGTCATTCAGCAAACAGCTCTGCCCTTCAGCAATCAAGAGCGTAAGCGGTTGCGTCCTCAGCAGCGTGTGCTCCTGTCTTGGTCATCTGAATAGCTGGATGCACAGGCCAGAGATGCCGGTGCAAGGCCGCCTGTTTACGTCGGCGTAGTAGGGGAGTTCTGTGGCAACCTGGGATGGTTTCACAAAGTGAGGCATCCCGATTTGGCATGCTCCAGGGGGAAGGCCAGCAGCCGTCCATGGGTGTTGTTCCATTTTACCTTTGTTCCCTGGCCCTGAAGTCTAAAAGACTCTTGGGTTGAGTGCTTCCCTACCCTCGGGGCATCTTAATCGGGAATACCTGGGAGTAGGGAAGTGACCGGCCCTGGAGTGAAACTCCCCAGATCAGCTGCAAAGACTTGCCTTTATGGTGTCACTACGAGACATGCAAGGTCCACGGCCACAACCATGGCACTTCTGTGTTCCCCATTCAGATAAGCTGTGATAACTCTCCTTTTACTTAGCCAGAGCTTTGTTCCAAACAAAGCTGTATGCCGTGTATTTATATGCATGGCAGGCAGTGCTGATTGGACAAGAGCCTGCACCTGCACCACTGGAACAGCAAGTTTTGCGGGTGGTCCCGGGGGGGTTGTGTGGGGGTGCCCATTGATTTCAGTGATAGACCAAAGGGGCACAACCTGAAGATAGTCTGAGGAAAGATCAAGAGTAAAGTCAGAAAATATTAGTTTAGTGAAAGTAGACGATGTTTTGAACAAACTTCCAGTTGTAGTTGAAAAGTCAACAGTGGGTAAATGTAACATGCCTGGGATAAGCAAACATCTATCCTGAGATACAGAGAGCATGCACACATAAGGGCAGACTAGATGGACCATGTAGTCTCCTTCCATCCACCGCCTAATCTAATGTACCTCTTTGCTAGTCACACTCTGCATTTGTAATTTTGTGGAGGGGATGTACCAGAATTTAAATCAGAATCTTCTCACTCGTGGATGTAGACACCAGCAGCCGTTGTTAGGGGAACAGTGGTGGCCTTGGTGGACAGTGAGGTTTCACACACACCGCCTCTTTTTTGGCGGCCTTCTTCGCTGTCCAAATGAGCTGCCGTTGGCCCCTACTTTTTCCCTGTTGTTTGTCCATACCGGAACAGTGTCAATCACGAATGGGTTAACTAGTAGCAAATGCCTGGGATAAGCAAACATCTATCCTGAGATACAGAGAGCATGCACACATAAGGGCAGACTAGATGGACCATGTAGTCTCCTTCCATCCACCGCCTAATCTAATGTACCTCTTTGCTAGTCACACTCTGCATTTGTAATTTTGTGGAGGGGATGTACCAGAATTTAAATCAGAATCTTCTCACTCGTGGATGTAGACACCAGCAGCCGTTGTTAGGGGAACAGTGGTGGCCTTGGTGGACAGTGAGGTTTCACACACACTGCCTCTTTTTTGGCGGCCGCCTTCGCTGTCCAAATGAGCTGCCGTTGGCCTCTACTTTTTCCCTGTTGTTTGTCCATACCGGAACAGTGTCAATCACGAATGGGTTAACTAGTAGCCGGAAGGCGGGACTAGTGCAGGAGTGAGCTGTAATTTTTTACAGGCGCAGGAGGAATATAAGTATCCCTCCTTCGGGGATCCAAAGTGTGTGTTTTACACTGCTGTTACTGTTTTTTCAAAGCGTTTTTTCTTATTTATTTATTTTTTTTTAAACATACTTGAGGGCAGCATCGTGCTTTGGGGGGGGGGGGGGGGTGTTTGGGTGTGGAAGCAGAGGTTGTTCCAGTGGGGAGGACTGTTATGGGTCCCATCCCCTGGAGGGCCAATTGCTAGTTCAGTGGCAGCAGTTAGCTAGGGCTGCTGAACTAAGGAGCTTCAGGGGGGTCTTTTAGATTCTCAGGCCTGCAAAGTTCTTCTTTTATCAAATAGGAAACTACAAACACTCTCTGCAGCTTCAGTTGGAGACATGCTTCGGTGCGGTGTGCAGTGGTTTCCTGCTTCCTATCCTACAGTGCTTTATGAGTAAAAGGCGGGCATCTTATACATTTGTGACTTGCAGGTTTATGTAAATATCTAGGGGAGGGTAAGGCGCCCATCTCTATCATTGTCCATGTAGCCAACCCCTCATTACTATAAACACTATTACAATGTGATTATATGAAAATTCTACTTTTTATTGAATTCACTGTATAAAAATGTATTATAAAAATTTTTGTATTTATAAAAAAATGCAATTAAATTCAATCTCCCAGGGTTAATTCAAGTTCTTCAAAATGACAGGTGTAGGGCATACTAGTTTCGCCTTTCATGGCTTCCTCAGCGCCCCTGCCACTTAAAATACATAGAGACAACATGTGCATGGGCAAAACTTGTATATGAATAAATTTATGTTTTCAATTTAACATTACAAATATTCATTGTACCTGTATTTCATGTCTTGAAGTCATTATCTACCAAGAAAGGTATTCTTAAAAGCCATTGGGAGGTTCTTAGTATATTCCCTTTTAATGTGAGCGTTTTGCTGGACCCTATAGCATAATTATTGTATTGGGGATTAATTACTAAGCTTAAGAAATCAGTGTCTTTCTAAAAGCTATTTATCGGCATTGCTTACCTTTTCCCTTTTTGGGAGGCTTTTGCGAAGAAAAACAGGCAGCTTTTCCGCATTGGGGGACCTTCCGTCAGCGTGGCCGCGGCTTGCAGGTTTATGTGGATTGAGATCCCTGCAGACTTGGACCCTACATTTCCCAGAGTTACCTGGGTGAGTCTAGACCCCCTTTAGATGAAGTCAGTGTTTCTTTTTGGGTAAATCTGGATTTCAGAATAGGAAGATCTAGTCTGTTAATGGTAAATCTGTGATGGGTGGGTAAGATGTGTCTCAGTGCCCCGTGTGCTGTCACGTTGTGTTGCAGCTTGGCAGCTCTCCACAGAATGAAGCACTTGTGTGAGGCCATGTGGACGCAAACACAGCGGCTTCACCGGGAAGCGTGCCCCGAACAGCTGATCACTGGGTGCCCAGGGGAAGAGACAACCCCCCCCTCCTCCCAAACACACACACTGAAAACACTGAGCTGGTAATGGGATATTGTGGAGCACAGGACAAAGCGCTCATTGTCCATTAACTGCTGGTGTGAGGCATCCTTTATGTATCTTGTTACTTGGAAGCGTTTGTCTGTCACATGATATAAATACAAGTGAAAAGCTTAAAGGAGACCTGTAGACATTTAGGGAAATGCCCCTGCTGACCGTTGTGTAAAAGTGTTTGGTAGCCTTGTTGGCCTAGTGATTGTCAAGCTGGATCATACGTGTTGCCATTACACTGCATTCCAGACTGTTATGAAAAATACATTTTTCCTCTGATTTTCATAAATGTTGGATGAGAAATGACAGGATAATTTTCAAGTCATCAGCCGCATTTTATCGCACAAATCTCAGGATTTCTTGCACAACTTACTATGGTCCAAATGTTCTGCTCTAGGGATATTTTGGGGATTCTTGGACATATGTGGCCATTGTATGCTTGTGCACACATAGTGATTTTTCCTCTGCAGTCAAGTGCGTATGTGCCCAGAGCGGTGGGCTGCCTTAGCAAGGATACCAGGTTGTGTGGTTAGGTGCATTCATTCATGTCCCAGCTGGAAATTAAACCTGCCACCCTCCAGTCAAAGGGAGCTTCCTTAACCCTTTAAATGCCAGCCACGTAAAATTTACGTGGTTGCCTCTCCGTCACTTAAGTGCCAGCCACGTAAAATTTACGTGCCTGGCATTTACCCCTGCTAGTGGGCAAAAAAAAACAAAAAATTACTCACCTGACCCCTCGTTGGTTCCGGCCGGGTCTCCTCTTTAATTTGGTGCCATCCGATCCCCGTGGGGGGTCGGATGGCTCCAGGAGAGCCCCCGGAATAGGCCGCCCCCCCCCGCTTCTGCAGCAGCAGCTGCTAACTGTAAAAAAAAAAATAAAAATAAAAATGACATTCACTTACGTGTGTGTGCGCTGGCTCCCGCTGTCCCTCCTCTTCACCTGGGGGGCCTCCGATCGCCCCCCAGGACTTACCGATCTTCAGGAGAGAGCCCGGGAGGCTCTCTCCTCCTCGATGGCGGCCGCCATCTTGCCGCTAAGCCCCGCCCCCTTGGGGCGGCAAGCGGGTGACTTGCCATAACCCCCAGCCCCCCATTACCTGCCTCCCCAACGGCCAGGGGGGGGCAGAAGGGCCCGGGCCACTTAGTGGCTATGTGGGCTAGTAGCCTGCAGGGCCAGGGGCCACCAACGCTGGCCCCTGCGCCCTGTTCTACAAGCCCCCATAGCTGGCCCGGGTCGGTAATGCTGGGTAGGGGGGACCCTACGTAATTTTTTTGGGGGATTTTTAAGGGTTTTTAACCCTTAAAATTCCCCAAAAAATGGGGTCCCCCCCCTAAGAGGGGGAACCCTATGTCATTTTTTTTTTAATTAACCCTTTTGTTTTCTGTCATCCAGAAGCTATAAAAGGCTGAAAGAGTGCTCCACTATGGATGGGAGGTAAGTATTAAAAAAAAAAAAATTTTTTTTCTCTTTGTGTGTCTGTTTTTTTTTTTTACATTTAACCCCTTGTGAACTGGTAAGGGGTCCATGACCCCTATACCAGTTCACAAGGCTGGGGGAGGTGGCAAGTCACCTGCGCTAGCCGGTGACTTGCCATTAACCCCCGGCACCCCCATTACCTGCCTCCCCAAAGCCCGGGGGGGGGGGGCAGAAGAGCCCGGGCCCACTGGCTATGCGGGCTTGTAGCCTGCAGGGCCAGGGGCCACAAAAGCTGGCCCCTGTGCCCTGTTCCTCCAAACCCTGCATAGCTGGTCCCGGGCTGGTTACTTTGGGTAAGGGGGGGCCCATGTCATTTTTTTTTTTTTTATTTTTAAAGGATTTTTAACCCTTAAAAATCCCCCCCAAAAATGCCCCCCCCCCCTCCCGGGAGGGGGGACCCTATGTCATTTTTTTTTCTCGATTTAACCCTTTGTAGTGTGGATGGTAGTTGTATTTTATTTGTAAATGTTAAAAATTACTTGTTTCAGTTAGGGGGGTCTCCTGGGCAGGAACAGGGGGCTACCGATAAATATGTGGTACCGTTCTAATCGGTAGAAATGGGGCTTTCACATGCAATATGGTTTTCCCTAATCAAATACATTTTTTATTTAAAATAAAGGAGGCAATTTTCTAAAAAAAATTTTTTTACTTAATAATAAATAAAATTAATAATAAATAAAATTTACAAACAAGACATTTCATGTTAAAGCCTAAACTCTGCTGCAAAAAATATATATATAATTTTCCTGAAAATTCCAGCAAAAATGACGCAAAACATGGCGCAAAATGGGGAAAAATGACCTGTCAACAGAGGGTGACAAAATCTCAAGTAAGCTGGCAATTAAAAGGGTTAATAGTACCTCTGCATGTTGGGTATTGTTCTGTTCGGGGGACCTTGCGCTTTCAGACTTAGCTTGTTTTTTCTTGTTTGCATATTTATATTTTAGGAAAAGGTGTTTTTTATTCTGCTATTTTATACATTTTTTAGGGAAACTCTGCGCAACCAAAGAGTTCTTTGAGGGATTAATTCCAGAAAGATGAGCCCACTACAACAAGCTGGGTACGCTTAGAAAGCTTAACATGTGTACTTTCAGGGAATATATGGTTTATGGGGGATATTCCAAATGTAAAGGGTTGTTTTGGTTGAAAAATCGCAAGGTGCGCACTTTGTCTGCAGAGCTGAAATTTTCAAGAAAAATTACCGTTATGCTCATGCTTTACTTTGGGGTGTTTGGCAACTCTTCCCTTGACAGAACCTATGCATGTTGAGTATCGTTCTGTTCGGGGGATGTTGCTTTTTCAGATTATACTTGTTTTTTCTTGTTTGTATATAGTTTTTTTTAGGAAAATGTGGCTTTGATTCTGCTTTTTTATCCTTTTTTTAGGGAAACTCTTTGCAACCAAAGAATACATTGAGGGATTACTTCTAGAAAACTGAGGCCACATCAACAAGCCTGGTACAAATAGAAAGCCTGAGGTGTGTACTTCCAGAGAATATATAGTTTGTTGGGGGTATTTCAAATGTAAAGGGTTGTTTTTCTGGAAAAACTGCAAGGTGCGCATAGCCCATATCACAGTTGTATTTTTTCTGAAAATCCCCTAAAGCTCTGTTTCAGTTTGGGGGAGTCTACTGGGCAGGAAAGGGTGTCTACCTATACATATGTGGTACCGCTGTAACTGTGAGAAATTGGGGTTTCACACGCAATAAGATTTTATTGACAAACTTACATTTTTTTATTACAAAAAAACACTACAAATTGTAAAAAATAGATTTTTTTTATTTTTTTGCACATATTTCGCCAAAAAATATTGAGAATACACCTAAAAAATGACAAACAAGACATTTCATGTTAAAGCTCAGACTCTGCTGAAAAAAACAATATATCATTTTCCTGGGAAATCCCTGGAAATCCCTTCAAAAATCACATTTGAACATGGGGAGTGCAAAATAGTGCAAAATGGTCTGGCAACAGAGTGTGACAAAAACTCCAGGTAGGCTGGCACTTAAAGGGTTAAAGTGGACCAAAACCCAGAATTTTGACTATCCGAAGTTCAGTAGTTCCCCAGGACTAACCATACAACGAAATTACTTTAATATCCTGGGTTTTGGTCCTTTCCCCTGGGGAACCCCGATCAGGTGTGCCCCACTGTGTGAAACCCCCCAGGACACAGAGACCCGCTCACCTGTTCCCGGCCCACGGCGCGTCTAAGTGCAGCGGCTCTGAGCAAGCGGACGGTTGCATCCTCCGCTTCCCTCTAACAGGGAGTGTGCCTTTCACAAATGCCTGACATGGGCACGTGCCTTGCTAGAGGGATAGCGGGGTGCGCCCGCTGCTCTTAGATGCGCTGTGGGACCAGGAAACAAGCTAAGTAAGCGCCTATATTATGTTTCCCCCCTGTACGTACATATTGTCCACATTAAAAATCATCCTACCTGCATCTACTGCATTTTCTGATCCTTTAAACATCCAAGATGGCGGCCCATGAAGTTTCAGGCTTCCTGTAAACAGTGTCTTCTGACTGCCTCACAGCTATAACCCACCCCTGCACTTATGACTCCTCTCCTCAGTATGTGATGCTACTGAGCCAAGATGGCGGCGCCCATATCCTACAGTCCTGAACAGAGTTGCAGGCCAGTGGGGGAAAGAATAAAATGTAAGTGATTAAAAATTTTAGATGCGGGGGAATAGTTTAAGGGTTTGGGCTTTTCATTAAATTATGCTTTAAACCGCTAGGGCAGGACTGTCACTTAGCACTAATGTCTGCAGCTTGAGAATGCTCCAAAGGTTCTCAATATGGCTGAGGTAATGGGCGGATGGTGGTGCCCATAGCAACCACTGACTTAAGGGGTTTTTGCCGCATGAGATGGGGGCATTGTCATGCATGATTACGATTTTGCTATCGATGGTACAGTTCTTTTTATTTTGTTCAGACAGAAACATTATATGGGCCTTTTGTTTACAAATACACAGTGTTCCAAATTATTATACTAATTGGGTTTAAGTGTCATATGTAATTTTTTGTTTTACAATTGAACAGAATGTCCAGTGTCACAGTAACCCCTGCCCCACTTTTCTGCTGCTTAGACAGGACAGGGGGATTACCCCCCAAAAAACCTCCGTACCTCGTCTTGAATGGACCACTTTTGCAGCGGCACGGAGTGGTTTCCCTGCTCTGTGTATTAGTTTGCCAGATGAGCTTAATTAAATGAAACCACTTAGTGTCTCAAAACACACCTCAATTGGCAGATTCCCAGGCTGATCGATTCTCTCCCCCTCCAAAATCGGGATGTCCCGCTGTGTGAAACCCGTTCACTCGCCTTTGTCTGTGTCACCGGTAACATGGACCAATAAATAAAAGCCGGTTGTGCCTATAACACGTCCCCGGCAGCATAGAGTATAAAGGAGATCATATTTGTAAACAAAATGCCGGTGGCAGGCTGGGGGTGATTTATACGCATATATATTGCGTCACCCTGACTTCTAATGTTGCCAAACAATATTTACAAATTATAACCAGGTATAATAACTAACCAGCTCAACTTCGCTCCTAAGACCAACCATATAGAATTGCATTATAAACTTAGCAGGACATATAGAAAACTACATTGCGGACCCAGCAGGTGTTATCTGCATTGTTGTTCTTTATCCAGCTGATCTGACCCCATCCTGCTAACCCGATCACAACAGTTTCTTCATTGAAAGTTTACCTAGCAAAACTGTTCATCTACCATACAACTAAATATTAAAAATTACTAAAAAAAATATATAACTAATGTTAACACTTGCATCTACAAAACCTGATTAAAAAAGTTTACAATATTAAAATTAAAGAAATACTGTTAAAAACATATGACCTAATATTAAAACCAGATAAGGTGAGCCTTAAAGGGGCTGGAGTTGACTTTACAATATATAGGAAAAATCATTAATAAAAGCATAAATAAAACATATGACATATAAACACAACGATAAAAACTATATTGCACAAAGATTAAAACTTTAAGGCTCACCTTATCTGCTTTTTAAGCTAATCTTTTCTTTCACTTGAACCTGGAGGAAGGCCCTGAGCTATAGCAGAAGACGATCTGGAGCGGTGAGAGTTGGCTATGAATTGTTTGATTGGATGCAATCTATTTTATCGATTCTTGTGAGTGTTTTTATTGGCTTTGGAAATAAAATAGGGTTAATTACCTAGCAGAGTTGCACTATTGGTTTGTCCTTTGCTTTGCATGGTGAACCCTGTAAGACCCGAAGATTCTTTGTAAATGCATTGGATCGTTCCCAGGGATGGATTGAACAGTGATTGAGTGAATTAAATGGTCTACGGCCGATGTAACTTTGGCAATCCATTTACCATTATCTAGGGAGGGCACATATTTGGTGGAGGGCACACAGTTTGTGCACATGGATGCATGCACCGTGGGATCACCTCTTGATTTTTTTGATCTATTGAAAAGAATACGAGAAGAATTGGACTAGTTGATTTAAGCTCTGTGCTTTTATTTAGATACGAGATTGGACTTAATAATGGGTTTTAAGTTGTGCATGTGGAGCTATTCATTATTAAAGAAGGGAAAGAATTACAAGCGTAGTATTTTCACATATTATTCCCATACATAGATCATCATCCTTTGGGCAATATATATTGGTCATGTGTGGCATTACCTGACAGATCTTTATAATACTGTATAATGTTCTCTCATTTATACAGTTGTAGCTTTTTATATTACAGGAACTAGACCACTTTCCATAAATCTCATCTAATGCCTGTGTAATAATGTCTAAGTAGGCTTGTCTGTGTCTAGGCCTTTGTCCACCCTGATTAAGAATTCAGGGGGTTCATTTTTAGAAGGGGCAGTAATTGCCTAGAGGTGGGGGAAACAGGCCTGTGACCGGAAGGTGGCAGGTTTGATTACCAGCCATGGGACATGACTGAAGTGCCCTTGAGCAAGGCACCTAACCCTCAATTGCTCCCCGGGTGCCGAGTTTAGGGCAGCCCACCGTTCCGGGCACATGTGCACTTCACTGCCCCTTAGTTTGTAATTCACTTGTGTATAATCACGTCCATGGTGTTTATTCACTGGCGTGTACATGGAGTTGTGGTGTTCACAGTGCACGGATGGGTAAATTGCAGAGAAGGAATTCCATGTGTGCGTTGGCACACAATGGCCACTATTGCCCTATTATCACTATTATCATTTGATATCAGAGGTAAACTGTAAACTCTTCGGGGGCAATGGTAAACTCCTTACCATACAGGCTAGCTTATTGTGCTCTGTAATATGTTGACTTAGCCTTTGAGCCTGTATCCTGGCAAATGCTCAATTAGGCTAGTGTTTCATGTACCTATCAGGATGTGAGGCCATATTAGGCAAACTGGTGTCAGAAACCTGTTTTCCTAGGCATAATTTATAAAGATGTTCAGCCAAAAAACACTGCCGACATCCTTTACCAACAGTTTAGAGAGCAGTTGCTAAAATTACAAAACAGCAAACCAATATTTGAAGCTGCTGGAGCCTCTGCAGTCCCACAAGTTGTGAAGTTGTGCATAGGCCTAATATCCAGTCTCCCAAAACCAGTGCTCACAAGCTGAAATGGTTGCAGTGGGCCCAGACATATACATGAGTAATTTTCAAACAGTCTTGTGCCATGCAAGCCCAGATGGTCCAGACAAATGGAGTAGTGGATGGTTGGTTGATGGCCTCCATGTCCCACCAAGGCTACGACTCCAGCAAGGAGGTTCTGGGGTAATGTTTAGGCCTCTTTAGGGTCAACAAAGGTGTGGAAATTACCTCTGGCAAAGTTTATAGAGTTTCAGGTCGGCCACTTTCTTCCGTGGTGCAAAAAAAAAACTGCGTCTTCCATTGCAAACTAATCTTCACACATGACAATGTCCCGTTTCATGCTACAAAGAATGTCACTGGCTGATATGGGCGTAAAAGAGAAATTCATGGTGTGACCACCATCCTCCCCTGACCGTAACTTCATTGAGAACCTTTATATGTGACCTGTCACTGCTGCAGTCGGAGACTCCAGGGCAGGCACACTCCCTCCCCTGGGGGCATCCCGAACTGGAATGCCCGGCTGTGTGGAACCCCACCCCAGGGCACGCAGTAAACTCAACTTTACCTCTGAGCCCACGACGCACTTGCGAGCAGCATCGACATCACTTGCTAGAGGTCTATCTGACAAAGGGCTGGAAATAGCTGAACTTTTTTCAATAGGAGGGGTGTAGCACCTGACCCCCTATTATACAGAGCCAATGACCTGCTTTTGTGCTTCCTAGGGGTTTTTATAGCATCTGTCCAGGCTGAAAACAAAACCCAAAAGGTTCACTCCTCCGCATCGCTTCTGTCTTACTTCGTATTGAATAATCTCATAGGGTGCTGCTATAAAGTCCCATGGAATTCCCAGTGACCCAGTTATGTCAGTCACTTGGAGTGAGTGAAGTGGATGTGGCCACTGGTCCGCTATGACTGCCGTGTTTTTTCTTTTATTTCTGCCTGTACAGCCCCTTAAAGGAGCACAATTGCAAAAGCATGAGTCCTAATGAAAATCTATATACTGTAAATATGCTGGATGGCGGGAGGTGAGGTCACTTATACACCCAGCATCAAGAAATATCCAGCATGGCTTGTTTATTTTTATTAATGGAAAGAGGAAATCGAGTGACAGGTTCTGTCACCCCTAATACACTAAACCTGGTACCCCTTGACATTATTATTCCTACCAGTAGAAGAAAACCATAAGCTTGGCAGAAGTTTTAATCAGTTTGGGTCTATAAGTGACGCCTCCTCTCATTAGCCAATGTGTTTTATATGGGTTTTTAATATCACACAATTTTGTGCTCCTTTAACTGGTGGGGCTGGTGAATAATATTGATTATAATTGATAAAATAGACCTAAATGAAAAAAAAATGCTACAAAGTTGCATCAACGTGCTTAATTGACGAACGAAGTTTTCTGGGCATTTTTGGGGTTAGACTTTGGTGTGTTTTTTCATGCCAGTGTCATTCCCATGTTGGAACAAAATCAGGCCACATTTTGAGCTCCTCAGCCATGTCACGCAGAGGTATTCAGGCAATCTAAATCCGTTTTTCTTGTGAAAATGTTGGCAAACGAGGTTTTCACAAGGCCAGACTCCTTTCAGTATAGGTCATTACTGAAATGTCATAATGTTTTTTTCTTATATAAACAATAGGAGAGAGGCTGTTATTGAAAGCTAGCACCCTACAAAGCTGGGCGGGTACTGTGTCGTCCTCCTCGCCTGGTCACGGATCATCAGTGCTCTGGTTTCTGTTCTGTTGCTGAGCTCCTTTTAAATAGAAAGAAGGCTGTAGAAGTTTCCCCATAATTAGTGGTGATTTTCCAGCTGTTACCAACACACACCTAGAAAGTTGTACTGTACTTATAGACTCTTACACAAAAGCATTTTGTTGCTTGTATTCATTATTCTAACATTCCATTAACCTCCATGGTCTTCATCTGGCGTAAGGCAATGTCTTCTCGGTGGTCAGCACCTTGTGGGGGTTCTTCATCGGTTTCTCTTTTGCAGGCAGAAGCACTCTGCAATTTGAAAGGAAAGAGCACAAATGCCCCCCCCCCTTCCTTCCAGACTGGCATGCTCCCTGCGAATAGAGGGGGCCGTGGCTTCACAGGACCCTACCCCCTTTAGCTATCAAATAATGCTTCCCCCCCCCCCCCTTTCTAGTACAGGGGCTCCTAGAAAGAAAACTTCACACAAACATGTTTTATTATTCTAACTTTGCACTGTGCTTACCTCCCTGCTGTTCCGGCGCCTTGTGGGATCCCTCACCGGCTCCTCTTCTGCCAGCAGAAGAGGCGATAGAGGGATTTCTTTGAAGCTACGTCCATCATAGGGGAGCCTTCTCCAGCCTGGCAGCGTGCTGGCCTGGCTCTCTGGAAAGGGGGCACTTGTCCTCCATCTGTCCAAAAGTCGACAGAGTGGTTATTCTGATCGCTTCTACTGGCAGATGGGGGACCCCACGATTTGCCGGAATATTCAGAGGACACCGCCCGGCACTGGATGAAGAAGGAAGGAGTACGTATAGTGTAAATTTAGCATTCTAAAATGCTTTGTGTGTTTTATTTTTTACTTTTAATACCTTGAATGAAAGGCTCCAGGGCCCTCTATACTATTTTAATGTGTAGGGGTGTCAAGTTGCCTGCCGTCATGGAAGCTAGTAACTTAGATACCCCCACCCCATTCATTACCCATACACCCCAACACCTGGGGGGGGGGGTGTTTTTCTATTTTACAAAAGAGCCCAGAGCCCATCGTTGCGGGAACAACATTCACACAAAGGAGAACCCCGGACCCACGCCAAAGGGCATAGGGGCTGTTCTCCTGGCCTTTGATCTTAAAGCCATGGGGATCCAAGCCCTTATGTTTGGTGTGCTGGTTGGTAGCTTCAAAAAGGGGGTGGTGACGTGCACATAATTTTGGCTGCGGCACTGTAATAGCCCATCATGATGCAAGCACTGATAATCTCAGTATGTGCAGTCTTAGAAGACCGCCCATTATGCTGATTCTAAGCGCAAAATGTGCTTGCATCACAGCGCTCAGGCCACCCCCACACGCTTGAGAAAATGATTCATAAGGTAAAACGCCAAACCTCAATATTGTCAAGTGTATCCCCATACAATGGACTAACCCTTGGCATGCCTGTGCACCACAGTGATCTGCAAACCAGCTGGGGAACCCTGGTATGATGCTATAGGGGTAGTTAAAAGAGGAACGACTCGGGGCAGTGGTCTACCTCCCATATTGGAATGCCCCGTGGGGGGGGGGGGGAAACCCTGGGGTTTTTCCCACCTCTTCCTCGAGCCCTCGGGGCTGGTGCCACATGCCCACTATACCTCTAGCTAGGCGCACACGCAAGGCTTTTTTGGAGGGCTGGCGGGGGCATGCCCACAGCTATAGGCTGGAGCTGGAATGTGGCTGGTGACACTGGCTCAATTCAGATTTTGCTGCTCTGAGCAGCAATGGAAAACTGATTGTAATAAGCACCGCTGATTGGCTGATGAGCGGCCTACACATGATTTGTAGGAATGAGGAAAAGGTGATCCTGGGGGATACACACAACCAGGGCTTCCCAAATTCAGGATGACCCAACCCAATTGCATCGTAATAGTTATTTAGTGTATGTGTGCATCTCAGGAATAACTTTGTGGTTTGAGATTGTGGTTTCACTACAGTTAAACTGGACCTTCACCATCATTTAATGAAAAGCCCAAACCCTTAAAAGACTATTCCCCAGCATCTAAAATTAATATTTTAAGTTTTTAGTCACTTACTGCTTATTCTTTCCCACACTAGGCTGCAACTCTGTACAGGAATCTAGGATACGGGCACCGCCCGCCATCTTGCCTCAGAAACATCACAGAGAGAGGGGTGAAAAGTGCAGGGGGGCAGGCTATAGCTGTGCTTTGTACAGACAGAGCAGAGCTGTGGTCAGGAAAAGGACAGCAACCCCAGAATGCAGAGCGGCATAGTCAGAGGACACTTCCTGTTTGCAGGCAGCCTGAGACACCATGGGCCGCCATCTTGGATGTTAAATGATTTATAATGTGGGCAATCTGTATGTACAGTGTGGAGGAAACATACAAGATGGGCTCATATTTAGGGTGAAGGTCCGCTTTAAGGGTCAGTCCAAATTTAAAGAGGAACAATGACAGGACGTTAGGGGGGCAGATTTCCTCATCTCTGAGGCATTCAAATTTGGGATGCCCTGCCCTGTGAACTGCTGTGATCTTTATTCATCTTTGAATTTCTTGAATGTCATTTTTGTAGTACTGCTGTATGTTGTTTCTGGCTTCTTAGGCTTAGCTGTCACCCCATAATGTTTAAATGTGTCATGTATTTTTCTTTTTTTTTTTTTTTCTTTCTAGTTGGTGTATGAATTTTTTTTGAGGTTTTTGGAGAGTCCGGATTTTCAACCAAGTATTGCAAAAAGGTTTGTGGACCAGAAATTTGTGCAGCAGGTAAGTGCTTTGCTAAATTTAACTTAATCTGTGTATATCTCTTTCTGTATGTCTGTGTATTGAGTGTCCATTTTCATGTGTCTCTGGGAGATTTCCTGTTTAGTGACATCTGGATCAGGGGCACTGCCACACTCCAACAAGAACAGGACTACTTCGGATAGCGTTCCACTGTAGCACCCGGTTTACTCTTCTGCTTGGTTATTGGAGCCATCCAGGACAGTCTGGACAGAACAATTTCTTTTGTTGACCAGCACAGTGTAGAATTCTAACTCTAAGGAATATAAACCACAACAAACTGGACCTTCAGTATAATTTAATGAAAAGCCCAAATCTTTAAAAAAATGTCCCATCATCTAAAAGTCATACATTTCAAGTTTTAAGTCGCTTACTTATTATTTCCCCACTGGGCTTCAACTCTTTTTAGCACTGTAGGACATGGGCGCCGCCATCTTGGCTCAGTAGCATCACAGACTGAGGAGAGGGGTCAAAAGTGCAGGGGGGGGCGGCGTTATAGCTGTGCTTTGCACAGACAGAGCATAGCTGGGGTCAGGAAAAGGACGGCAATCCCAGAATGCGAAGTGGCATAGTCAGAAGGCACTTCCTGCCTGTAGGCAGCCTGAGACTCCATGAGCCGCCATCTTGGATGTTAAAAAGTAAAGAATACATTATAGGTGCAGTTAGGATGATTTTTAATGTACCCAATCTGTATGTACAGGATGGGGGAAACATACAAGATAGGCTCTTATTCAGTTCACTCGGCTCTCTGCAGTCCAATGGCACATGCATGGGCTTTCGTCCAATTAGAGCCCTTTGCCGTGTTTATATTATCCAGCAAAGTGCTCTCATTGACGTCAATGGGGAGTGAGAGCGGCCGCAGACCCAGCGGCGGGCACTCCTCTCCCAGCTTATGTGAATGAGCGCGCCCACAGCCCAGGGATGCAGGGGATGCGGCCGCTCCCTATTGAAAACAATCAGAGCCTTTTTCTGAAAGGCCCAGTGTTCATCCCTGGGGGAGCACCGGACCCGCCCTCAAGTGCTTGTCCTCAAGTATACTGGCATGGCCGGATGCTGGCTGTGCGGCCTCTGAACCATGGGGAGCCCAGGCCCTGTGCCTTCTATGCTGGCTGATGGGCTTGGAGACACAAATTCATGTAAAATATGCATTTTTACATGCATTTGTGTTGTGGACAATAGACTTCTATATGCCTGCTGTGTCTACGGGAGAGGTGTGAAAGGGGCCATAGAGGATTTATGGTAGCTCATACAATATTCAAAGTATGTCACACACCCCACTTCAATCATTAATTATTACACTTGGGTTACTCCACCAGCAGGTGGCGACGTGCAGAGAAGTCATGAAAAAAACAAGCCCCTCCTGGTCTATACATACCTGGTACCTCTCACTCATTCCCCAGTTTTTCTTCTCTGCAAGATGGCGACAAGACAGAAGAAAGAAGTCTCCTGCTTGCAGGTAGCCGGGGTAACACCCCGGCACCCCCCCCCCCCCATGGTCTATTTCTGGCTGGCCTTTTGTTTTATTACCCCCTTGATTAATTATGTAGCCTCCCAGCTTAGGCTGTCGGCCGGGCAAGGGTAGATGGCACTTAAGGTGCCTAGGAGATTAGCTCCTCCACTCGACCCCATATTATGGGGCATAGTGGTTATCCGGCCTGGTGATCCGGATTTGGGATGCCCCGCCCTGATGTCCCTGTTAGGTTCCCCCTCCCCGCTTGGTCCCTTCTCCCTGCGCTAGATAGGGGTGGGGGTGGGGGGGGGCTTGTTGTGTGCCTGGGTTATGTTTGCTACTGTGTGAGTGTTTTTTACTTGCTTGTGGCGGGGCCGGGCGGCGTGTGTGCGTGTATTTGCCGCCGGCCTGCCAGTTGTTCAGTTTCATTGCTCGGGGGCTCCGTTGAGCTCCCCAGACTGCCGTGCTCACGATGGTGCAGGGGGCGGGGTCGGACGGCATGGGTGTCGCCGGCCCGCCGGCCTGCTTCTTGGTTGTTGCGGGCGCCATGTATTGGGCGCCCGCTGCTATGTCGGCTCTCTGGGTGGTGGGGGGCAGGGCCGGGCGGCGTCTCTTGCCGCCGGCCCGCTTGTCTGTCGGCGCGGGCGCCATGTCTAGGCGCCCGCTGTTCGCTCCCCCCGGAGATGGTTGCGGGCGGGGCCGGGCGGCGTGTTTGCCGCTGGCCCGACTGTCCGATGGTGCGGGTGCCTTTGTCCTTGGCGCCCGCTCTCCGGCCCAGATTCTTTGGAGGTGGAGGGGGGCGGGGCCGCGTCGTGCGCTTTGCCTGGATTGGTGGGAGGGGCGTGGCCGCAGCGTCTGCCACGCTTGCTGGGCCCGCCCTTCTTCTCCCTTCTCTACCTCCTCGTGGTGGCCGTCGTTACTACTGTTAAGGTAGGCTGCCTTTTTTCTTACACTGGTCCTTTTAAGGTGGTTCCTTGGCTGGGGGCATTATTGTTTTCAGGTCCCCCCTTTGTGGGGGTTGTGTAGGGTGCTGTCAGCTTGAGTATAGTATTGCTGGGTGCCTTATTGGGCTTCCCAGGCTTTCCACATTTTTTATTATATATTTATGTACATATATATATTTATGTTTTTATTGCCATGTGCATTCACGTGTTTTAGCAGGCTGCACGGCCCAGCGGTTAGAGCATAAGCTTAATAAACTTTATTCCCCTGCGATGCAGGTTCAAATCCATCAATATAAAAATAATTTTAAGGTGTGACTGTTGTCTTTCTTTGTCAGATCCTGGGATCCCACGCTGCAGGGTTCTCCCGGCCTTAGTTACCTGGCTAGTCGGGGTTTTGTCTTTACATTTCCCTTTATTGGCTATTTTTGCAAATTTCCCCATTTCAGGGCCATAAATAAAGAAGATAAAGGGGCATCCCGGGTCGCATATTGCGTAAATCCCTGGGTTATTGCGAATACCATAATTTCACCATATGGAGGCTACCAAAGATACCGGAAACAGCCCTTCGGGGCAATCTAGGCTGTGTGGGGATTGTGGGGCGTCGCTCCCAGGGGATGATGTTATTGTATGCATTACATGTGCGCAGCGGAACATTGAGCGCCAGTCCGGTACCTCGGTGCCTGGCTCTTCACCGCCCGTACCGTCTCCTTCCCCTCCTCGCCTGTTCCGGACCCCGTGTGACATTGTCATGGGTGGGGATTCGCAATCCGAGGTATGCGCCAGGTTGGCCAGCCTCGAGAAGATGTTTTCCGCTGTGGTTGCTCAGAAGGCTCCGGCTAAGCGGAAACACTTGTCCCCGCCTCCGCCTGACTCAGATGATGAGGTTGTTGAGGCATTGGATTGGTCAGATCGTCCCCCGGAAGAGGGAGAGCCTTTTGAGGATTAGACGATCCTGAGGTCCAGCAGCTGTTTGGTGCTGAGGGTGACCAGGCCATGGGTTCGGTTTCCGACACGTTTTCCATTCTGGCCCAAATGTTTGAGGTTTTGGATTTGGATCCTCCTGAAGCGGCTCCTCTGCCAAGGGGTGAGTTGTTTGAGGTGACCAAGCAGCGCTTGGAGTTTCCCAGTCAACGGCATTTCGAGAATGTTGTCCTTAAGGGATGGGAGCAACCTACGCGTCTCGTTGGGGTGCCGCCTAGCTGGGATAGAAAGTATCCCTTTCCGGCGGACTTGGTGAAGCGTTGGTCTGTCCCTCCCGAGGCTGATGCTCCGGTTTTGGGACTATTTAATACGGCGGTTGTGCATTCTTCTGACACGTCTTCTTTTAAGGACGGCGAGGATCGCCGGATCGATCAGCTGGCCTGCCATGGTTTTGTCTGTGTGGTTTCGGTCTTGAGGCCTGTTTGTGATTCGGCACTTTTATTGTTGGGTGTGGATCTTGATCCTACTTGTGATGAGTTTTCTGGCCCTTAAGCGTTGTAATCCTTCGTTTCATTTATTCTTGCCACTCAGGATGATGCCATGTTAATATGTGGCAGGGCTACGGCTCTGTTGGTAGCTATCCGCCGCTCAGTGTGGCAGTGGACTGCTGATTTTAATTCTAAGAGATTTTTCACGGCTCTTCCCTTTTGGGGTTTGAGATTTTTCGGTGAGAAGCTTGATTCTGTTGCCAGGGGAGGTAAGTTACCTCGGCGTAAGATATTTCGTCGCTCCTTTTGGGGGGCGGCCCCCTTCAATCCTTTCTTTCAGGGAGCCAGAGCCGGCAGGGGTGCGGGCTTCTCGGCTTACAGGGGTGCCAGCTGGAACGGGGTATTGGCCGCGGCCGTCCCTTTCACGTCTGGGGCGCCAAGCCTAAGCCAGCTGCCAAGGCCGCTCAGCAATGAGGGGGCGCCCTCACCCTTACGGGTGGGGGGGGGCGGCTGCGACTCTTCTCCCGGGTATGGGACCAGGAGGTTTCGGACAGATGGATCCGGGAGGTGGTGTCGGCCGGTCATAAGCTGGAGTTCGAGTCTCGCCCTCCTTTTAGTTTTCTCAGGTCTCGTGTCCCTTCAGATCCTTTGGGGCGGTAAGGAATTTTCTGGAAATGGCAGTCATCTGCCCGGTCCCTCCTTCGGAGGTAGGGTGCGGGTATTGTTCCAATCTCTTCACAGTGCCCAGAAAGGATGGGTCGTTCTGTCCCATCCTGGTTTTGGAGTTTCTCAACCTGTTTGTTTGTCCCAGGAAGTTATGCATGGAAACTCTGCGGTCTGCGATCATTTCGCTTCAGCAGGGGGACTTTATGTCGTCCATAGACATCACGGATGCATACCTTCACATTCCGATCTTTCCAGCTTGCCAGAGGTTTCTTCGCTTGGTGGTGGAGGATCGGCATTTTCAGTTTGTGGCTCTTCCATTCGGCCTCACTTCGGTTCTGAGAGTGTTCACCAAGGTGTTGGCGGGCGTGATGGCCCTGCTCAGTGCTCAGGGGATTCGCATTGTGCCTTTTCTGGACGATCTTCTCATCATGGCTCTTTCCTTCAGTCAAGCGGATGGGGACACCAGCTCGGTGGTGTCCACTCTGGAGAGGTTCGGCTGGGTGATCAACTACCCCAAGGCATCTCTTGTTCCGGCCAGGGTGGTGACCTTTCTGGGGATGTCCTTGGACTCTTGCCAGCCTAGAATCTTTCTCCCTCAGGCCAAGGTTCTCTTGATTCAGGAATTGGTTCAGCTTCTTCTTTCCAATTCTCGCCCGTTCATCCGTCTTGGGATGTGACTGGTGGGGCTGATGGTAGCTTCTTTCGGGGCAGTTCCCTTCGTGCAGTTTCACACGCGGACACTTCAGCTTCATCTGTTGGTGTCTTGGGACCGGCGACCGCGGTCGTTGGATCGGTCCTTCTGGATGTCCCCCTGGGTTCGGCAGTCTCTACTGTGGTGGTTGGTCTCGGACAATCTCTTGAAGGGCAGGTATTTTCTGACCCTGCTTTGGGTAACTGTCACCATGGACGCCAGTTTGTCAGGATGGGGAGGTTTCTGGAAGGACTTCGGTTCCGGGGGTGGTGGGGTCCTCAGGAAGCCCACTTGCCCATCAATGTTTTGGAGTTGAGAGCCATCTGGTTGGTTCTGTCTCAACTTGACGCAGCATTTACAGGGCTTGCTGGTTCAGGTTCGATCGGACAATCGGTCTGCGGTTGTTTACATCAATCACATAGGAGGGACTCGCAGTCTGGGTGCCCTCAGAGGGGTGTCTCTGCTCCTAGTGGGGCAGAGTCTCATGTCCCTTGCATCTCGGCAGTGGACATTCCAGGAGTGGAAAACACGGAGGCGTACTTTCTGAGCCGGCGTTCTTCCTGCCTGGGGGAATGGTCGCTTTGTCTCCGGTGGGGGACGACTGGAGGTGGATCTGTTTGCCTCTCGTCACATTCACAAGCTTCTGACACTGGGTCGCTTTCCCAGGATCTTCTGGCTCAGGTGGCGGATGCCATGGCCCTGAGTTGGGGGGACCTGGGGTCTCTTTATCTGTTTTCTCCGATCCCCATGCTAGGCAGGGTGCTGCGAGAGTTGGTTCTGGAAGGGGTTCCCGCCATTCTTGTTGCCCCAAGGTGGCCAAGGCGGGTGTGGTTCGCAGACATCGTTTGTCTGGCAGTGGATCAGTTCGTTCTGCCTCTTTGGCCGGATCTCCTCATTCAGGGTCGACTGTGCTACTCCAGTTTACCAATGCGGGCTTTGTCGGCTTGGCTGCTGAGACCTCCATCTTAAAGGAGGAGGGTCTTCGGCCATTCGGACTCTTATCAGTGCCAGGAAGAGATCCTCTTCTTCCATCTATTATAGGGTTTGGAGACCTTATATTGATTGGTGTGAGGCTAGATCTTTGCCCTGTCGGGTCTTTTCTGTTTCTAGGATTTTGGAATTTCTTCATTCGGGGCTGGACTTTGGTCTTCAGCTGAGTATTTTGATGGGGCAGGTTGCTGCCTTGTCTGACTGTTTTTCAAAAGTCCTTTGCGTTTCTTCCTTTGGTCAAGGCTTCTTCCAGGGGGTCTCGCATTGCGGTTTCCTAGGAGGCCTTTTCTCCCTTTTTGGGTTTTGAATTTAGTTATCTCTGCTCTTCAGGCTCCTCCTTTGAGCCTTTGCAGGTTATTGCTCTTTCTACTCTGACTCAGAAGGTTGCCTGGTCGGTTCAGGCTACTCACTTTGAGAGACATCAGGACAAAGTGTTTTTTTTTCCGCTTCAAACCGGACTTTTTTCCTTAGGTGGTCTCTGTATTTCTTCTTAACCAGGACATTGTTTTTCCTTCCTTGGGTCCTAAGTCTAGGAATGACAAGGAGAGGGTTTGCACTGTTTGGATGTGGTACGTTTTGTGTAGTATTGTTTGTTTACTACATCTACTTTTCGTAAGACTGATGTATTTTTCGTGGTGCCCTGTGGGCCTAGGAAAGGTTTTGGCTCCCGCTAAGTCTTCCATTAGCAAATGGATTCGTCGGGCTGTTGTTGGAGCCTATTCTGCCAAGGGGACGGTTCCCCCTTTTCGTATCGTTGTTCATTCTATTCGTGCTGTTGGAGCGTTTTGGGCTTTTCAGCACCAGGCTTCTGTGGAGCAAGTTTGTTAGGCTGCTACTTGGTCTTTTGTTCACACCTTTTCCAAGTTTTTACAAGGTTGATGTGCGGGCTTCAGCGGATGCTGTGTTTGGCCGCAAGGTTCTGCAAGCTGCAGTGGTTTGAGTCTTGCTTTATGGCCTTGTTGGATACCCGCCCTTTTCTGGACACTGCTGTTGGATGTCCCAAGTGTAATAATTAATGATTGAAGTGGGGTGTGTGACATACTTAGAATAATACCATTTTGTGAATACTCACCTGTAAAATGGGTATTATAAGTATGTCACACACCCCACTTCACCCGCCCTTTTGGTATCCCAGATTCTTTATAGGGTGAAGTTTTCGTTTACAGTTTGAGGGTTTTTTTCCTGGTACCTTGTCTTTACTGCTGTTTGAATACTGGGGAATGAGTGAGAGGTACCAGGTATGTATAGACCAGGAGGGGCTTGTTTTTTTCATGACTTCTCTGCACGTCGCCACCTGCTGGTGGAGTAACCCAAGTGTAATAATTAATGATTGAAGTGGGGTGTGTGACATACTTATAATACCCATTTTACAGGCGAGTATTCACAAAATGGTATTTTTCACTCTAGTACCCCTGCGTCTGCCACAATTGCAGACGCATGCGGTACCGGACAGGTGTGAACGAGGGCTTACATCTGGGATGGAATTCTTTATTGCTGTTACCTAGATTAGTCACTAATCATACATATTTTTGTAACTTTCATATTTTGATTAAAAACCTAAACCTACGTTAAGGAGTTTATATTATTTCCATGTGTTAGTTATAGGTCTGCTCTACACTATTTGATATTTTGTCTACTTTCATTCAATGTTTAGCTGCTAGAGCTTTTTGACAGTGAGGATCCCAGGGAGAGAGAATTTCTGAAGACTGTGCTCCATCGGATCTACGGCAAGTTTCTTGGCCTTCGAGCGTTCATCCGAAAGCAGATTAACAACATATTTCTCAGGTAAAAGAGGGACGGTAAATTCTAGTTATGGTTGCACACCATAAAAATACATTCCCCTATCTGTTTATGCTTTGAATGGACTTTTATTCCCATCAATGTGTGTTTTCTCAATTTAGTCATCTCTTGAGGACCTATGTCCATATTCGCTTTTCAGCTTTTCATATAGGGTTAAGATCAAGGGAAGATGGTGGCCAACTCTCATTTGCCCTTAGCAGCCAGTGACTAAGAGGTATCTCTGCAGCATGAGATGGCACATTGTTATGCTTGAATATGATTCTGCTATGGAAGGCACAGTTCTTCTTTTTATTCCATGGAAGAAATTGGTCTGTCAGAAACTCTCATTGCACTGCTTCAGGGACCCCACCAACTCTCTCCCCTTGATTCCAGCCCAGAACTTTCCATGTTCTTGCTGATATTGCAGTCTAATTGGGACATTGTGGCCATCTGCCAACCATCCTCTACTCCAGGGGTACTCAACCACTTCTTGAAAAGGTCCATTTAAAGGCATACAGTGAAGGTCCGGACAGAGGACTGTCGCGGGGTAGTTAGAAATCGGAACACTAGGGAAGGGGCTACAGATTGCCCAGGTGAAACTTGTATTCTGTGCAGGCCGTGTACAGGGGGGACTAGGGCCCAAAATGTTACTGGCAATAAGGTCTGGGAACTAAGATGGATAGATAGTGCACGGGGGAGACGCATGAATGGGAGAGGAGCTGTAAAGAAGAGGGATGGATAGACAGAACAGGAAAGGCAGGGAGGGATGGAGAGAGAGAGATAGGATGGATGGGCAGAACTAGAAGGACAGGAATGAATGGGTAGAGCTGGGGGGGGGGGGGGGGGGGAGGAGATGGCCAGAGCTGGAAAAAAGAGTAATGGATTGACAAAGCTGGGAGGCTGAGGATTGGATGGCAAAACTGGGAGGACAGGATGGAAAGGGCTAAGCTGGAGGTGGCACAAGGATAGATGGGCTGAGCTGAGGCGGAGATGGATGGGGCAGAGCTGGGAGAACAGGAATGGATAGGGCTGAGCTGAGAAGACAAGATGGTGGGACAGGGATAGATGGGGCTGAGTTGAGCGGGGGAAAAGGAGTGGATGGGGCTAAGAGGCCGAGAAACAAAGCATGTGTGTACATTGCAATACCACATCCCGCCCGTTGCAGTACTTCATATTGCAATTCTAGGTGCCAGGGAGCCATGACACTGGCTGGGAGACTAAGCACTACATTGCTGATCAAGGAAGCAGCTCTGAGCATGGCAACACAGAAGCAACTGAGTGCAGGGCTGTCAGGGCAGGGGTCCGGAAATCTGGGTCCGAGGTCCGCATTCGGACCCCGGTCTGCGAGTTGAGTATTCCTGCACTACTCCATCCATCCAGACCATCCTGGATTGCACAGCACTCATCAGTAAAACAAATCTGTAAAAATTAGCCTTCATGTATGTCTGGGCCCACTGCAACCTTTTCTATTAGTGAGCACTGATTCGGGGTGGCTAAATAGTAGGTTTATGCACAAATGCAGGTCTCTGGAGGATCCTAAACTTTAAGGTTTGTGGGACTACAGAGGCACCAGCTGCTTCAATATACTTTTTGCTGCATTGCCATCGCATTTTAGAATCCGCTCTCCTAATCCAATACATTTGTGTAACCTTCCTCATTAAGTCCCTCTATCTGCACCAACCTCTCTGTGATCTTGATCCGTCTGCGGTCTGAATCGAACCAGTATTCCCAGTGCGATGATCACACTTTTATTTGTGCTTATGGCAGGCCGTCGTACAAGCCTACGCCTGCAAGGAGTAGGGGCCCTTTTGGGACTCCACCATGCAATTGCCACGTCTTGAAATTTCCAACACCAGACGTCGGCGGAACAGGTCTGCAAGGCCTGATCTTCTCTCCAAACCTTCACCAAGTTTTACAGACTTGAAGTCGCAGCATCTGCTGATGCTGCTTTGGGGCATAAGGTGTTGCAGACGGTGGGGAACCCCTCTCCGGGGGCCTAAGTCTGAAGTGTCCATGCCATTGTTCTTGGTTAGGTTGACGCTGTTGGCCTTGTACGTTCCCACCTTTATTGAAGTTAATCTTTGGGATGTCCCATGTGTTACTGGTGGTGCCCCGGAATGAAAGAGAAGAGAAAAGGGAAATTTGTGTACTTACCAGTAAATTTCCATACTTGTCCTCTTGTATTCTGGGGCACCACACCCGCCTTCTGTTATGTTACAATTGCGTCAGTGACGGTAGTTTTGTTGCACTGTTTTGTATTTGCGCACAATATGGGCAGGTTAGCAGTCTCCTCTTCCGGGTCTGTTTCTGAACTGCTTTTTAATTGTCAGGTGATCCTGCCCTATATAGGCTGGGAGGAGCATGTTTTTCCCCGCCTACCCCTGAGATTAACCCACTCGTTGCTACTGGTGGTAATCACCCTAAACTTTTTCTTGGAAAATACTTGCGGCAGTTGATTGATCAAAATCAGGCCTGTTGACAGGAGTGCAGATTACCTTATCAGATATGCATTAAAGAGGACCAACCACCTTATAAAAGACTCCATGGCTGGCTGATTTACTATCCCTGGGGGCATCCAGATTTGATATGCCCTTCTGTGTGCAACCCCCCGCAAACACACTTTCCCACACCCTGTTCGCAGGCCACAACCCTTGCATCTCTGCAGCTCAAGCCCTTAACACAACTAGCCATTCAGATGGGCTTGGCGTGGGAACGCTGTTCCATACGCCATACATTGTAGATGCTTTTCAATTAAAAAAACGCTATACTCGCCATGTGTCCTGCATTGCTGATTTGGCGCTGGATACATGTCCTATGTTGACCACTCGAACGCTCATCTCTTCTGTGTCCCCGACACACCGAGACATCCTCTGTCATTGTCACTGTGAGGTGTTCCAGCTCACAGTGACTATTGTAGGCGGCATCTCCCCGTCGGAGGACACAGAAAGAGATGAGCGTTCGGATGGGCAGCCGGGAGGTGGATCATGTAAGAGCTGCAGTGATGGTCTCTGCAGGACCCAAGGCGAGTGTTGTGTTTTTTTTTACTAAAATTTTTTTTAATCTGCACAGCATACAACACTGATTGGACAAGAGCCTGCGCATACCCATGAGAAAGTTGGGGTAAGTTTGTAGTGTGAACAGGGGGTTTTCACACAGCAAGGCATCCCAAATCGGGACAATGACAAAAATTGCTGCTTTTGGTCCACGTTAATGCTTTTTTGTTGCCCCCCCCCCCCTTTACACCCATCAACTTTACTTATGGTAGCATGGTTTCCTGGAGAGCAGTACTGGCTGATTTCCCTTGTTTCCTGAAATGGCTTTTGAACACACTTCTGCCCGTGAGCCAAGTGCCATTCAGTTCATGTACACACATGTGAGAGTTCATAAGAGGACTTAGAGGTCAGCTCATGAAATGGGATCCTTGCCTCCGGGGAAGCAGCTTGGACTGTCTGTCAGAAATCCAGCCTACCTGAAGCTGTCACATGCTAAATATTGCTTTCTGAGACTGGCCGTTTGTGTGTTTTTGCTAGTCTAGCTCGAACTGTTGCATTGACTTTCCAGGAAATTCGCTGGGTAGTCTTTGGGGCCTTTTCACCTAAGCCATGTACAGCTTATTTGTGGCATCCTAAGTGCACACACAGACTATACAATCTGGCATAATGTTTCTTTGCATGGGCCCTGAATATAAGCCTGAATATGTGCGGTGGGCCCCAGACATCCCTGTCAGACACTGTACATATAAATGACTAGTGACTAGACTAACAGTCTTGTATTTAAAATGCCATGGTCATATTCTTTGGCTTGAAGGAACCAAAAGCTCAAACCATCATTTATGTGCCCGTTATTCTTTTGTATTTTCCTGTAACTTAATGAGGAGTTGAAGCATTTTGTATCATTCCACCAACCCCCTCCTGTCCCTGTGATAAGCCCAATTTGGGAAATGACATAAAAAAACAACTCACTGGTGGACAGGCAATCTGCCTTGAACTGGGACCTTGAGTGACAGGTCAGTCACCCAATCCAGTGCAGCAGTGTGACTGTATTGGCCTGGCACTGAAGTCTACAGTTCCCATCGATAGCCCCACCTCCCTGCGGGCATCAGTGAAGGATTGATTTTTAATGCCCAAATCCGGCTTGGCACAGGTAGAGGAAGAAGTGACTGGGGGTTAGAAATGGTTTGGACTTCCTGTTTAAACATTGTGCTTGTTTTCATTGTTTCTTTTTTCATAAGTGCTTTACACATGTTTACTTTATCTACAGGTTTATCTATGAAACAGAGCATTTTAACGGTGTAGCAGAGTTGCTGGAAATATTGGGCAGGTAATTTATTTTTTTACTTCCAGGCCTTTTATTTTGTGACTCCATAGAATCGGTGCACGTGACTGACCTTTTGCCCTGTGACCAAAGACAAATTAGATTCCGATCAGAAGTATATATGTGGTACGTGCAGAGAATTGTAACATAATGACGTGGAGGAACACGCTGAGATCACAAATAACCACTGATATAAGCGACTGTTTTAAATTCTAAACTTATTTAATATAAATGTAAAGTTGTACAAATGCGAAGCCAGGAGTCTCTGTTAATAACCTGGGAACCCGCTGCGCATCCATCCACAAAAGTGCCACTAGACTCGCTTAAGAGGCTATTTTACAGAGGAGAAACTACCGGCCTGAAGTCTATAAGACTACAGGGTCAGTAGTCTCCCTCTTTTGTGGGGCTCATGATTTGGGAAGCCCAGTTGTGTGACATTCCCGATCACCCAGTATACACACCTCGCCAGCGGTCCCACAGGGTAAGTGCTCGCTGCATCCCCACTTACCTCTATCTGACCAATGCCATACATTTCTGAATGGCTGGTGGGGATAGACAGTGGAGCTGCCATTGGCTTGCTCTCCATTTAGCTAAATAGAGTGCGAGGTGCTGATTGGCAAGAGGCTCTTGCATGTGCCGTGGGATCACTGGAAAGGTAAGTTTACAGGCAATCTGAGGAATTTATACACACAAAAATACAAGAGAAAATACCGCGCTACACACAAAATATATATATAAAGTAGAGGTATCAAACTCTAGAGCTCGACGTATTAATAGGAAGTCCTCTCTCTCTAAAACAAACAATACAAATCAAATACAGAGCTCCAAATGTATCAATAAACTTTGTTGAGTGAAAGTCTCTTCTTGATTCACCCAGTGCATAAATCAATCACTTCTCAGTGCCGGCCACCACCAGAAACCAAATAGCCTCTTACCAGATGGTATAAGGGAATGAGCCTTGTATAAAAAGATATCCTTCAAGGGATTGCTTTCACACTTAAAATAGCCTCCTTAGATCCTCTTTAGGTAGATGGTATAAGGAAATGAGCCTTGTATGAGAATGTCCTTCAGGGGAATGCTTTCACACTTAGAATAACCTCCTTAGGTCCTCTTTAGGCTTAGGCAACGCCTCATCACAATAGCAGCACATGAGGTTCACAGTGTTAGATAACCGATGATTCAAACATATAGGGAAAAAGAGAGGGGGGAAGAACCACATCTAGCGTGACACCGTTTAGCAAAAAAGACGGTCAAAGTCCCAATCGGGGACGAAACGCGTTGGAGCTGGTATGTGCTAAGTCTTTGCGGTGGAGTATTGCGAGGAGTTGGTGAGACGTATCATCTCTAATTTTGAATGCTTGAAGTTCATTTTTAAATTGTGAGTGCACTGAGTTGGAATATAAGCATATGTCTTCCTCCTTTGTAATGAACAGAGTAACCATGAATTATATGAGGGCTGTGGACAGCATGCGAAGACGCCTGTAGCCCTGTTTTCAGATACAGAGAGGTTTCTGAGTGGTGGACCGGCCAGGAGCTGTTGCCGGGGAGAAAAGCAAAACTAAAATAAACAGAAATGATTATGATCAAAAATAAGTGATGGAAGGTTATAAACCTGTTACATGATCATGATTTCACCTGAAATGGCCAACATATACAATAGGTGATAGACTTAGTCATTGTAGACTTGGCTGTGCGTCTGATCATGAAACTGGACCTTCAGCATGATTTCATGAAAAGCCCAAATCCTTAAACTATTCCCCAGCATCTAAAATAAATATATTTTAAGTTTTTAGTCACTTATTATTCTTTCTCCCACTGGGCTGCAACTCTGTTCAAGACTCTAAGATACGGGCGCCGCCATCTTGATTTAGAAGCTTCACACGTACGGAGGAGAGCAGGATAAAGTACAGGGGGCGGGGTTACAGCTGCGCTTTGCACAGTCAGGAAAAGGACAGCAATCCCAGAATGCAGAGCAACATAGTCAGAAGACACTTCCTGTCTGCACTTCCTGAAGCCCCATGAGCCGCCATCTTGGGTTTTTACAGGCTCATAACATGCAGTAGATGCAGGTAGGATGATTTTTAATGTGAGCAATCTGTATGTACAGGGTGTGGGAAACATATAAGATATGTTCTTATTCAGGGTGAAGGTTTAAAATATGTCCCGGTGATAAAAAAAAAAATCCAAATAAATATGCTGGGTGGTGGGAGGAGGCTTCACCTATACACCGACATTAAGAAATATCCAGCTAGGCTTGTTTTTTTTTTTTTTTTTTTTATTTTAATGGAAGGAAGAGGAAAAGGTTCTGTCATCCCTGATAGACTAAACCTGTCATGCCTGGATTTATTTCCTATTGATAGAGAATAAACCACAAGCTTGGTGGGAGTTTTATTCAGTTTGGGTGTATAAGTGACCCCTCCTCTCATTAGCCTATGTGTTTTTATATAGATTTTTAATATTACACAATTTCGCGATAGTGCTCCTAAGGGAACCCCTCATAGTTAGATGTTTGTCTATGAGCTGTCTATACATCATATGGATTACCTGGGGGGGCGCACCAGGGGCTTACTCAACCATGTGACCAGGAATCGGAGCTCTTCCTAATCCCTGTTCATGGGGCTGGCATACAAAGTGATGGAATGGGTAAGGTGTCACATTTGAGACAGGATGGGACATCTGTTTAATTCTGGTTGTTTTTTCCCTAGTATCATCAATGGATTTGCATTACCCCTAAAGGCAGAGCATAAGCAGTTCCTGATGAAAGTCCTGATTCCCCTGCACACAGCCAAAGGCTTGGCTCTGTTTCATGCACAGGTCAGTGTGTTCCTCATGCTTCCACTTGATGTAGTTTCGATGTGTCAACACCTTTGTACGTAAACTGAGAATTACAAGCCCTTAAACTGCGATCGGTCTGGGAATCTAAGATTCCTGGGCTGATCGATTTCCACCCTCCGGGCATCCAAAATGGGGATGCCCCGCTGTGTTAAACCCCTCCAGGTCGCCCATACACTTACCTTCTTTCCCTGTCCAACGCCGCATGCGCGAGCCACAGCTGCATCCCCGCTGCTTTCCGTCTAGGGCAGTGGTTCTCAACCTTTCTAATGCCGTGACCCCACAATACAGTTCCTCATGTTGCGGTGACCCCAAACCAAAAAATAATTTTGGTGGCTACTTCAAAACTGTAATTTTCTACCGTTATGGTTCGGAATGTAAATATCTGATATGCATTATGTATTCTCATTGCTACAAATCAAACATAATTTAAACATAGTGATTACCGTAATCACAAAAAAAAATTTTAATTATATGTTGAGAAATATTTATTACTAATTCCAATAAATAACATTTCACCATGGCATAGCATGTGTCTGAAACTGTCATTTCTCCGCCTCTTATTGAAATTAATAGGAGGCTGCGGCGGATTGTGTGGTAACTCAAGATTCTTGGGAGCTCTCTTCCACAAAATCCGCCGCACTCGGAATGAAATCAATAGGAGGCGGATTCAATGCCGAAAACCGCTGATTTCAGCTGTTTCCTCATTCAGAATATGGAAAAATAGTGGGAGATATGGGAGATAATTATACATTGGGGAACAGTGTGAACTACTTCTTATAGTGGTCTCTTATAGTATAAGGCCGATGTAGTTCACACTGTGTAAATGTCTGGTGCTTTGTGTAAGTGTAAGCTGCTTTGTGTACTGTGTAATGATTACACACAAAGCACCTTACACAGTATTGTGTGTATGGTGTGTGCACTGTTTTTACATTAACCTTTTTTACACCAGCAGGCTGTCTCGCAGGCTCTCTTGCCTCTCCGCCTCCTAGGCTTCTGACCTCCAGCGCTTGCTGCGTCCGCCCACTGATGTCAGCAAGCGCCGGACACGTGTAATGCGCTGCTATGGACTGTGGAGCGCCCCCCCCCGCTTCCCCCGCACCTTAGGCCCCGGACAGATGATACAATCATGTCTGTGCATGCGTGCAGGCATTCAGTTTGGAACGTGCATCCATAACGGCTGAATAGCGTTGCTACAGACGGTAGCGTGACTTCTCAGCAGCAATATGTATTTTCCAATGGCTTTAGGCGACCCCTGTGTTTTGGTAGTTCGACCCCCCCCCCCTGGGGTCCCGACCCACAGGTTGAGAACCGCTGGTCTAGGGGGCAAGGACCAAAACTCAGGTTAGTCAAAATTTTGATCCACTTTAAAGCGGACCTTTACTCCCACTGCCAACTATGTGCAAGGTTGGGTCCAGGTCCTCATGGATCTTACCCCACCTACTCCCATTGTCTGCAAGCCCCAAAGTTTGAAGATGCCCACCTTTACCTTATGAAGCTCTGTATGGCAGAGCATCAGAAAATGTCTTCACTGCTGAAGGAGGTGCAGCGACTGCATGTATGTGCAGCTGGTTCCTGCCCCCCCAATCAGCTAGAGCTTAAAGAGAAACTAAAATAAAGTCAGCTAATGCTTCCAATTCCTCAAGGCATTTAATGTGGATCAAATCCTCAGTATCTCTGAAGCATCCTAATTTGGGATTCCCCATTATGTCTCACCCCCTGCGAGCGCTGATTGGACAAAAGCCTGCTTATGCACCATGGGATTGTCTGAGGGGAGCATACCGGAATGGATGAAGGTAATAGAGCCCTGTACTACCCGATCAGTGGACAGTGGTGACAGCATCAGGAGGAAGCTCCGGCTGCGTCCCCTGAAAAAGGCTGGCAGTATGGGGGGACAGGACCAGGTTTCATCCTCCGGTCCAGAACTTTCTGTAGCCACCTTATTGGGGTCAGTCACTCTTCTGCTCCAGTGAGGACCCGGCGGAAAGTTCTGAATTAGGTGGCTGCAGTATGCGCTGACCCCAAAGGTCGAGTCGGGGGACCTGGAGGAGGCGATGTGTATGTCCATTCCACTGGGTCATGTCACATGACCTTAGACTTCTATGGGCTGCATTTCGATTGCACAGATGTGAAAAGGTCCATTTACTTTTATGGGCAGCATTTTCTCCCCATTTGTGGCACTTTTGAGTATTACTAATTCAACCCAACACAAATGGGAAATGTATGAATGACCCTAATGGTGTAATGCTAACCGGGATCCCTGCAAATCAATCCTGACGACACATTAACACATCCGAACACCACCCAAACCCCACCGCCGGACATTTTGCAGCCTATATGGTTGCTGCCTCACAGATCAATATCTCTCGGTTTTTGGTGTAAGAAGCACAATGTAGGATTAATATAACCTTCACTGCAACACTAATTAGGAGGCAGTTGTTATCTAGAGGTAAGGAAAGGACCTGGTTTCTGTAGGGGGCGACATATGCCCTTTCTACCTTCTGTTTCTTCCATATTCCCTCCTTTCTTCTGGCTTTTCCACATTCACCTCCTTTCTTCTGGCTTCTCCAAATTCCCATGTTCCTGTTTGTCTTTACCACATCCCTACCTTCCTTCTGTCACTTCTGCCATGTACCATGATTCCTTGCCATGGGACATGACTGAAGTGCTGATGAGCAAGGGAACTCCTCGCCAGGCACAGTAATTGGCAGCGCCACGCTCCGGGCTTGTGTAGACTCACTGCATGGGTGGGCTTAATGTGGAGGAAAAATTCCTGTGTTTGTGTCTGTGCCCCCCCCCCCCCCAAAAAAAAAAAACTGCTGTGACCTAAAACTACTACTTGTGATTTGTAAATGTTTGGTTTGAAGCATATCTAAACCACCACAATCCACCATCCATACTGACCTCTTCTTTTTTTTTTTTTTTTTTTTTTTTTTTTTTTTTGTGTTTGCAGCTCGCGTATTGCGTGGTCCAGTTTCTGGAGAAGGACGCAACACTGACGGAGCCTGTAAGTGTTTTGCAGTTGCTTCATTGTGTATATTGGCCGCCTGCTCCCTATCTGAGAACACCAGCTTGTAAAATGAAAGAATGTGCCCTTCATATGGATGCAGCCAGACAGGAACTCCAAGGTGGCCGCAAGGGCCCGCAGCTGCAGCTCCCAGACTACGTGCTCCAAACAAAACTGCAGCTTTTTTATGGGGAATTTCCACTTGGATATTGGTAGTAGTTGCAGTACATGTGTTGTGTTGTTTTTAGATATGTTGGGGGGGGGGGGGGGGGTGATGTTAAGGTGGTGTTTTTAATTTGTGTGACTAAAATCTGTTATCTATTGAAATAGTGTCTCCATAGTTTTGTTAAATAGGTGCCTTTTCACTAACCCCTTTAATGAAAATAGGGCAATTTGTTTTCCCTTGCTTAAAGTGGAACAGATTCCAGGGTGGGCGTGGTTGGGTTTTGTCCCCCCCCCCGAATCGAGATGCCCCGCTGTGTGAACCCCCCCTCCCCCAGAATGTGCTGAAGGAAATTAACACGGCAAACTGCATCCCCCATAGACGAGAAGAGGTAAGTTGTTCTGGGCTTTATCTGTAGTTTTACACAGTGGGGAAACCTAATGCGTGTTGCCCGGGGGGAATGGAAAAGACCCGGGAATGTAAATGATTCCAGGTTTTGTTCTCCTTTTGAAGGGATTGACCGATCAAACTTTAAAGTGGAGCAAAACCCATTTTGGGGCCCCCTCTGGCCTGAGCAGCCGGCGCTTGTCCGGCTTTCAAAAAAAGGGGGTTTCCACCGCCGAGGCCCCACCCACCTGGAACCTTTGAGATCGCTGATCAAAAGGTCCTGATGATGTGCAAGCGCTGGCTTGCCGCATCCCCAGCTTTCACGCTGGGCGCTCCAGCGGGCAGCCATTCATATAGACTGGGATCTGGAGCACCCACAGCTACAGGAAAGCCGGGGATGCAGCGCCCCACAATTGCAGCCTTGCAGGGGCCACTGGGAAAGGTGAGTATACCAGTGACTGGGGGGTAGGCTAGCAGCCGGCCATGGAATCCTTCAGATTCAAGAGCCGGGCCGCATAGGTTTCAACCTGCTTTAAAATAATTTGCCTGGCAGCTTTTATGATGCAGTGTCAGTCCCGCGCTCTCTCTTTGCTCTGATCACTGAAAGGAAGAGGAATTTATTCCAAGTATGTCACACACCCCGTTTCCATAATCATGACATGTGGGTTATGGCCAGTAGAGGGCGAACTCTGCAGAGATGACAGGAAAAAAAGGAGCCCCTCCCAGTCCATAAATACCTGGGACCTCCCACACATTCCCCAGTAATCGTTGTCCAGCACCTCAATCCTGCATTCTCCGGAATGCACTACTCTCAAGGATGGTGAGGATAAACGCATTGACCAGATGGCTTGTCATGGTTTTGCCAGTGTTGGGTCGGCCTTGCGAGCTCTTCCTGGCTTGACCAGGCTAGTGAGGAGTTTACCGCCTTTAGGCGATGCGAGTTGTTTTTGTCCTTTGTGCTGACCGCCTTGGATGACACATTGGTGATGTGTAGCAGAACTTCGGCCCTGCTTGTGGCTATCCGGCGGTCGGTTTGGTTACGCCAGTGGGCAGCTGGTTTTGTGTCCCTTTGTGGGGTTGCGGCTCTTTGGAGAGAAATTGGATTCGGTTGCCAAGGGAGGTAAGTTACCTCAGCGTAAGAAGCAGCGTCGCCCCTTTCGGGGGCCGGCTTCCTTCACTCAGTCCTTTCGTGGGGCGAGAGTTGGCAGGGGCTCGTCTTTCCCCTCATCCAGAGGTGATTCCTGGTCCAGGGGCAGGGGTCGGGCCCGTCCAGGACACAGTTGGGGCTCTAAGCCTAAAGCCGCTGCCAAGCCGGCTCAGCAATGAGGGGGCGCCCTCACCCTTGCGGGTGGGGGGACGGCTGCAACTCTTCTCCGGGGTCTGGGTCCAAGAGGTCCCGGACTGGTGGATTCAGGAAGTGGTGTCTTCCGGTTACAAGCTGGAGTTCGAGTTCCGGCCCCCTCTCAGATTCTTCAGGTCTCGGGTGCCGTCAGATCCTCTGGCTGCTCAGGGGCTTCGGGTGGCAGTAGCAAGTCTCTTGGACATGGCTGTCATCTGCCCAGTGCCCCCATCGGACTGGGGCCTGGGCTTCTATTCCAATTTGTTCACGGTGCCCAAGAAGGACGGATCCGTTCGTCCCATTCTGGATCTGAAGTTGCTCAACAGGTTCGTCCGTCCCCGGAAGTTCCCTATGGAAACTTTGCGCTCAGCCATCCACTCACTTCGTCAGGGGGACTTCATGTCGTCCATAGACATCAAGGATGCTTACCTGCATATTCCAATATTTCCGGCACACCAGAGATTTCTCAGGTTTGTCGCGGACAATCTGCATTTTCAGTTTGTGGCTCTTCCGTTTGGCCTTACCTCGGCTCCAAGGGTTTTTACCAAGGTGTTGGCAGGAGTGATGGCCATCCTCAGAGCTCGGGGTATCCGCATCGTGCCATATCTGGACCATCTTCTCATCATGGCGTCCTCCCTCAGTCAGGCGCAGCTGGATACCAGGACGGTGGTGTCCACTCGGGATAGTTGATCACCCAACCGAAACTCTCCAAAGTCCTGCCTCTCTCCCTCCAGGGTGGTGGAGTTCCTGGGAATGTCTCTGGATACTTCTCAGGCCAGGGTGTTCCTCCCCCGGGCCAAGGTTCTTCTGATTCAGGAATTGACTCGGCGTCTCCTATCTATCCCTCGCCCGTCCATCCGGCTGGGGATGCGACTGGTGGGATTGATGGTGGCATCGTTCGAGGCGGTTCCCTTTGCCCAGTTTCACACAAGGATGCTCCAGCTCCATCTCTTGGTGGCCTGGGACGGGTCCCCACTGTCATTGGATCAGTCTTTTCTGATGTCCCCCCGGGTGTGGCATTCCCTTCAGTGGTGGCTGAAACCAAGCAATCTGACGAGGGGCAAGTCCTTTCTGACCCCTCGTTGGGAGACGGTCAGCACGGATGCCAGCCTGTCAGGTTGGGGAGGATTTTGGAAGGATCTTCAGTTTCAGGGACTGTGGGGGCCTCTCGAGGCTCACGATCCCATCAATGTTCTGGAGTTGAGAGCCATCAGGTTGGTTCTGGCTCACTTGACTCATCAGTTGCGGGGACTACCGGTTCAAGTTCGGTCGGACAATCGGACGCAGTCGCCTACATCAATCACCAGGGAGGGACTCGCAGCAGGCGTGCCCTCAGGGAAGTGTCTTTGATCCTGGCTTGGGCAATGTCCCATGTATTTAGGCAGTGTACATTCCGGGAGTGGAGGCGGACTCCCTGAGCAGGGGGTCATCTCGCCGGGGGGAATGGTCGCTCAGCCCAAAGGTGTTTCGTTCGCTTTGCCAACGGTGGGGGACTCCGGAGGTGGACCTCTTTGCCTCTCGTCACAAGCTTCCGGCATTTGTGTCTCTCTCGCGGGATCCGCTGGCTCTGGCAGCGGATGCCATGTCTCTGAACTGGAGGGATCTGGGGTTTCTGTACCTGTTCCCTCTGTCTCCCATGGTGGGCAAAGTGGTGCGCAAGCTGTCCCTAGAGGGCGCGTCAGCAATCCTGGTGGCTCCAAGGTGGCCAAGCAGGTTTGGTTCGCAGACGTGGTAAGGTTGGCAGAGGATCAGTTAGTTCTGCCCCTTCTGCCAGATCTACTCACTCAGGGTCCACTGCTCTACCCCAATTTACCAACGCTGGCTTTGACGGCGTGGCTGCTGAAACCTCCATCTTGAAGGAGGAAGGTCTTTCTGATGCTGTCATTCAGACTCTGGTTAGGGCTAGAAAGAAGTCTTCCTCTGCCATCTACTATAGGATTTGGAGGTCTTATATTGATTGATGTGAGGTCAGGGCCTTGCCTTGCAAGGCGTTTTCTATCCCTAGGGTTTTGGAATTTCTGGTCTGGACCTAGGTTTGCAGCTTAGTACGCTGAAAGGGCATGTTTCTGCCCTGGCGGTTTTCTTTCAAAAGTCTTTTTCTCTTCATCCTCTGGTTAAGACCTTTTTTTCCAGGGGGTTACGCATGTGCAGCCTCCTAGGAAGCCTTTGCTCCCAGTTTGGGATTTGAATTTGGTTCTTTCTGCCTTGCAGGGTCCTCCTTTTGAACCTTTGCAGGATATTGCACTTTCTACGCTTACTCAGAAGGTTGTTTTTCTGGTTGCCATCACTTCCGTTCGGCGTGTATCGGAGTTGGCGGCCTTGTCCATTAAGGCCCCTTATTTTGAGAGGCATCAGGACAAGGTTGTTTTCCGCTTCAAGCCAGATTTCCTTCCTAAGGTGGTCTCTGCTTTTCATCTTAATCAGGACATTGTTCTACCCTCCTTGTGTCCTAAGCCTAGCAATGACATGGAGAGGGTTTTGCATTCTTTGGATGTGGTTCGCTGTGTGAAGTACTATTTGGTGGCTACTTCCTCTTTTCGTAGGACTGACGCCCTTTTTGTGGTGCCCTCTGGGCCTAGGAAAGGTTTGGCTCCCGCCAAGTCTTCCATTAGTAAATGGATTCCCCAGGCCATTGTTGGGGCCTATTCTGCTAAGGGGAAGATTCCCCCTTTTCGTGTTGCTGCTCATTCTACTCGTGCTGTTGGGGCGTCCTGGGCTCTCCAGCACCAGGCCTCTGTTGAGCAAGTTTGTAAGGCTGCTATTTGGTCTTCGGTTCACACTTTTTCCAAGTTTTACAAGGTTGATGTGCGGGCCTCAGCGGATGCTGTTGTTGGCCGCAAGGTTCTGCAAGCTGCTGTGGTTTAAGTTTGTGCCTTGTTGCCTTGTTTTTTGGATCCCCGCCCTTTATGGACACTGCTTTTGGATGTCCCACATGTAATGAATGTCTTGAAGCGGGGTGTGTGACATACCATTTTGTGATTACTCACCTGTAAAATGGGTATTATAAGTATGTCACACACCCCGCTTCACCCGCCCTTTTTTTTCTGATTTTCTGATACTGGGCAGGCGCTGGGGGATGCCGTGGATACCCCCAAGATCCTCTCCCATCTATTTGAGGTACTGGATATTTCTCCGCCAGCGGAGACCCCCCCCCCGCAGAAGGGGGAATTTTTTGGGACTTCTAAGCCCCGCTTGGAGTTCCCAAATTAGAATCATTTTGATTGCATGATTCTTTAGGAATGGGAGAGGCCTAGCCGGCTCCCCGGTTTTCCTCAGGGATGGGATAGGAAGTTTCCCTTCCCGGTGGACGCGGTGAAGCGCTGGTCTTCCCCTCCCAAGGTCGATGCGCCCGTTCTGGGATTGTCCAGCACCTCCGTTGTACATTCTCCAGACGCCGCCACTCTTAAAGATGGTGAGGACAAACGCTTTGATCAGATGGCATGCCATGCCTTTGCCAGTGTGGGTTCAGCCTTGCAGCCTGTTTGTGCCTCGGTGCTTGCGACCAGGTCTGTGGTTAGGGGCCTGTTGAGTGGTTCCCAGCTTAACCCGGCCAGTGATGATTTCACAGCCCTTAAGCGGTGTAAATTATTTGTGACCTTTGTTTTATCTGCTAAGGATGATGCGATTATTATGTGTAGTAGAACCTCGGTATTGCTGGTGGCTATTCGCCGATAGGTCTGGCTACGCCAGTGGGCGGCTGACATTGTGGCTAAGAAATCACTTGCAGCGCTACCCTTCCTGGGTATGAGGCTGTTCGGAGATAAATTGGATTCAGTGGCGAAAGGTGGAAAGTTACCTCAACGTAAGTATCAGCATCGCCCCTTTCGGGGGGCAGGCTCCTTCAATCCTTCCTTTCGCGGTGCCAGAGCAGGCAGAGGCGTTGCCTACTCTTAATATCAGAGGTGATTCCTGGAACAGAGGCAGAGGACGCGCACGTCCAGGCCTTAACTGGGGTTCAAAGCCCAAGCCTGCTGCCAAGACAGCTCAGCAATGAGGGGACGCCCTCACCCTTGCTGGTGGGGGGACGGCTGCGGCACTTCTTCCTGGTCTGGGCCCAGGAGGTCACAGACAAATTAATCTTGGAAGTTGTCTCTTCTGGGTACAAACTGGAGTTCGAGTACCGGCCTCCTCCCAGATTCCTAAGGTCTCGGGTCCCCTCCGATCCCCGGGCTGCGCAGGGGCCCCTGTTTGCTGTAAAGAATCTTCTGGTCATGGATGTCATATGTCCGGTGCCTTTCTCAGAGAGAGGCCGGGGCTATTATTCCAACCTCTTCACGGTTCCCAAAAAAGGATGGATCCATAAGACCCATTCTGGATTTGAAACTTCTCAACAGGTTCATCAGAACCAAGAAGTTCCGCATGGAGACTCTGCACTCATTCATCAATTCCCTTCGTCAGGGGGATTTCATGACATCCATAGACATCAAGGATGCTTACCTTCATGTACCAATCTACCCAGCACACCAGAGATTTCTCAGGTTTGTGGTGTGAGATCAGCATTTTCAGTTTGTGGTCCTCCCTTTCGGGTTGACTTTGGCACCAAGGGTGTTCACCAAGGTGCTGGCGGGCATAATGGCCGTTCTCCGAGCGCAGGGCATTCACATTGTTCCGTATTTGTGTTTAATCAGGGAAAAAGTTTGATGGCACCAGCTGGGGTTACAAAGATAATAAGTAACAAGGTTAAGGTGCCCTGCTCTGGTGGCCCCCCAGAAACATAAACAATTAACTAAGCAAAGAGAGGGGATGCCCTACAACCCCTAAATGGGGGGAATGACCAGAGACTGACAATGGCACTCTAAAGTATTTAAATCATGAACAAAATTTATTGAACATCTAAATCACATACTAGGACATGTTAAAAATATTCATATTAAAAAACATATATCACAACTAAATGCATACTACTCACAAGGAATAGGGAAAAAGAAGGGAGGGGGGAGGCTATACAGCAGGCTTATTTGATTTGATAAAAAGACCTATACAAATATAATTAATATACGAGCTAAAACCCTATCAAGATAATGTACATATATGTACATTGTGTGTGCAATTGCAAAAGAAAGTGCCAAGTGCTACCTACAGTGCATCAGTATCAAACATACAAGTCATAAAGAGATCCAAATAATAGAAGAAACAACCAGTAAATACCTTTCCGTTTCGTGACGTTTCCGTTTCGTGACGTCACCGTCACTTCCTCAAGCAGAGTATCCCAAGGATACTCTGCTTGAGGAAGTGACGGTGACGTCACGAAACGCGTCCAGGGACGGCATATGCGAGGGCTGTGAGGGGAACGACAGCGGCTTTTTACACTTAGCACTTTATTGGAAAGGTATTTACTGGTTGTTTCTTCTATTATTTGGATCTCTTTATGACTTGTATGTTTGATACTGATGCACTGTAGGTAGCACTTGGCACTTTCTTTTGCAATTGCACACACAATGTACATATATGTACATTATCTTGATAGGGTTTTAGCTCGTATATTAATTATATTTGTATAGGTCTTTTTATCAAATCAAATAAGCCTGCTGTATAGCCTCCCCCCCTCCCTTCTTTTTCCCTATTCCTTGTGAGTAGTATGCATTTAGTTGTGATATATGTTTTTTAATATGAATATTTTTAACATGTCCTAGTATGTGATTTAGATGTTCAATAAATTTTGTTCATGATTTAAATACTTTAGAGTGCCATTGTCAGTCTCTGGTCATTCCCCCCATTTAGGGGTTGTAGGGCATCCCCTCTCTTTGCTTAGTTAATTGTTCCGTATTTGGACGACCTCCTCATTTCGGCATCTCCTCTCAGTCAGGCGGAGCTGGACACCAGGTATGGTGGTGGCGACGCTGGAGAGGTTCGGCTGGGTGATCAACCATCCCAAGTCTTCTCTCTCCACCTCAAGGGAGATCTCGTTTCTGGGCTTGAATCTGGATACCATTCGGACCAGGGTTTTCCTTCCTTAGTCCAAGGTGCAGATGGTTCAGGATCTGATACGTCTTCTCCTGTCCAATCCTCGTCCTTCTATCTGGCTAGGGATGAGACCGGTGGGATTGATGGTGGCTTCCTTCGAGGCAGTTCCCTTTGCTCAGTTCCACATGAGGTCGCTCCAGCTCCATCTATTGTTGGCCTGGGACAGATGTCCGCAGTCATTGGATCAGTCATTCATGATGTCTCCCCGGGTTCGGCAGTCCCTTCAGTGGTGGCTGGAACCAAGCAATCTGATGAGGGGCAGATCCTTTCTGACCCCTTATTGGGAGACTGTTACCACGGATGCCAGCCTGTTGGGCTGGGGAGGTTTTTGGAAGACGCATCGGTTAAAGGGGCTGTGGGGTCCTCTGGAGGCTCACACCCCCATCAATGTCTTGGAGCTGAAAGCTATTCGGTTGGTTCTGTCATGCTTGACGCATCACCTAGGCGGCTTACCAGTTCAGGTTCAACCAGACAATCGAATTGCGGTAGCTTACATCAATCACCAGGAGGTACTCGCAGCAGGAGTGCCCTCGGGGAAGTTTCTCTGATTCTTGCATGGGCGGAGAGCAATGTCCCATGCATCTCAGCAGTGTACATTCCTGGAGTGGAAAACACGGAGGCGGACTCCCTGAGCAGGGGATCTTCTCGCCGAGGGGAATGGTCTCTCATCCACATGGTATTCCGGTCCCTCTGTCACACGTGGGGGTTTCCGGAGGTAGATCTCTGCCTCACGTCACAATCACAAGCTCCCAATGTTTGTGTCTCTGTCTCAGGATCCTCTGGCCCTGGCAGCAGACACCATGTCTCTTGCCTGGAGGGATCTGGGGTTCCTGTACCTGTTTCCCCCCTTCTCCATGGTGGGCAAGGTGGTGCGCAAGCTGGCTCAAGAGGGTACGCCAGCAATTCTGGTGGCCAAGACAGGTTTGGTTCGCGGACGTCGTACGGTCGGCGGTATACCAGTACAGGTTGCCCCTGTTTCCGGATCTGATCACTCAAGGTCAACTTTGTTACCCCAATTTATAAACGCTGGCTTTGACAGCGTGGCTGCTGAAACCTCCATCTTAAAAGAAGGTTTGTCTGATGCTGTGATTCAGACACTTGTTAGGGCTAGGAAGTGATCTTCCTCTAACATCTACTACAGGACTTGGAGGTCCTATATTGATTGGTGTGAGGCTAGGGCCTTGCCTTGCAGGATGTTTTAGATCCCTAGGATTTTGGATTTTCTTCAACACGGTCTGGACCTGGGGCTCCAGATTAGTACCTTGAAAGGGCAGGTCTCTGCCCTGGTGGTCTTCTTTCAAAGGTCCTTTGCTCTTCATCCTTTGGTTAAAACTTTTTTCCAGGGGGTCACTCATGTGCGGCCCCCCTCGAAAGCCTTTGTTGCCTGTTTGGGATTTGAATTTGGTTCTGTCGGCCCTCCAGGGGCCTCCTTTTGAGCTGGTGCAGGATGTTGCACTTTCTATGCTTACACAAAATTGCCTTTTTGGTGGCTATTACCTCTTTTCGACATGTCTGAGTTCGCGGCTCTTTCCATTCAAGCCCCTTACTTTTAGAGACACCAGGACAAGGTGGTTTTTCGTTTTTAGCCAGATTTCCTTCCTAAGGTGGTTTCTGCCTTCCATCTCAGTCAGTGGCTCTCCCTTCCTTGTGTCCTAAGTCTAGCAATGACAAGGAGAGGGTCCTGCACTCTTTGGATGTGGTTCGTTGTGTGAAGTACTATTTGGTTGCTACTTCTTCCTTTCGTAAGACGGATGCCTTGTTCGTGGTGCCCTCCGGGCCCCAGAAAGGTTTGGCGCCTGCCAAGTCTACCATTAGTAAATGGATACGTCAGGCCATTGTTGGGGCCTATTCTGCCAAGGGGAGGACTCCCCCTTTTAAGTTCACTGCGCATTCTACTCGTGCTGTTGGTGCGTCCTGGGCTTTTCAGCACCAGGCTTCAGTTGAACAGGTTTGTAAGGCTGCTACTTGGTCTTCCGTTCATACTTTTTCCAAGTTTTACAAGGTTGATGTGCGGGCTTCAGCGGATGCTGTTTTGGCCTCGAGGTTCTGCAAGCTGCAGTGGTTTAAGTTGGTACATTCTTTTACTGTTTTCGGTTCCCACCCATGACGGACACTGCTTTTGGATGTCCCACATGTCATGATTATGGAAGCGGGGTGTGTGACATACTTGGAATAATACCATTTTGTGATTACTCACCTGTAAAATGGGTATTATAAGTATATCTCACACCCCGCTTCATCCCGCCCTTATTGGTATTTTGGATCTTTTATATGGTGAACCTTTTAGTGTTATGATTGTTTATATTTGGCTCTTCCTGGTCCCCTTACTGCTGTCCTATACTGGAGAATGTGTGGGAGGTCCCAGGTATTTATGGACTGGGAGGGGCTCCTTTTTTTCCTGTCATCTCTGCAAAGTTTGCCCTCTACTGGCTATAACCCACATGTCATGATTATGGAAGCGGGGTGTGTGACATACTTATAATACCCATTTTACAGGTGAGTAATCACAAAATGGTATTTTTTTTCCTCCAGCTCCTCCCCCCATAAACTGGACCACTAATTCCATACTGAGTCCCCTTTCACACCTTGGCATTATGTCACAAACGGCCAGAAAATGCATCCCATTAAAACAAATGGGCTCTTTTATATCAGTCCGCTGCGGTTAGCCCGCAGCGCCACCGCACTGCGCCTCTGTAGAAGTCAATGGGCACAGCTATGCGCTGCCCTGTAAGGGCTATACTCCCCACCACCTCCTGATCATCCCCGCTGGTCCCCCGCCACTCAGTCCCCTAAATGGCTGGGTACAGCTACGCACTTCGCTGCAGGAATACCATTGTGCCTAGGGACTGGCGGAAAGGTAACAGGTTTGTGGGTGATATTAGTGGGGGTCCTTACACAGTGGGGCATCAATCTCAGCTTTGAGACACAGGACAAGCAATTGCCAGATAGCACGATTGCTCAAATCTTGCAGTGCTTGGTTTCTTTATCTATGAAGGATCTGGGGAATCGAACAGAATAGAACGGCAAAAACAGGGTTTACAGTATGTAAGTTACAATGGTGATTATATTTTCTAGTCCCATGGAGAAGACTGTCCAAAGGGCAATTGGTTAGTTTGCATCACTGGAGGGTTTAGGTCCTCTTTTAGTCTTTTCAGCCCAGTAGATGGTCGGTGCTGCATACAGATAGCTCTGCACTAGTAGTAATGAATCTCTCCATATGTTTCCTCTCCTCTACATTGATAAAACAAATCTAATTCACCTGACACCAGGTGGCTGGCCTTGGTCAGATAAAAAATGCTCACTAATCTTCTAAATTAATCTCTTCGCTTGGAGTAAGTGACAGTGAAGACACGTGCTGGGCTCAGATTGGAAAATAGATCAGCTAATAATAGCCAGGAAGTGTGTGTGGGCGTGCAGCATGTATCGGCCTCCTCTGCTGTCCCCATAAATACCCCGAGCCATCTGCCCACTCCATACAGCAGCATGGCCTTGGCTGCTTTTATCTGCATGAACCTCTTCTGCGCGTGCTGACATAAAAATCGGGGATTTGAACCGTGTGTTACTCAGTTATGATCTGCTGTGTGGGTGCATAATATACACTGGCAGGCTGATTCATTACTAACGCCAGGTAGCGACAGATGAGCGTCTGTAGCGAGGATTTCAGAGCGACCGCTAGTAGTCGCTGTGCTTGGCCATGGTTAGTTGTTTCAGAGCGCTGACTGGCATTGATGAATGTTGTGTGAGTCGCAGTACAATGCTGTATGGGATTGAACAGTAGCGCCAGCTCAGTGTAACTGACTCGCACCACATTCATAAAAAAATAGCCTCACACAGCGCCCGCGCTCAAAATCGGGTCGTTGTAGCCCATAGCGCCAGACACTGTGTGATTAAAGTGGACCAACACCCAGGATTTTGACATTCCTGGGTTTTGGTACACTTCCCCGGGGCACCCCAATCGGGGGCCCCGCTATGTGAAACCCCCCAGATCGCTAGCTTTAATTCACCTCACCCCCGATCCTATGGTGCATGCGCGGCAGCTGAGCCACTGAGCCATGCACGTCCTACCTCAGCGGCCCCGAGAACGCTGGCTGCCACATCTCGCACTTCCCTCTAGCAGGGAGCGCACCCGCGGTGGGCATTTACAAATGGCCAGCGTGGGAACGTGTCATGCTAGAGAGAAGGGCGAGATGTGGCCTGCGCATGCATAGTTGGACTGGGATTCAGGTAAGGTTTGCGGGTGTCCTGGGGGTTTTCACACAGAGGGGCATCCTGATTTTGGATGCCCCGCGGGGAGGGATTGGATCAAGATTCCCGGGCCGATCCTGCTGGGTCCACTTTAAAGTCTGTTTTTGAACAGGTATCCACTAGTAAAGCGAAAACATATGGAATTACATTGTTACATTGTAACATGAACACTTTAATACCAGACCTGTAAGGACAATTCTGCATAAAAATATTATTAATCAAAGTTTTCAGAAATGTCATTTTCTAGGCCAGGATACATGTCAGAAAGATTTGAGTTTTTATTAAAAAAAACGCTACATGGCGTTCCAGTCGCTCACCAGATTCGGCTTCATAAATGTGCAATTGCGTGCCATCTTCCGCGTTCACCTGACGCTACCTCTTCATGAATAAAGCCCTATGTGTGCATGCGAACACAGAATAACACACCTGTGTGTGCTTAGTATAGATTCAGCAGTACATTTATTCAGTTATTGAGGACAGTCCTCTCCCGCCTCAGTAAACCGATATTAATGGTCTAAAACATTCTATACTCCCCTGCCAACCCACCCCCAGCCTGAATACCTCAGCCTCTGGTGGTTCTAATCTTGCTGGGCATCCCAATTTGCCTTGGTGTGTGTATCGACTGGGACCACCACATTAACTAAAGTGCAAGGTATGAAGATGAAAGCATACCAACTACAGTTATTCGTTATGCAAGTAAAAAAGTGTATTTACTCAAGGAGATCAATTAATACAAATATTAGTGCTGTACATAATAGTACAGAGACATCAGAATATGCTGTATACAGTATATTAAACCACCAAAAAAGGATATTGGATGGGGGATCTCTGTATGGCATCACATCTATCATCAGAATATTCCAAGTATACAGCACGTCCTGCTCCAGAAGATTCCTTACACATGGGTAATACATCCACAAGATGGCGCTGGACCGGCCCCATATAAACCAGGGACCTCCCACAAATTCCCCAGCTCTTATCTGCAGTCTGGTCTCTGAAGAATAGAAGATGGCTCTTTATGCTACGCAGGTGGGCGGGGCTATTGGCCTGCGGCCCTGTAGGACTATTCCCACCCGTTCCGAACCCACTGCCTCCCAGCTTAGGCTGCACTGGCTCGGGTGAAGGTAGGAAGCACCAGGGTCAGGTGCTAAGGAGCACTGCTCCAACCGCAGTCCCTGCTTTAAAGGGTAGGCTGTATAGGCCCGTGGTGAGCCTTGTGGGATGCCCCTAACACTATCTGGGGTCCCCTTTGCCCTTGTCCCCTGGGATGGGCCCCCTCTCTTAGGTGCTCCCCCGCCTCGCTCTCCCTGGGGACATCTCCGGGGGCATTTCATTTGCCTTGCATGGTCGTGCTTATTGCCGCTGCCGCACGCTTGTACTGCGGACGGCGGCGACATCGCCTCAGGCGCTGTCCCGCCGTCATTGGCCTGCTCAATCACGTGGGTGCGTTTTCACGCTCTTCGGGGGGGGGGGGGGGGGCGGGGGCTTGCGAATGACGTTTTCCGCATCACTTCTCCGCGGCCCACCCCTCGAGGTATATAACGGGCGCCATTTTAACTGCTGTGCTGCGTTTCTGCTTCTACCTACCGCGGTCCGTAAGTGCCCCTGTGGGGCAGCTCTTTTTTTTATATTTTTGATTTACTTGGATTGTTTGCTTATGGGGATGTCTGTTTATGTCTTTCAGGCGGGTCAAACTTTTTGTGGTTTCTCCCGGTCCTCTCCCCTTGATTTAGCGCTAATCCTATATTGGAGGGCTATTGTACTTGTATATCTCCCACTTCCCTAGCGGCCTCTTAGGGCATCCCGGGTAGCTATATTTAGCGTAATTCCTATATTGGCCTGCGGTGCCACACTAATCACCATATGGAGGCTTCTCAGGATAATGTGCTTGGGGTTCCTTCGGGACAAGCCCGGCTGTGTATTGCGTGTGGGGTATCCCCTGTAAGTGATGACGTCAGTGTTTGTGTACCCTGCGCCCAGCAGGTACTTGCGCTGCAGTCTGGGTTACCTGTGGCTGGGCCTAGTGCTGCGCCCCCGCTGGTTTCGCCTAACCCCCCCACGCTTACATCTGACTCCTAGTGAGGTGCATACCAGTGGGGAGTCTCAACCTGATTTGGCTGCACGGGTGGCCAGCATTGAAAAGCATATTGTGGAGTCTGCCCCTTGTAAGGCTTCTGCTAAGAAGCGGCATTTATCACCCGCTGGAGGCTGAGGACATTTTTGACATTACCGGTTATACTCCCCTGGAGGAAGGGGAATTGTTTTCTGAATCATCTGAGGAGCAGCCTAAAGTTTATAGTGATACCGGGTCTGGGGCTAACCCATGGTCCTTGGATGACACTGACAGGCTTTTGGCTCATATTTTTGAAGTGCTCTGTATTTCCCCTCCTGCCGTGGCTCCGCAGCAGCAGGGTGAGCTTTTTCATACGGCTAGACCACGCTTGGAGTTTCCTGAACTCACTTTAATAATCTGGTGCTCAACGAATGGGAACGGCCTAGCAAGCTTCCTGGGGTGCCAAAGAGTTGGGATAAGAGCTATCCCTTTCCTGCTGAGGTGGTTAAGCGTTGGTCATGTCCTCCCGAAGTGGATGCACCTGTTCTGGGGCTGTCCAATACTTCTGTCATGCATTCCCCTGACACTACTATGAAGGATGGTGAGGACCGGCGCATGGACCAGCTGGCTTGCCATGCTTTTGCTTGTGTGGGGACCGCGCTGCGCCCTGTTTGTGCCTCTGCCATTACAGCTGTTGCTATTAAAGGCCTGCTCAAAAGTCTCTTAGATGGGGCCTCTGATGACGCGGGAGGAGAAGTGTACGGTTCCCTCCTGCTTTTCTATGAATTTGTTGCATATATTCTGTCTGCTATGGATGATACCATTAGAATGTGTGGGAGGACATCTGCTCTGCTGGTGGCTATACGCCGCTCTGTCTGGCTGCGTCAGTGGGAAGCTGATAACGCTGCTAAGAAGGCTCTCACTGGCTTTCTCTTTAAGGGGCTGCGCCTCTTTGGTGAACGCTTGGGCTTGTTTGCTAAGGCCGGCAGGTTACCTCAACATAGGAGGCAGTCCTATTCCTTTCGGGGTACAGGTCCCTTTCTCCTTTCCTTCCATGGTTCCAGAATTGGGTGAGGGGCCTCCTTTGCTGGGGCTCACGGAGATTATTGGGAAAGGGGCAGAGGACGTGGCCGCCACGGCCCCTCCTGGGGTCCCAAGCCTAAGTCCTCCCCCAAGCCCCCTCAGGCATGAAGGGGCGCCCTCACCCGTCCGGGTGAGGGGACGGCTTCGGCTCTTTGCTCACGTCTGGAGGCTTCACGTCTCAGACTGGTGGATTCAGGAGGTAGTGTCCTCCCGGTTACAAGATAGTTTGCAGCCTGGCCACCCACAAGATTTATCAAATCCCGGATGGCTCAAAACCCTCTGTCAGTTCAGGGTCTGTGCCTTGCTGTTCAAAATCTTGGGGGGTTATCTGCCCAGTGCCTCTGTAGACATCAAGGATGCTTACCTTCATGTACCAATTTTTCCGGGTCATCAAAAATTTCTCAGGTTCGCTCTGGGAGATCTGCACTTTCAGTTTGTAGCCTTGCCTTTCGGTCTCACCTCGGCTCCCAGAGTTTTCACCAAGGTACTGGCGGGAGTAATGGCTCTACTGAGATCTCAGGGCATTCGCATTCTTCCTTACTTGGACGACATTCTCATCACTTCTCAGTTCTTCCAGCAGGCAGAGCTGGATACCCAGAGGGTGGTGTCCACACTGGATTCTTTCGGCTGGGTGATCAACCACCCCAAGTCTTCCCTGTCTCCGTCCTTGGTGAGGTCCTTTCTGGGCATGACTCTGGATACGTCTCGGGTCAAGATCCTTCTCTCTCAGCAGAAGGTGGAGTGTCTTCAAGCTCAGGCCCAGCTTCTTCTGTCTTGCCCTCTTCCCTCCATTTGGCAGGGGATGCAGCTGGTGGGCCTGATGGTGTCTTGCTTCGAGGCGGTTCCATACGCTGTTTCATTTGAGACCTCTTCAGCTTCACCTCTTGTCAGTATGGGATCGGGACCCTGTGTCTCTGGATCAGGTGTTTGTTCTGTCCCCTCTGGCCAGGCGGTCTCTCTCATGGTGGCTGGACTCAAGGAACCTGTTGGTGGCCAGATCCTTTCTGACCCCTTGCTGGGAGACAGTCACCACGGATGCCAGTGTGACCGGTTGGGGGGCTTCTGGAAGTCCCTGCAATTCCAGGGTCAGTGGTGTCCTCAGGAGGCCCTCACTCCTATCAACATTCTGGAACTAAGGGCGATAAGGTTGGTTCTCGCTCAGTTGACTTCACACCTTCGGGGTCAGGCTGTCCAGGTCCACTCGGACAACCAGACAGCGGTTGCCTACATCAATCATCAGGGAGGGACCCGGAGCAAGAGGGCCCTCAAGGAAGTGTCCCTGATTCTGTCCTGGGTGGAGGAGAATGCCCCCTGTCTCTCAGCTGTGTACATCCCGGGGGTGGAGAATCTGGAGGCAGATTCCCTCAGCAGGGGGATGTCTCATCTGGGGGAATGGTCCCTCAGCAGCAGGGTGTTTCACTCCCTGTGCCACCGTTGGGGTTGGCCGGATGTGGATCTGTTTGCGTCCCGTCACAATCACAAGCTTCCAGTCTGTCTCTCTGTCCCAGGACCCTCTGGCCTTGGCCATGGATGCACTAGCAATGTCTTGGAAGAGCTTTCAGCTCCTTTATGTGTTTCCTCCCTTCCATCTGCTGGGCAGGGTGCTGCGCAAGATCTCCCAGGAAGGGGTGCCAACCATTCTGGTGGCCCCCCGTTGGACAAGAAGAGTGTGGTTCGCTCTTGATGGAAAAGGGGTTGCCTGTTAGTACCATGATTCAGGCTAGAAAGAGGTCCTCGTCCTCTATCTACTATAGGATATGGCATGCTTACATTGACTGGTGTGATTTTAGGTTGCTTCCCTGTCGGGTGTTTTCTATCCCCAGGATTCTGGAATTCCTGCAACATGGTTTGGATTTGGGTTTTCAACTTAGTACCCTCAAAGGTCATGTCTCAGCCTTGGCTATTTTGTTCCAAAGATCTTTTGCCAGTCATCGTCTGGTTAAGACCTTTTTTTCAGGGGGTTACTCACGTGCGTCCTCCTCGTAAGCCTATGTTACCAGTCAAGGATTTGAACTTGGTATTGTCGGCCTTGCCTTGGTATTGTCGGTGGCTATCACTTCTGTTAGGCGTGTTTCTGAGTTGGCGGTGCTTTCTATCAAACCTCCTTACTTTGAGAGACACCAGGACAAGGTGGTGTTTTGTTTTAAACCAGATTTTCTGCCTAAGGTGGTGTCTGCTTTTCATCTCTATCAGGACATTGTCTTGCCTTCTCTGTGTCCTAATCCTAGTAACTCTAAGGAGCAGGTTTTGCATTCTCTGAATGTGGTTAGAACCCTGAAGTTCTATTTGGTGGCTACTGAACCTTTTAGGAAGACTGATGCTCTTTTTGTTTTCCCTTCTGGGCCTAAGAAGGGTTTAGCTCCAGCTAAGTCCACCATCAGCAAGTGGATCCGTCAGGCTGTGATTCAAGCCTAGGGGGAGCAACCTCCTTTCCGCCTTACTGCGCATTCTACTCATGCTATTGGTGCCTCTTGGGCTTTTCAGCACTAAGCTTCTGTTGAACAAGTTTGCAAGGCCGCTACTTGGTCTTCTGTTCATACCTTTTCTAAGTTTTACAAGGTTGATGTTAGGGCCTCAGCTGATGCTGCTTTTGGCCGCAAAGTTCTGCAGGCGGCAGTGGTTTAAACTGCCCGCTGTTGCTTTTGGGGATCCCACCCTACCTTACGGACACTGCTATTGGATGTCCCATGTGTAAGCAATCTTCTGGAGCAGGACGTGCTGTATACTTGGAATAATACAATTCTGTGATTACTCACCTGTAGAATTGGTATTATATGTATACAGCACGTCCTGCTCCATCCCACCCTTGTTATCATTATTCTTAGTTACCTCTTTATGGTGATTGTTCATATGTTCATTTGAATTATGGTTATTATAGTTCTCCCGGCTTCTTGTTAACTGGTTGTCAATACTGAGGAATTTGAGGGAGGTCCCTAGTTTATATGGGACCGGGAGGAGCCACAAGCTGTTTTCTGCAGTCCAGCGCCATCTTGTGGATGTATTTCCCATGTGTAAGGAATCTTCTCGAGCGAGACGTGTTGTATACTTATAATACCAATTCTACAGGTGAGTAATCACAGAATTGTATTTTTCCAACACCTCAAAATAGGAAAATAACAGTAACCAGATAGCACTATCAGTATCAATTGTAGTGTCAAAAGGTAAAACAGGTTTTACCATAGTAGTCTAAGAGGTGAGCAGGTGACACTCCTGAAGATCAGTGGAGCCATATATAATGTCCAGTATGAATCATAGGTTAAGGAAAATATACTGACAATAGGATCTGCATATCAGAGTGAATCACTCTGGTCAGTGAGAGCTAGTTGCATCATACCAGAGAGAGCATTACATAGTACATTCGAAGTGATATAATCATGACGTGGTTAATCATACATGAACAAGTAGTACAATTAGGTTACCAGGCAGACAAGAATAAATGGTGATTGCTATAATCCGAGCCTATATATACTTACCACCACTTGAACTCAGGTTTTCCAGTTATCCCATGATGTAGGTGGGCAGTTAAAGCATCTAGCAAGCAGAATGGTGTGAGCACGCTACTGTCCACACCTCTGAATACCTGCACCGGCCATTCAGAAATGCCTAGCATGGGTATGCTCCTTGGAGCGGATCAAAACCCACCAGTGACCAGCCTTTAATCTAATAGATTCAAATTGGGATGCCCCGCGGTGTGCTTGTAAAAACTCCCCTCTCCGTTTTCCCAATGGCGCAGGCTCTTGTCCATTGAGGGCCGTCTGCTGTGACTACATAATCCTTCTGGCGGCTCTTATTGTTTTGAATGGGGAGCGCGCACTGCCACATCCCTCGCGGCATGCGTGTTCCGGCTCCCGCCCAAGCCATTCAGATGGCTCCCCCTTTAACTGTAATCCAAGCCTTTTGCCAATGATGTAGTCAAGGCAAAGGGTTCTGATTGGATAAGAACCCACGCATGTGCCATTGGAGTGGGGAAATGAATTTGTGGGCTCTCTGGGGAGTTTCACACAACACTGAATTGGGATGCCCCATTCAGTTCCTGGGTTTTGTTCCACTTTTAAGGGGTGATCTTTTAATCTCAAAATTGAAAAAACAAACCTGCACTCTCCTCTCCCACGCAGCAGGTCCCAGGCAGTCCACACCTCAGAAGCCTTCGAGTACGGAGTTCCAGGTAACCCTGCGCACTGTTCCGCCCCTCACGGGAGCAGTGGGGCCATGACCTACAGAATGTGTTGGTCGTGGCCCAAAAAATTCTGGGAAGAGGACCGCTGGAACCTGCTGTGCAGGAAAGACCCTTTTAACTAGGGATATAGTGGGCGGATGCGCTGTAGTGTCTCCAGCTATGTGGGTTTACTTGGCGATCCTGGGGCATGAGGAAATTGGGTCCTTCATACTACATGTTGGCAGTTGTTCCTCTTTAATCGATGGTTAGGCAGACTCTCCAAATTTACTTTCAACTTCTTAAATGGCCATTTATATGATAAAAGGGTTTCTAGCTCTTTTGAAAACCTCTACACCCTTAAGCAGACCTAATCCCAGGATTTTCACTCATCTGGGTGTTGGTCTGCTTTATAGGGGCCTTACAATTTGGATTGACCAATCCATCCATGCTCCCACAATGCATGTGTGGGCTTTCGTCCAAACAGAACTGGTGCAGTGCATGGTCATGTTTTAAATGGATTGCTGACTGCCTCCCACAGGCAGCTTCCCCACCCTAGTTCATTTGAGGTCCACATGTATGGTCTAAGGAGAGGTGTTTTATGCCTGCAAACTTTTTACAGAGCTGCAGTTAGTTCTAGTTCCCCTTTTCCTGCAGGTTACCAGTGCCAGTGATCTAATAAAATGTTTTTTTTTCTTTGCAGGTCATTAGGGGATTGTTAAAATTTTGGCCCAAAACTTGTAGCCAGAAAGAGGTAAGTCTGTTTAACAGGAAACCTGTGTAAGTGAAAGTTGGCATTACTGACCTTTTGACAAATGCTGGTTTCTTGGCTGCTGTGCCCCACATACCGCCAGTACCCTGGTTCCAGGTCACTGGCAGGTCAAATATTGTATTGCATCTGTTAAAGGATTACAGATGTCCCCCAGATTAACACTCAAATAGTATGTGAGTTTCTGCCATCTTTAGACTATATTGACATCTAACACACCTATAATCACAGGTTTATTCTGGGCTGCAGCTTATTTCCCCTTGAAATGGTATAATTGAATTCCTAATTAGGTTTATAATATTAATCTATAATAGAATGTGCAGGAAATATTAATTTAAATCCTATTTTCCTTCATCAGCAGCCACATAAGAAATTTCTAGGTGGACAATGGCAGCCCCCGTATTCCTCTTCATGTAGATTTCCATACAGTATAGAGAAATATTTCATGTTTCACCCTTTTTTTTTTTTTTACTTATGTAACATGGTAACTCTGCCTTCTGTGCCGCAGGTGATGTTTTTAGGTGAAATAGAGGAGATTTTGGATGTAATTGAACCAACCCAGTTTAAGAAGATTCAAGAACCTCTATTTAAGCAAATATCTAAGTGTGTGTCCAGTTCTCACTTTCAGGTTGGTAGCGTGTGTGGTTTATTGCTGATACGAGGTGGGGCCAAAAGGGTCAGAGCAGAAACGGGAGACCCCCTATTTTTGCACATTTTGGGTGTAATCGGCTTGTTTTTATTCATTATTGGTAGCAAATGTTAAGCGCCTTGGGCTTCCTGGACCCCACCCACACCTGGTTTTTGGCTGATGCTCACCTCGGGAATTGATCCTATATCACATGGGTGGGCCTCTGGCAGCATTCCCAGTTGTTCTGCTGTTCTTCACACCCTCACCACCATATCTTAATGGCTGCTGGTGGAAGTGCCCTAGCCGAGGGGGATTTGAGGCACCTGGCAATTTGTTCATTTAGAACAGCGGTGAGTTATGATTAGATAGGAGCCACTCACCTGTAGAATTGCTTTTACTATGCATGGCACGGCCTGCTTCCAGAAGTCCTTACGTATGGGTTATTCCGCCACAAGGTGGCACAGTGTACTGCAGAAGAGTTGTGGCTCCTCCTGGTACCATATAAAAACGGAATCACCATAGACTTATCCAGTGTTTACAAGCAGTTATTCAAGAAACCGTGAGATAATAAAGGTAAAAAAGGTAACAAACCCCAACTAACTTGGAACAATCACCATAAAGAGGCAACCAAGAATAACGATAACATGGGTGGGGTGAAGCAGGCCGTGCCATACATAGTAAAAGCAATTCTACAGGTGAGTACTCACAGAATTGACTTTTTCCTATTGCATGGCACGGCCTGCTTCCAGAAGTCCTTACGTATGGGACGGCCAACAGCAGTGTCCGTAAGGTAGGGTGGGATCCCCAAAAAGTAACAGGCAGTTCAAACCACTACCGCCTGAAGTACCTTGCGGCCAAACGCAGCATCAGCTGGGGCCTTAACATCAACCTTGTAAAACCTGGAAAAAGTATGAACAGAAGACCAAGTTGCTGCCTTACAAACTTGTTCAACAGAAGCTTGGTGCTGAAAATCCCAAGACGCACCAATAGCACAAGTGGAATGAGCAGTAACCCTAAAAGGAGGAACCTTCCCCCTGGCAGAGTAGTACTGCACCACCGTCTGACGGATCCACTTGCTGATAGTGGATTTAGCTGGAGGCAAACCCTTCCTAGGTCCAGCAGGAAAAACAAAAAGAGCGTCAGATTTACTGAAAGGCTCAGTAGCAACCAAATAAAACTTCAGAGCCCTGACAACATCCAAAGAATGGAGGGTCCGCTCCTTGGAATTAGCAGGGTTAGGACACAGAAGGCAAAACAATGTCCTGAGTTGAAAAGCAGACACAACCTTAGGCAAAAAATCCGGCTTAAGCTGAAACACCACCTTATCCTGATGTCACTCAAAATAAGGAGGTTTGATGGAAAGCGCCGCCAGCTCAGAAACTGGCCTGACAGAAGTAATGGCCACCAAAAAGACCACCTTAAGAGTCAGAATGGGTAAAGCAGCCCCACTGATAGGCTCAAAGGGAGGACCCTGCAGAGCAGACAACACCAGATTCAGGTCCCAAAGCAGTAGCATAGGCTTACGTGGCGGACGCACATGAGTAACTCCCTGGAAAAAAGTCTTAACCAACCGGTGACTGGCAAAGGATCTTTGGAAAAAAAATTGCCAGAACTGACACCTGTCCCTTAAGGGTACTAAGTTGAAGGCCTGAATCCAAACCATGTTGCAAAAATTCCAGAATCCTGGGGATAGAAAACACCCGACAAGGAAGAGACTTGGACTCACACCAGGCAATGTAAGCATGCCAGATCCTGTAGTAAATAAAGGACGAGAACTTCTTCCTAGCCCTAATAATGGTAAAAACAGAAGCCGGCAACCCCTTATCCATCAAGATGGAGGTTTCAGCAGCCAAGACGTTAAAGCCAGCGTTTGTAAATTGGGATGGCACAGTTGTCCCTGAGTGAGCCGATCTGGATCCTTGGGCAGGGCATACTGATCTACTGACAACTGCACGATGTCTGCGAACCACACCCTCCTTGGCCAACAGGGGCCAGAATGGCTGGTACCCCTTCCTGGGCTATCTTGCGCAGCACCCTGCCCAGCAGAGGGAAGGGAGGGAACGCATAGAGGAGCCGAAACTCCGTCCAAGGCATTGCTAGCACATCCGTGGCGAAGGCCAGATGGTCCTGTGACAGGGACACAAACCTGGGAAGCTTGTGATTGTGGCAGGACGCAAACAGGTCCACATCCGGCTGACCCAGCGGTGACACAGGGAGTGAAAAATCTTGTTGCTGAGGGATCATTCCCCCAGCCGAGACGTCCCCTGCTCAGGGAGTCTGCCTCCTGGTTCTCCACCCCTGGAATGTAAACTGCCGAGATGCAAGGGACATTCTCTTCCGCACAAGACAGTATCAGGGACACTTCCTTGAGGGCTCGCTTGCTCTGAGTTACTCCCTGATGATTGATGTAGGCAACCGCCGTCTGGTTGTCCGAGCGGATCTGAACAGCCCGACCCCGAAGGTGCATGGTCAGCTGAGATAGAACCAACCTGATCGCCCTCAGTTCCAGGACATTGATGGGAGCATGGGCCTCCTGGGGGCCCCACCGACCCTGGAACTTCAGAGACTTCCAAAAGCCCCCAACCAGTCAGACTGGCATCTGTGGTGACAGTCTCCCAGCACGGAAGCAGAAAGGTCCTGCCCACTAGAAGATTCCCTGAGTCCAGCCACCATGAGAGAGACTGTCTGGCCAGGGGGGACAGAGCAAACTCCTGATCCAGGGACACAGGGTCCCGATCCCAAACTGACGAGGTGCAACTGAAGAGGTCTCATGTGAAACTGAGCAAAGGGGACTGCCTCGAAGCAGGACACCATCAGACCCACTAACTGCATCCCTTGCCGGATGGAAGGATGGGGACACAAGAGCAGAGTCCGTGCCTGCTTCTGAAGGCCCTCCACTTTCTGCTGAGGCAGGAATACCTTGACCTGAGAGGTATCCAGAGTCATGTCCAGAAAGGACCTCACCAAAGACGGAGACAGTGAAGACTTGGGTTAGTTGATCACCCAGCCGAAGGACTCGAGAGTGGAGGTCACCACCAGAATATCCTTCTCGGCCTGATGAAAAGACTGAGCCGCAATCAGAATGTCATCCAGGTAAGGGAGGATGCGAATGCCCTGATTCTGCAGCAGGGCCATCACGCCTGCCAGCACCTTGGTGAACACCCGAGGCGCCGAGGTGATACCGAACGGTAAGGCCACAAACTGGTAATGCTGATCCTCTAGACCGAACCTGAGAAATCTCTGATGACCTGGAAAAACTGGCACATGAAGGTAGGCATCCTTGATGTCCACGGAGGTCATGAAGTTGCCCGGGTGCAGGGTACTGAGCGTAGAGTCTCCATGCGAAAGTGCTTGAACCTGACAAACTTGTTGAGACCCTTCAAGTCCAGGATGGGCCTCAGGGACCCGTCCTTTTTGGGGACAGTGAACAGATTGGAGTAGAACCCTCGGCCCCGTTCCTGGGAAGGCACCAGGCAAATGACTCCTGACTCCAACAGACGTTGAACCGCAAGGCGCAAACCCTGAGCTGACAGAGGGTTTTGAGACATCTGGGATCTGATGAATCTTGGGGGCGGCCAGGCTGCAAGCAGTATCTTATAACCAGAGGACACCACCTCCTGAATCCACCGGTCAGAGATGCGTAGCCTCCAGATGTGAGCAAAGAGCCGAAGCCGTCCCCCCACCAGGATGGGTGAGGGTGCCTCCTCATGCTTGAGGGGGCTTGGGAGAAGGTTTGGGCTTGGGACCCCATGAGAGACCGGGACGACCACTTGGTCTGCCACGGCCCCAAGAATCCCTGTGGGTACCCGAAAAGAGGGAGCCACGACCTCCTCTAGGAGCACGAAAGGAGGGGAGGGAAGAGGAGGGCCCCCGAAATGGCCGAGGCTGCCTCCTACGTTGAGGCAGCCTACCATCCTTGGCTAGAACATCCAGACGCTCACCAAAGAGCCGCAGCCCCGTAAAGGGGAGCCCAGTGAGAGCTTTCTTAGCGGCAGCATCATCCGCCCACCATGCAGCTAAACAGAGCGGCGCATAGCCACCAAAAGGGCAGAGGCCCTACCACACAGCCGAACAGCATCATCCATGGCAGGAAGGATAAAAGCAACAAAATTAGAGCAAAGCAAAAGGGACCTATAATCCTCCCCCCTGCTACTAGCCGTAGCGCCATCAAGGAGACGCTTGAGCTGTTTCTTAAGGGCAATGGCTGTAATGGCAGCAGCGCAGACCGGACGCAGCCCAGCCCCCACACATGTAAATCATGGCAGGCCAGCTGATCCATACGCTGGTCCTCGCTGTCCCGCAGTGTAGTAGTGTCAGGGGAAGTCATGACCGAGGTGTTGGACAGCCCTAGAACGGGAGCGTCCACCTCAGGGGGACACGACCATCGCTTGACCAGGTCGGCAGGAAAAGGATATCTCTTATCCAACCCTTTGGGCACTGCGGGCAATCTATTAGGACGTTCCCACTCCTTGAGCACCATATTAGTGAAATGGCTCTGCTCAGGGAACTCCAGACGCTGTTTATCAGGACAAAAGCGCTCAGCCTGCTTCCTCTTAGCCACCTCAGGGGGGACAATGTGCAAGATTTCAAAAATGTGAGCCAACAGGCTATCAGTGTCCTCAGGGAACCATGAGTCCTTCCCAGACGCAGACCCAGGGTCACTGTTGTAACCCTCCTGCTGGTCCCCAGAAGAGTCAAGAGTCCTGAAAGAGTTCCCCCTCCTTTAGGGGGTAAAGGCCAACAAAAGCATCAGGTCCCTCATCCTCCTCAGGAAAAAGGGATGGCACGGGAGCTAGGTGCCGCTTCTTGCCAGAGGCCTTATGTGGAACAGGCCTGGCAAGCTGCCTTTCAATACTGACCCCCCGCTAGTATACCCCTCACTGGGGGCTAATTGCAGGCGTGGGGGGGGGGTAGTTGATGCCGAAGGGGGCGCAGAGCTGGAAAGCAAAGAGGGCAGCCCAGCCTGGGCCGCAATGATATCTTGGGTGCACGGCACGCACACAGTGACACTGTTACTCACAGGGGATACCCCACACATGGAACACAGCCGGGATTGCCCCGAAGGACCCCCAAGCACGCTATCCCCAGAAGTCTCCATATGGTGATTAACACAGGCGCAATAGGCCAGCACAGGGTAAGGGCTAATAAAAGCCACCCGGGATGCCCCCAGAAGCCAGTAAGGGAAGATGAGGGAGAGTAAAGAGGGTAGGACCGGGAGAACCACAACCCACACTTGTCCCGCCTGAAAGACATAAGTAAAGACACATAAGCATTCCGCAGCACATGCCCCAAGGAAACCAAAAAACCCCTGAAGGGGACTCACGGACCAAGCAGGGCAAAGGCACCAGCCGCCAGACCACAGGAGGAAGTGACAACAGACCGAGATCACCGCCGCAGCACCTGGACGAAGAAGGGCCCAGGACGCGCAGCAGAAGCAAGATGGCGCTGGCAGAGGAACCTTAAGGGGAGGACCGCCGGCCAGCCCCCCCCCCCCCCCCCCGAACAGCACGAAAACGGCGCTCACGTGACCGCGCCGGCGTCATTACACAGTAGAAAAAAACGCCTTACAGTTATAGCGTCGCCCGCCGTGGAGCGTTGTTCAACGCCTGAAAAGGGGTGGAAATAGCCATGCAATGCTGCAGACTTGGTTGCCCCGCTCACCTGCGCAATATAAAGAGCCATCTTCTATCTTCGCAGAATCACTGCAGAGAGAACACTGGATAAGTCTATGGTGATTCCATTTTTATATGGTACCGGGAGAAGCCACAACTCTTCTGCAGTACACTGCGCCACCTTGTGGCGGAATAACCCATACGTAAGGACTTCTGGAAGCAGGCCGTGCCATGCAATAGGAAAATCACGGGTTTTCACTATATCCAGTCCAGGTCATCCCAGAAATGACGGTTGGGTAGTCCGCCACCAGGTGGCACAGTTCAGAGCTGTAACCCCTCTCGGCCCCCTATAAAATGAGCTGTCTCAGTAGAATTCCCAGAATTCATCTTGCAGTACTGCTTTGAGGATCGTCTTGGATACTCTCTCTGGATATTGCAGCTGAGCGGGGCATTTTTAGCCTGTTGGCCGCTGCACCCCTATTGCCACTGTTCCCGTGGACCCACTTATTCCTCCCAGTCTCGGCTGACGGGACAGGTGAAGGTAGGTAGAACGCCGGGGGTCAGGCGTTGACAGAGCTAGGCTCTGGGCCGCGCCATAAAGGGTAGCTGGCCATAGGCGATGGTGAGCCTATTGGGGGGGGGGGGGGGGAAATGGAGGAACCGCCTAAAATGCCCGGGGTCTCCCTCATCTGTGCCCACAAGCTTTGTCATGTGTTGTGCCATGTTTTACTGTTCGCGGCTGCAGCTGTGTTGGATACTCACCTTCCCTCGTTCCCTCGCCTCTTCTCCTTCCCCTCCAGCTCGACAAAGCGCTGTGAGGGGGGGGGGGCGCACCACGCTCCGTGTCGGGGGGTGGGGTCCCTAAGTGGGCCTCCCTCCCTCCCTGGTCTCCTGGTGCCATATTCTAAGTGTGCCATACACTCCACTTCGATCTTCATGACATGTGGGTAATCTCCAGTAGAGGGCGAACTTCTGCAGAGATGAATATGCAAAAAAGAAAGCCCCTCCCGGTCCATATATACCTGGGACCCCCCACCAATTTCCCAGTTCCTTCTCTGCAGGGAAGGCGAAAAGACAGAAGATGAAGACTTCTTTTACTTGCAGGTAAGCCGGCCGTTTATTATCCCTATTACTGCCATGACCCTTTTTAAATTGCCCCTATTTGAGCCTCCCAGCTTAGGCTACGGGTCCTGGTGAGAGTAGGAGCACCCTATGGGTGCGGAAGGAGCCTTGCTCCACCGTGAGGCCTCATTATGGGGTAGGCGGTTATCCAGGTTTTTTGGTGATCCTGGTGCGGGATGCCCCGTCCCTACATGCCTGTGGTCTTATTATGGCCGGGTTCCCACCCCCCCTTCCGGGTCCCTGACTTCCTTCTGGGGTGGGGGGGGGGATTGGCGGGCCGTCATCCTCGGTCGCTCCCTTTTCATTATTAAGATTTATATATGAGTGTATGTGTGTTGGTGTTTCACTTTACTTTGTGTTGTGTGTGTGTGGATCTCCTGGAAGTATCCTTGGATGAATTGGTGCATGGTGCTTTACTAGCCTGTGGTGGCTTTCCTGTTAGCCTGGGGAGCTTCTCTCCCTCAGGCAGTGTTAAGAAAAGGGGGCGGGCGCTCGGCGCGGTAGCCCCGCCCCCTCGTTCGGCGCATTTTGCTGGGGCTTCACTGTCCAGATCCGCGCTGCTGGGAGGGGGGTGGGGCCGGAAAAGCGCGCCTTCGGCGCTGGCCCGCCCCCCTTCTCTTCTCTGCTTCTCGGCTTGTCCTCAGATCGGGGGCCATTTTTGCTGCCTTGCTGCGGTTGCTGCTGCCGTTCTTGGGGACAGGTAGGGGCCTGTTGGCCACCTCTTTGTCACTTGGTGGTCCCTCTCTGGTGAGGCGGCCACCTGTGGTGCTTTTTTGCAGGTTTTGCCATTTAATTATTTTAATTAAAAAAAAAAAAAAAAAAAAAAAAAAAAATATATATATATATATATATATATATATATATATATATATATATATATATAAATAATATAAATTTACTGTATAGTAATTGATATGCCTTATTGTGTGTTGCAGATTGCTTCATTATTGTGCATGTTAAGGGGTTCGTCCTGGGGTCCCTAGTGTAAATTTGATCACCTCAAATCCTCCCACCGGGACTTTTTAGGGGCATCCCGGGTTGCTTAGGCGTAAATTCCCTGTGGTCTTGCGACTGACCACAAAAATCACCATATGGAGGCTACACACGATACTGGGCTCGGGCTCCCTCTGGGACAATCCGGGCCATGTGCGGGGTGTGGAGTATCCCTTACGGGGGAGAATGTGCTGATCTGCGTACCATATGCACAAAAGGCCATAACGTGGCAGTCTGGTACCCAGCCTTCTGGGTCAGCTCCTCCCGCTTCATCGCCTTCCCCTTCCCGCCTTATCCGTACCCCAAGTGACATTGGTGCCAGCGGGAAGTCGCACTCTGATGTTTGTGCTAGGTTGGCCAGCATCGAGAAATTTATTGGTAGCATGGCGGGCAAGAAGGCCCAGGCTAAAAAGAGACATTTGTCGTCGGCCCAGCCCTTGTGGGATGTTGGCGACGATTCCATTGATTTGTCGGCGACGATTCCATTGATTTGTCGGATTATTCCCCGTTAGTCTCAGTTTCCTCATACAATTCCCCCTCCTCTGACTATGTACAGTCTGGTGATGCTGATGTCGGGCAGGCGCTGGGGGATGCCGTCGATGCGGCCACTGTTGTGTCACATCTATTGGAGGTGTTGGATGTTGTCCCGCCTGAGGCGCCTCCTCTCAAGAAGGGGGAATTTTTTGGGGCCCGTCTGGAATTCCCTACCCAGGGTCACTTTGATGCGCTGATCCTGAAAGAATGGGAAATGCCCAGTCGGCTTCCTGGTGCTCCTCAGGGATGGGATAAGAAGTATCCTTTCCCGGTGGAGGCTAACGATGGTCTTCTCCTCCCGAGGTCGATGCGCCAGACAATTGGATTTTGGAAGGGGTCTCCTCCGGTTACAAACTGGAATTCGAGTACTGGCCACCTCCAAGATTCTTAAGGTCTCGGGTGCCCTCGGACCCTCAGGCTGCACAGGGGCTCCTGTTAGCAGTAAAGAACCTTCTGGACATGGGAGTTATTTGCCCGGTGCCTCAGTTGGAGAGAGACAGGGGTTACTACTCCAACCTTTTCACGGTTCCCAAAAAGGAGGGTTCGGTGAGACCCATTCTAGATCTCAAGGTTCTCAACAGGTTTATCAGAGCCAAAATGTTCCGCATGTTGACTCTGTGTTCGGCTATCAATTCCCTTCGCCAAGAGGATTTTATGACATCCATAGACATCAAGGATGCGTATCTGCATGTTCCGATTTTTCCGGCACATCAGAGATTCCTCTGGTATGCTGTGGAGGATCAACATTTTCAGTTTGTAGCCCTTCCCTTCGGACTGACCTCGGCGCCGAGGGTCTTCACCAAGGTCTTGGCGGGAATAATGGCTCTGCTCCGAGCTCAGGGCATTCACATTGTGCCTTATCTTGATGACCTGTTGATCTCAGCTTCTTCCCTCCGTCAGGTGGAGCCGGACACCCACCAGGTGGTGTCGACCCTGGAGAGGTTCGGGTGGGTGATCACCCGCCCCAAGTCTTCTCTCTCTCCGTCACGAGTGATTTCATTTCTGGGCATGAATCTTGATACCATTCAGGCCAGGGTGTTTCTGCCCCAGACCAAGGTGCAGGGGATTCAGGATCTGATCAGCCTTCTTTGGGCCAGTCCTTGTCCCTCTATCCGACAGGGGATGAAACTGGTGGGCTTGATGGTGTCCTCCTTCGAGGCAGTACCATTTGCACAGTTTCACATGAGATCTCTTCAACTTCACCTATTGACGCATTGGGTCAAGTGTCCGCAGTCATTGGATCAACCTTTCAGGATGTCTCCCAGGGTTCGGCAGTCCCTTCGGTGGTGGCTGGAGTCGAGCAACCTGTTGAAGGGCAGATCCTTTCTGGTCGCTTGTTGGGAGACTTTTACCACGGATGCCAGCCTGTCGGGCTGGGGAGGTTATTGGAAAAGTCATCAGTTCAGCGGGGTGTGGGGTCCTCAGGAGGCTCACACCCCCATCAATGTCTTGGAGCTCAGAGCCATCCGACTAGTTCTGGCACGGCTGACCTCACATTTACAGGATCTACCGGTTCAGGTTCGTTCAGACAACCGAACGGCGGTAGCTTACATCAATCACCAAGGAGGGACTCTGAGTGCCCTCAGGGAAGTCTCTCTGATCCTGAACTGGGCGGAGAGCAATGTTCCTTGCATTTCGGCAGTATACATTCCGGGAGTAGAGAACACGGAGGCGGATTCCCTGAGCAGGAGATCCTCTCGCAATGGAGAGTGGTCTCTCAACCCCGAGGTTTTTCTGGATCTTTGCCGCAAGTGGGGGACTCTTTTCTGGATCTCTTTGCCTCGAGGCACAATCACAAACTTCCGGCCTTTGTGTCTTTCTCAGGATCCTCTAGCTCTGGCAGTGGATGCCTTGTCCCTTGCTTGGAAGGATCTGGGTTTTCTGTACCTGTTTCCGCCCGTCTCCATGCCTGGCAAGGTAGTTTGCTGGTTCTAAAAGGGGCACCTGCAATTCTGGTGGCTCCAAGGTGGCCAAGAAAGATTTGGTACACAGATGATGTAAGGCTGGCCGTAGATCAGTACCGGCTTCCCATGTTGCCGGATCTGTTATCTCAGGGTCTACTACTTTACCCCAATTTACAAATGCTGGCTTTGACGGCTTGGCTGCTGAAACCTTCATTCTGAAGGAGGAAGGTTTGTCTGCGGCCGTTGTTCAGACCTTGATTAGAGCTAAGAAGCGGTCCTCTTCTGGCATTTACTATAGGACTTGGAGGTCCTATATTGATTGGTGTGAGGCTAGGGCCTTGCCTTGTAGGGTGTTTTCGATTCCTAGGATTTTGGAGTTTCTTCAGCATAATCTGGATCTTGGGTTCCAGCTTAGTACTTTGAAAGGACAGGTTTCTGCTCTGTCGGTTTTATTCCAGAGGTCTTTTGCCTTACACCCGCTGGTTAAGACCTTTTTCCAAGGGGTCGCGCATGTGCGGCCCCCTCGGAAGGCTGTGGTTCCTGTTTGGGATTTGAATTTGGTTCTTTCGGCTCTCCAGGGTCCTCCTTTTGAGCCGTTACAGGATATTGCTCTTTCGGTTCTCAGGTTGCTTTCTTGGTGGCTATTACCTCTGTTCGGCGTGTCTCTGAGTTGGCGGCTCTGTTGATTCTGGCCCCTTATTTTGAGAGACACCAGGATAAGGTGGTTTTTCGTTTTAAGCCAGATTTCCTTCCTAAGGGGGTGTCTGCTTTCCACCTCAATCAGGATATTGTTCTCCCTTCCTTGTGTCCTAAGCCTAACAATGACAAGGAGAGGGTTCTGCACAATTTGGATGATCGCTGTGTGAAGTACTATTTGGTGACTACTTCTTCCTTCCGCAAGATGGACGCTTTTTTCGTGGTGCCCTGCGGGCCCAGGAAAGGTTTGGCGCCTGCTAAGTCTACGATTAGCAAATGGATTCGTCAGGCCATTGTTGGGGCCTGTTCTGCTAAGGGGAGGACTCCCCCTTTTAGGGTCAATGCGCACTCTACTCGTGCTGTTGGTGCATCCTGGGCTTTTCAGCACCAGGCTTCTGTTGAACAAGTTTGTAAGGCTGCTACTTGGTCTTCCGTTCATACTATTCTAAGTATACAGTACGTCCTGCTCCAGATATAATACTTACATTTGGGTTATCCTCCGCCAGAGGGCGCTGTGCACTGCAGACATGCAAAAACAGGCTCCTCCCGGCCCTTCATATACCCAGGGACCACCCACAAATCCCCAAATTTCTCTGCAGTGCTGACTGCGAAGACATGAAGTATCACTTACTCGCAGGTGAGCGGGGCTATTACAGCCTGCGGCCCTGTTGGACTATTCCCACCTGTCCTCCTTGTGATGTGCCTCCCAGCCTGGACTGCGCTTGTCGGGTGAAGGTAGGCAGCGCCATGGGTGCTTAACGGAGCCATGCTCCACCGCAGTCCCCCACCATAGGGTAGGCGGTTTAGGCTCATGGTGAGCCTCATAGTGGATGTCCCTCCCGCATTATTGCCCCATGCCCCGTGTAGAGGTGGACCCTGTTTAAAGGGTCGCCATCCTCCCTCGCTCTCCCCCGTATTCGGGGGAAACGAAGGGGGGGGTGGCGGTCTCTGTGTACTCTATTGTCACGATTATGGCCATACTTTTGCCCCTGACCGGCATCTAGGTGTCAGAGCCGCGCTGCTTGCTCCTTCTATTCTGGCCGCCGCCGCCGTCTGTTTTTGACTTCTCAATCTACTATGCAATCGTGTACAGCAAGTGCTGCTTTATCATCCTGCAACTTGGGCAGGAAGCTAATTTTTGTACAACGCCTACGGGCGGCGGAATGGTGGCGGCGTCTTTGGACTTTACGAGTATCCACTAGCAGACGCTCTTACTCATACTATATGATTGACTTGTCAAGCCTTAACGGCTGCTTCAGAGCTTCTCGCCCTTTGGGGGAGGCGGGGACCTGGCGTGGCGTCTTCCGCGTCACGCCCAGATCAGACCCGCCCTCTGAGGTTCGGTCGGCGCAATTTTGTGGATCTTCGCGCACGCGTGTTGGCGGTCCTTCTCCTCCCCTGGTCTGTGAGTGCCCTTGCTGGCGATTTCATCTTTATTAATTCTTCTGCTGCGCATGGTCCTGACACCTATTGTTCCCCTTCTATCTTTCAGACGTTAAAGACTCCGGTGGCTTCTCCCGGCCTAACATAACTCGTAGCGGGTTTACAAAACATTCTCCCACATTCCTAGCGGGCCTTTGGGACATCCAGGGTTGCTTATTGCATAAATCCCTACCGACTTATATTGCACTAATAATCACCATATGGAGGCATCTCGGAATTTTGTACCCGGGGTCCCTCTGGGACAAGACCGGCTGTGTATAGTGTGTGGCTACCCCTACTTTGGTGCTGAGAGCACACCGATCTGTGCACCCTGTGCCGAGCAAGTACTGGTCCGGCAGCCAGGATCGCCAGGGGCTGTTCCTCGCCCTAACACTCCTATTCCCCCAGGCTTAAATCTCGCTGCTGCTGAGTCACTTACGAGTAAGGAGTTACAGCCGGCTGCGTCTTCCAGACTGCCTGCGGCTGACCAGAATATTACAGGGTCGACAAAACGCTCGGGCCCTGATGAGAAGCGGTCCTCTACGCCTCCTGTTTCTGCCCCTGCTAAGGGATCGGGGGAGTTCGCTACTCCTCGTGCCCGCACCACTTCTGATGAAGGAAGGTTGTTCTCTGACTCAGGCTCATCCGATGAGGAGCCGAGGAGTCATGACGATTCTAACCTCAAAGACTGGAACCAGTTTGATACCGTTGGTTTGTTGATTAGGATCTTTAAGACCCTGTCTATGTCCCTCCCTAACGCGGCTCCCCAGCCAAGAGGGGAGCGTTTCCATACAGCGACACCGCGCTTGGAATTCCTAGAGCAGGCTCACTTCCATGCTCTCGTGCTCGAGGAATGGGAACACCCTGGTAAACTTCCAGGGGTCCCAGGGGACTGGGATTGGAAATACCCTTTTCCCCCTGAGATGGTTGATTGTTGGTCATCGCCCCCTGTGGTAGACGCACCGATCATTGGGGTTCCTAAACCCACCTTTATTGCAGCTCCTGCTTACAGTACCCTTTGGGATGCCGAGAACCGGCACATGGATAAGCTGGCTTCTCACGCTTTTTCCTGTGCAGGAACGGCGCTGCACCCGGTCTGTGCTGCGGCCATCACTGCAGTGGCCGCCAAAACCCTCATCAGACAGATGCTTGAGCATCACGTTAACGATCTCTCCTGGGAGGTGTTTAATGCACTCTCCAGTTGTGATGTATTTGTAAGATTTATCCTTTTAGCTATGGATGACACCATTAGAATATGTGTGAGAACTTCCGCCCTTGTGGTGGCTATGCGTCGCTTGGTCTGGCTGTGAGAGTGGGGTGCTGACTATGCTGCTAAAAGGACTCTTACCAGGTCTCCCTTTAAAGGGCATCGCCTGTTTGGGGCCCGTCTGGACCTGTTTGGAAAGAAGGGCAAGTCACCCCGGCGCAGGCGCCCATCTCGGCCCCCTTGGGACAGGGACACCCCTCCCCCTCCATACCATAGCGTTAAACAAGAACCGGGGGTGTCCTCCCGGAGTCTTAGTACAGACCCCTGCCCCACGAGCAACAGACAACGCTCTGGGCCCTCCGGCGGGGTTAAACCTAAATCTTCCACCAAATCCCCTCAAGCTTGATGGGGCGCCCTCGCCCGCCTGGGCGAGGGGATGACTGCAGCACCTTGCTCCTATCAGGAGGCATTTTGCCTTTTTCTGGTGGATACAGGAGGTAGTTTCCTCCGGATACAGGATAAAGTTTGCTGCGCGGCCTCCCCCATGATTGTCAGGGTACTCCTGGTCCCTGCTTCTGTTCGGGTGCTGGTGCAGGCCATACACGGCCTGCGGGGTTGGAGGTCACTTGCAGTTTGCCCTTATCAGGCAGAGGCAGGTGCCGCTACACCAACCCATTCACATTCTCCCAAAAGGATGAGTCTGTCTGCCCTTCTGATTTCACAGGTTGTTGGCAATTCTACTATTCAGGCAGTTTCTGCATGAAAAATCTGGGATGGGCCACTAGCGCCTTGCGCCTAGTGGGTCCTTGCTTCTGGGGTGATCAAGGATGCTTATGCTCACTTCCCCGTGTCTTCTAGACACCTAGGCTCTTCTGGTTTGTGTTGGATGTCCAACACTGCTAACCCGTGGCCTTGTTATCTGGCCTCTCTTCTGCCAACACAGTGCTCACCAGGGTACTAATGGAAGCTATGTCTCTGAGACCAAGGGGAGTCTGCGTGAGGCCTGCCAGGTGGTCCTTCTCGCTTCCCAATCTGTCAGGTCGAATTAGCTACTCGGCTGGTGGCGTCCCTTGGGAGTCATTTGGATGGGTGTTTCTTCACCTCTTGTCCTCCTTTTCCTCTTGATTGGTATCTCCATTCCTAGGGATGAATCTAGTCTCGGTTCAGGCGAGAATCTTCCTCCCTCTACAATAAGGTGTACAATCTGGTTGCGTGTGTTCAGTCCCTACTTGCCGTTCCAGTCCCTTCACCAGGCAGGAATGCAGCTGGTGGGCCCGTTTGGTGACTTGCTTAGTTTAAGTTCCTTATATTCCTCTACCAGGGTTTTTTTCTGCAACTTCTATTCTTAATAATGGACTGGGACCCAGCATCCCTGGAGCGGGATCATGTGTGCCCTTCCTCTTGGTTAGGAGTCCCTCTTTGAGTGGATTTACTCTAGGAACCTGTCTGGGGACAGTTCCTTTCTTGCCCCTTCCACAGACTATCACCATGGATGCCAACCTATCAGGTGATGGGGAGGTTTTTCTTCTGTAACCCCATGCAGGTGTGGGGAAGGTGGGGCCTTTTAGAAGGACCTTGTACCCCTTAGTATTGAAACAGTGAGTTTTCAGGCTGACGCTATCTCGCCTGTCTTTCTACACTGTCAGGTCTGCCTGTTGGGCGGCGCTCGGTCCGTCTGACGACTGTGGCCTACCTTAATCATCTGTGTGGGACCTAGTGCAGGAGGGTTCCCCAGGAAGGTATATGTTCCTGTTCTGGGTGGAGGATAATGTTGCCTGCTTATCATTGGTATACGCTCCTGTGGAGGTTCCTCTGTGATAGGATGTGCTAATTCTTGGATCACTATGAGTTCAACCAGTATGGATTGTTTGGTGCACCGTCACTTTTTCAAGCTCTTGCCACTCGTTTCCCTGTCCCTGGCTCCTATGGCCGTGGTCATGAGGATTTAGTATTTTTATGACGGATCATTCTGGCCTGTATGCCTTGTCTTCCTTCCCCCTGCTAGGCGGGTTTTCTGTGCAGAATCACTCTGGTAGGGGGACCATTGATACTGGTGGCCTAGTAGAGTGTGGATTCGCAGACGTGATACCTTAGGGTAGTAGTTCTGTACCTTCTGCTAGGGGTGTCGCCCTGTTTCGCTCAGGGCCTCCGTTACGTCACTCCAATTCCACAGTCTCTGGCCTAGCCGGCCTGACTGCTGGTTCTTCCGTCCTTATGGAGACGGGATTCTCTCCTCTAGAGTTTATTACAGCATGGCTTGGAGTTGGCTCCCCAACTCGGTACTCTGAAGGGTCAGGTTCTACCCTGTCCGCCTTCCGGCAGAGGTCTTTTGCTTATTTCCCTCGGCTAAGCTTTCTTTCGGGGGTTGCTCTCTGCGCGCCCCACTTAATTCTATGATCCCTGTTGGGATTTGAATTTTTTATTCCATTGGCCTTGTGGGACGTTCCTTTTGGACTGATTCAGGAGGCTGTCTGGCTGTCTTTTACCTTCATCGTGGTCCCTTGGGTCTGCTGGCTCAGTCAGACGTGTGTCTGAGCGGGTGGCTCTGTTTCGCTAGCCCTCGTTCTTTATGCACCAGGATAAGGTGGGCTCCGCCTTACGCCGGACCTTCTATCTCTGGTGGTGGCTTAGGCTCATGTATTTAAGCCTTTCTGTTGTGCCTTATTCCTAGTAACTCTGAGGCAAGGGGTTTTATTTTCCCTTATCAGGTGCTGGAATCCTTTTCCTGGATTGTTTTCTGGTCCCTCTGGGGGACTGATGCCCCTTGGGGTTTGTGGGCACTTACCCCTCTATGTGCCTTTTCTTGTCTGCTTCCAGGTGTTACGCGGCCCTTGGCCTAGCCTTTACTTGGATGGTTTTCCCTTCTGGTCCTAGGGAAGATTGGCTTCTTCCTGGAATAATTGTTAGTGTTTGATCTTGTCAGGCTGTTACTCAGGCCTATTCCTTGAGGTGCTGAGCTTCTCTCGTCTTATTCTGATTCTACTGGTGAGTAGGTATCCTTTGGCCTTTCGCCACCAGGTTTTGTTGTACAAGTTTGCTAAACAGCTACCTTGGTTTTTGGTTCATACCCTTTCAAGGGTTTTTTATGATTTGGCGCTGGAGTCTTTGCTCCTGTCTCTTTCGGTGGCAAGGTTGCAGGTGACAGTGTCTCTACTGCCTGCTGTGCCTTTTTGTTGGGGATCCCACCCTACTTTATGGACACTGCTATTGGATGTCCCAAGTGTAAGTATTATATTTGGAGCAGGACGTACTGTATACTTAGAATAATACAATTCTGTGAAGTACTCACCTGTAGAATTGGTATTATACGTATACAGTACGTCCTGCTCCACCCCACCCTGGTTTTTGCATTATTCTGGATCCCCTGTATGGTTATTGTTATCAATACCAGTTGTTTTTGGTGGTTGGATTCTCCCGGCTTCTGGTTCACTGCTTTTCAATGCTGGGGATTTGTGGGAGGTCCCTGGGTATATGAAGGGCCGAGAGGAGCCTGTTTTTGCATGTCTGCAGTGCACAGCGCCCTCTGGCAGAGGATAACCCAAGTGTAAGTATTATATCTGGAGCAGGACGTACTGTATACGTATAATACCAATTCTACAGGTGAGTACTTCACAGAATTGTATTTTTACAAGGTTGATGTGCGGGCTTCAGCGGATGCTGTTTTTGGCCGCAAGGTTCTGCAAGCAGCAGTGGTTTGAGTTGGTACATTCTTTACTGTTTCTGGTTCCCACCCATGACGGACACTGCTATTGGATGTCCCACATGTCATGAAGATCGAAGTGGAGTGTATGGCACACTTAGAATAATACCGTTTTGTGAGTACTCACCTGTAAAACGGGTATTATGAGTGTGCCATACACTCCACTTCGCTCAACCCCCTTTTTTTTCAGGTATTCTGGAGCTTTTATATGGTGAACCTTTGGTTTTGATTATGGTTAAAATTGGTTCTTCCTGGTCCCCTTACTGCTTTTTTACACTGGGAAATTGGTGGGAGGTCCCAGGTATATATGGACCGGGAGGGGCTTTCTTTTTTGCATATTCATCTCTGCAGAAGTTCGCCCCCTACTGGAGATTACCATGTCATGAAGATCGAAGTGGAGTGTATGGCACACTCATAATACCCGTTTTACAGGTGAGTACTCACAAACCTGTATATTCTAAGCATACAGCACGTCCTGCTCCATCTATAATACTTACACATGGGTAATCCTCCGCCTGAGGGCGCTGTTCCCTGCAGACATGCAAAAACAGGCTCCTCCCGGCCCTACATATACCGAGGGACCTCCCCCAAATCCCCAGATTTCTATGCAGTGCTCACTGCGAAGACATGAAGTATCACGCTCTCGCAGGCGAGCGGGGCTTTACAGCCCGAGGCCCTGCGGGACTATTTCCACCCGTCCTCCTTGTGAAGAATATGCTTCCCAGCCTGGGCTGCGTTGGTCGGGTGAAGGTAGGCAGCACCATGTGTGCTTACGGAGCTAAGCTCCACCGCAATCCCCCACCATAGGGTAGGCGGTCAGGGCTAAAGGTGAGCCTTCAGAGGATGCCCCTCCCGCATCAGTGCCCCACGCCCCGTATAGCGGTGAACCCCATGTATTGGGTCACCTTCCTCCCTAGTTCCCCCCTTTATTGGGGGGAAAAAGAGGGGGGGTTGTGTGTACGATGGCCTAACCTTGCCCTATTACACTAGTGTGCTTATAGCCCTTAACGGTTTATCGGGTGTCAGAGCCGCACTTTACTTTGGTTGTATTGTCAGCTACAACGCCTTTACTGTATTTCACTCGGCGTGTACGGCGGCTCTGTTTGCGGACGCTACGGCGTTTATTTTCCTATTTCATCCTGTCATATTTGTTCTGAGGTAATTCACTCGGTCTGGTTTCAGACGTTGCTAACTACTGTTTCTGATTGGGGGGGGGCGTGGTCTGGTTTGGCGCGTTACACGTCGCCTTCAGCTCTGGCCCACCCTTCGAGGTTCACTTGGCGCCATTTCCTTCTCACACGCGTGTGGTGAAGACTGTCCTCCCCTCGCTGTTCTGTAAGTGCCCTCATGGGCGACCCTTTCTTCAGCCTTTGCTCCTTCTCGCTTGGCTCTGACATCCTTGTTCCCCTTATGTCTTTCAGACCGTGTACTTCCGTGGCTTCTCCTGGCCCGGTGTAGCGCCCGGTCCTGTCTTTCAAATACTACTCCCACTTCCATTGGGGCATCCCTACTGGCTTATTGTACCTATTAATCACCATATGGAGGCATCTCAGGATATTGTGAACGGGGTTCCTTCGGGACAAGCCCGTCTGTGTGTAGCTTGTGGGGTCTTGCCTAGCAGCGGTGACAATGCACGGGTCTGCATTCCTTGTGCTCAGCAGGCTCTTGCCGGTCTTCCCGCCTCTTCTGAGGCTGGGCCTGCTCCTCGCATCCCTTCACCTACTCCCCCCAAGTCTGAGCCTAACCCCCAATACCAGCGGGGATTCTCATACTGATTTGGCCACTAGACTGGCTAGTGTTGAAAACTTGATAGCTGGCTCCTTAGCGCGTAAGGCCACTGCCAGGAGGCGGCATTTGAATCCTGAATTGACTATATTTCCTATAGAGTCTGATGATTTACTGCTTTCTTATGCTCATCCCCCCTCAGACGAAGGGGAGCTGTTCTCTGACTCGGGGTCATACGACGACGAGTCCAGGGGACAGGAGGAGTCTGGTTCCGAACATTGGTCCTCGGATGACATGGATAGACTGTTGGCCCAGATCTTTGATGTATTGTCCCTCTCTCCCCCTGCCGCGGCTCCCCGGCAAAGGGGTGATCTGTTTCACACCGCTAGGGCGCGGTTGGAATTTCCTGAACAAACCCATTTTAATAGCCTTGTGCTGAGAGAATGGGAACACCCCAGCAAACTCCATGGGGTTCCTAAAAGTGTAGATAAGAAATATCCAGTCCCTGCTGACCTGGTCAAGTGCTGGACATCGCCACCCGAGGTTGATGCCCCAATTTTAAGTCTGTCCAACACCTCTATTATGCACTCCCCCGACACTACTACGCTGCGGGATTCTGAGGACCGGCGTGTTGACCAACTGGCATGCCATGCCTTTGCATTTGGGGGAGCGTCGCTCCGCCCGGTTTGCGCCTTAGCCATTACGGCGGTGGTGCTCAGGACTGTGGTTAGGAATGCTCTAGAAGGTGCGGATGAGATGCCCTCTGATGCTGCCAATGCTCTGGCAACCTGTGAAACTTTTGTTAACTTTATCCTATAGGCATCGGATGATGCTATTAAGCTGAGCGCTAGATCTTCTGCTCTGGTGGTAGCCATACGCCGTGCGGTCTGGTTGCGCCAATGGGCCGCTGATAACGCCGCCAAGAAGGCCCTTACGGGGCTTCCATTTAAGGGACTGCGCCTGTTTGGAGAAAGGTTAGACATTTTCGCCAAGGGTGGCAAGTTGCCCCAGTGCAAGCGTCGGACTCGGCCCTTTCGTGGCCCAAGCTCCCAATTGACCCCCTACCGTGGGGCTAAGCAGGGCAGAGGAGTGTCCTTCGCTGGGTCTTGCGCAGATTCCTGGAACAAGAACAGAGGATGCCGTCCCGGTTCCTCCTGGGGGCCCAAGCCCAAAGCCCCTCCCAAGACCCCCCTGGCATGAAGGGGCGCCCTCGCCCGTCAGGGTGGGGGGGACTTCTACAGCACTTCGAGCAGGTTTGGAGACGCCACGTCTCAGACCGGTGGATTCAGGAGGTAGTGTCCTCCGGTTACAAGATAGAATTTGCTGTACGGCCCCCTACCAGGTTTGTTGGGTCCCTGATCCCACAGGATCCTGCCTCAGCTCAGGTCTTGTTGCTGGCCGTGCAGGACCTTCTGGATCTAGGGGTCATTTGCAAGGTCCCTTTAAAACACAGGGGCATGGGGTTCTATTCCAACCTTTTCACAGTGCCCAAGAAGGACGGGTCAGCCAGGCCCATTCTGGACTTAAAAATCCTCAACAAATTTGTCAGAAACAAACATTTTTCGTATGGAAACCTTGCGCTCGGCCATCGCTTCGATGTGCCCGGGGGACTTTATGACGTCCGTGGACATCAAGGATGCTTACCTTCACGTTCCGGTGTTTCCAGGACACCAAAGGTTTCTCAGATTTGCGCTGCTGGATCAGCATTACCAATTCGTGGCCTTGCCATTCGGTCTCACGTCGGCTCCCAGGGTATTCACCAAGGTGCTGGCAGGGGTGATGTCCCTGTTAAGGCTAAGGGGCATATGTGTGTTGCCCTACCTGGACGATATACTCATCACTTGTCGGTCTCTGCGGCAGGCAGAGCTGGACACTCGGTTGGTAGTGTCCACCCTAGAGTCCTTCGGCTGGGTGATCAATTATCCCAAGTCCTCTCTGTCCCCCTCCTCGGTTGCCCCGTTCCTGGGGATGATTCTGGATACAGTTTAGTCAAGGCTATTCCTTCCTCAGCAGAAGGTGGAAGCTCTGACAACGCAGGCGAGCTCCCTGCTTTCGAGCCCTCATCCCTCCATCCGGCAGGGAATGCAGTTGGTGGGCTTGATGGCGGCAAGCTTCGAGGCGGTGCCCTTTGCCCAGTTCCATCTGAGAACTCTGCAGCTTCACCTTCTGTCAGTTTGGAACAAGAACCCAGCGTCCTTGGACGAGACCTGGGGGCTCCCCCCCTCAGTCAGACAATCCCTTGCGTGGTGGCTGGACCACAGGAATTTGACAAGGGGCAGATCCTTCCTGGCCCCCTCCTGGGAGACGGTCACAACGGATGCCAGTCTGTCGGGTTGTGGGGTTTTCTGGAAGTCCCTGCGCTTCCAGGGGAGGTGGGGCCCTCAGTCGGCCCATCTACCCATCAATATCTTGGAACTCAGGGCGGTCAGATTGGTGCTGGAACAATTGACCCATCACCTGAGGGGTCTGGCGGTTCAGGTACGCTCAGACAACAGAACGGCGGTTGCCTACATCAACCATCAGGGAGGGACCCGGAGCAAGGGGGCTCTCCAGGAAGTATCTCGGATTCTAACATGGGCGGAGGCCAATGTCCAATGCATCTCGGCTGTCTACATTCCGGGGGCAGAGAACCTGCTGGCAGATGCTCTGAGCAGGGGGTCGTCCCATCAGGGGGAGTGGTCCCTCTGCAACAGGGTATTTCAGTCCCTGTGTCACCGTTGGGGGGTGCCAGATGTGAATCTGTTTGCGTCCCGTCACAATTACAAGCTCCCGAGCTTTGTATCCCTGTCTCAGGATCCTCTGGCTCTGGCCACGGATGCCCTGTCCATGTCTTGGAGGGAGTTTCGGCTCCTGTATGTGTTTCCACCAATTCCCCTTCTGGGCAGAGTTCTGCGCAAGATTGCTCTAGAAGGGGTCCCCGCGATTCTGGTGGCCCCAAGGTGGCCAAGAAGAGTGTGGTTCGCGGACGTGGTTCAAATGGCAGTAGATCAGTACGATCTGCCAAGGTTGCCAGATCTTCTAACTTGGGGGTCTCTACGCCATCCCAATTTACTGACTCTGGCTTTGACGGCTTGGCTGTTGAAACCTCCATCTTGATGGAGAAGGGTTTGTCTAAGTCTGTAGTGGCTACTATGGTGCAAGCCAGGAAAAAGACTTCTTCTGCTATCTATTATAGAGTATGGCGTTCTTACATTGACTGGTGTGAGTCCAGGTCTCTTCCCTGCCAGGAATTCTTAGTCTCTAGGGTGCTGGAGTTTTTACAACATGGTCTAGACTTAGGTCTCAAGCTTAGTACTCTGAAGGGTCAGGTTTCGGCCCTGTCTATCTTCTTTCAGAAGACCTTTGCCCAGCATCCCCTGATCAAGACCTTCTTTTAGGGGGTCACTCATGTGCGTCCCCCTCGAAAACCCTACAGGTGAGTATCTCACAGAATTGTATTTTTCGCAGCAGTGAAAGCCTTGATAGCCAGATGTTGGAAAACACCCTCCAGCCCTTGGTCAGAGATACAAAATAGAATATCTGACACCCTTTGCAATGAAAAAATAACGGCAATAGTAAATGATTCCTATGATAAGTTCAAGAAAGTGTGGGACCCATGGGTAGAATATATAGGCCTGCAAAACTCCCGGGTTGACTCTGTCTTCCCAGTGTAATTAAATCCCCCCCCCCCCCTAGGCTATCTTGAAGAACACCAATACACCATCCCTGGTAATCTTACTCAAGCCACTTCCCCCCTCCCCCCCACCCGCTCCAAACCCATTTCTTCCCTACTATCCCTTTCCCCCAACCCTGACTTTGTGTTATCCTTAAAATCTATGTATAATGTTTGATATCAGCAAAGACAGCACCTTGGACCAAAGATTAAGATCAAGGTTTACCTTAGAAGGTTTAACCAGCAACCAGTTCAACTAAATTTCAGTCAAATACACTTTTATCCGTCAAATCCAGGACAATAGCGCACAAAATCAGACAACGAGATCCATGATAGTCAGCAGAGAGACTATAAGCTTTATTTCAGTTAACAGTTTATAACACATCTGTTAGACAATGTCATAGCATGTGATTTTTGATATGCTGTCTTTTGTACTTGAAAACCTTAATAAAACCTTTGTAAAAGAAGGCTCTCACTGGCTTTCCCTTTAAGGGGCTGCGCCTCTTTGGTGAACGCTTGGACTTGTTTGCCAGGGGTGGCAGGTTACCTCAACGTAGGAGGCCATCCCGGGCCTTTCGGGGGACGGGTGCCTTTCTCCCTTCCTTCCGTGGCTCCAGAATTGGTCGAGGAGTCTCCTTTGCTGGGGTTTGCGGAGTCTATTGGGGCAGGGGCAGAGGACGTTGCCGCCCCGGCCCCTCCTGGGGTCCCAAGCCCTCCCCCAAGCCCCCTCAGGCATGAAGGGGCGCCCTCACCCATCCGGGTGGGGGGACGGCTTCGGCTCTGCTCACGTCTGGAGGCTTCATGTCTCAGACCAGTGGATTCAGGAGGTAGTATCCTCCGGTTACAAGATAGTTTGCAGCCTGGCCACCCCCAAGATTCGTCAAATCCCGGATGGCTCAAAACCCCTTGTCAGCACAGGGTCTGTGCCTTGCTGTCCAAAATCTTCTGGAGTTGGGGGTCATCTGCCCAGTGCCTTTAAGGGAAAGATGCAGAGGCTTCTATTCCAGTCTTTTCACTGTCCTCAAAAAGGACGGGTCCCTCAGGCCCATCCTGGATTTAAAGCGTCTCAACAAGTTTGTCAGATTCAAGCATTTTCGCATGGAAACCCTGCGCTCTGCGGTCAATTCTGTGTCCGGGCGATTTCATGACCTCTGTAGACATCAAGGATGCTTAGCTTCATGTACCAATCTTTCCAGGTCATCAGAGATTCCTCAGTTTCGCTCTGGAAGATCAGCACTACCAATTTGTGGCCTTGCCTTTAGGTATCACCTCGGTTCCCAGGGTATTCACCAAGGTGTTGGCGGGCGTAATGGCTCTGCTGAGATCTTGGGGCATTTGCATCCTTCCTTACTTGGACGACATTCTCATCACGTCTCAGTCCTTCCAGCAGGCAGAGCTGGATACCCAGATGGTGGTGTCCACACTGGAGTCCTTCGGCTGGGTGATCAACCACCCCAAGTCTTCCCTGTCCCCGTCATTGGTGAGGTCCTTTCTGAGCATGACTCTGGATACATCTCAGGTCAAGATTCTTCTCCCTCAGCAGAAGGTGGAGAGTCTTCAAGCTCAAGCAAGGTTTCTTCTGTCTTGCCCCCATCCCTCCATCTGGCAAGGGATGCAGCTGGTGGGCCTGATGGTGTCTTGCTTCGAGGCGGTTCCATATGCTCAGTTTCACATGAGACCTCTTCAACTTCAGCTCTTGTCAGTATGGGATCGGGATCCTGTGTCCCTGGATCGGGTGTTTGTTCTGTCACCTCTGGCCAGGCAGTCTTTTTTGTGGTGGCTGGACTCAAGGAACCTGTTGATGGGCAGATCCTTTCTGGCCCTTTGCTGAGAGACAGTCACCACAGATGCCAGTCTGACAGGTTGGGGGGGCTTCTGGAAATCCCTGCAGTTCCAGGGTCAGTGGGGCCCCCAGGAGGCCCATACCCCTATCAACATACTGGAACTGAGGGCGATAAGACTGGTCCTCGCCCAGTTGCCTCCACACCTTCGGGGTCGGGCGGTTCAGATCCGCTCGGACAACCAGATGGCGGTTGCCTACATCAATCATCAGGGAGGGACCCGGAGCAAGAGGGCCCTGAAGGAAGTGTCCCTGATACTGTCCTGGGCGGAAGAGAATGTCCCCTGGATATCGGCAGTTTACATCCCGGGAGTGGAAAACCTGGAGGCAGACTCCTTGAGCAGGGGGATGTCTCGGCTGGGGGAATGGTCCCTCAGCAACAGGGTGTTTTGCTCCCTATGCCGTCGCTGGGGGCAGCCGGATGTGGACCTGTTTGCGTCCCGTCACAATCACAAGCTTCCAGTCTTTGTCTCTCTGTCCCAGGACCCTCTGGCCTTGGCCATGGATGCACTAGCAATGTCTTGGAAGAGCTTTCAGCTCCTTTATGCGTTTCCTCTGCTTGGCAGGGTGCTGCGCAAGATTTCACAGGAAGGGGTGCCGGCCATTCTGGTGGCCCCTTGTTGGCCAAGAAGAGTGGTTCGCAGACATTGTGCAGTTAGCAGTAGATCAGTACGCCCTGCCCAAGGTTCCAGATCTGCTCACTCAGGGGCAGCTACGCAATCTCAATTTACAAACGGTGGCTTTAACGGCCTGGCTGCTGAAACCTCCATCTTGATGGAAAAGGGGCTGCCTGCTTCTGTTAGTACCATGATTCAGGCTAGGAAGAAGTCCTCGTCCTCTATCTACTATAGGGTATGGCATACTTACATTGACTGGTGTGAGTCTAGGTCGCTTCCTTGTCGGGTGTTTTCTATCCCCAGGATTCTGGAATTCCTGCAACATGGTTTGGATCTAGGTCTTCAACTTAGTACTCTCAAAGGTCACGTTTCAGCTTTGGCTATTTTCTTCCAAAGATCGTTTGCCAACCATCGTCTGGTTAAGACCTTTTTTCAGGGGGTTACTCACGTGCGCCCTTCACGTAAGCCTATGTTACCAGTCTGGGATTTGAACTTGGTTTTATCGGCCTGGCAGGGGTCTCCCTTTGAGCCCTTGCGTGAGACCCCTTTGTCCGTTTTGTCGCTTAAGGTAGCCTTTTTGGTGGCTATCACTTCTGTTAGGCGTGTTTCTGAGTTGGCGGCGCTTTCCATCAAATCTCCTTACTTTTAGAGACCCCACAAGGTAGGGTTTTGTTTTAAGCCAGATTTTCTGCCTAAGGTTGTGTCTGCTTTTCATCTCAATCAGGACATTGTTTTGCCTTCTCTGTGCCCTAATCCTAGTAATCTTAAGGAGCGGGTCTTACACACTCTGGAGGTGGTCAGGACCTTAAAGTTCTATTTGGTGGCTACTGAGTCTTTCAGGAAGACTGATGCTCTTTTTGTTCTCCCTTCTGGGCCTAAGAAGGGTTTAGCTCTGGCTAAGTCTACTATCAGCAAGTGGATCTGTCAGGCTGTGGTTCAAGCCTATTCTGCTAAGGGGAAGGAACCGCTACTTGGTCTTCTGTTCATAATTTTTCCAAGTTTTACAAGGTTGATGTTAGGGCCTCGGCTGATGCTGCTTTTGGCCGCAAAGTTCTGCAGGCGGCAGTGGTGTAATCTGCCCGCTGGTGCTTTTGGGGATCCCACCCTACCTTACGGACACTGCTATTGGATGTCTCATGTGTAAGGAACATTCTGGAACAGGACGTGCTGTATACTTGGAATAATACAATTCTGTGATTACTCACCTGTAGAATTGGTATTATATGTATACAGCACGTCCTGTTCCATCCCACCCTTATCATTATTCTTAGTTACCTCTGTATGGTGGTTGTTCATTTGAGATTTTTTGTTATTATCGTTGTCCCGGCTTCCTGTGAAACTGCTTGTCAATACTGGTGAATTTGTGGGAGGTCCCTGACTTCTATAGGGCCGGGAGGAGCCACAAGCTGTTTTCTGCAGTCCAGCGCCATCTTGTGGATGTATTACATATGTATAAGGAATGTTCTGGAACAGGACGTGCTGTATACTTATAATACCAATTCTACAGGTGAGTAATCACAGAATTGTATTTTTTTGTTTGGCCCCACATTAATTGGGTAGAATATTGAGGAAGGGCAGGAATGGATTAGGCAGAGATGAGGGGACAGGGATGGATGGAGCAGAGAGATGGGTGGATGGGGCAGAAGGACAGAGAAAGGCAGTGTGTGCGTTGTGTACCTTGCATTACCGCGGTCCGTAAGTGCCCTTGCGGGCTGCTTTATCTGCTTCACTTGTGTTACTACGTACTTATGGTCTTGTCTGCTTATGTCTTTCAGGCGGGACGAACCTTTGTGGCTTCTCCCGGCCCTGTTTTTTAGTTATCACTTGCAAAGGCCCTGTATAAAGTTATACTCCCACGTCCCTAGCGGGTTATTGGGGCATCCAGGGTTGCTATATAGCGTTATTCCCTATCGGCGTATAGCGCCGCTATAATCACCATATGGAGGCATCTCAGGATAATGTGACCGGGGTCCCTACGGGACAAGACCGGCTGTGTTTAGCGTGTGGGCAGCCTCATGCTGACACTGACAAGGCACGGGTCTGTGTACCCTGTGCTGAGCAGGTGCTTGCACTGCAATCTGGCCTGCCAGTGGCTGCACCTCGTTTCAATTCACCTACCCCTCCAAGCTTAAATCTCACTCCTCTTGAGTTGCATACTAGCGGGGATTCTCAGCCTGGCGTGTCTTCTAGACTGGCTACTGTTGAACAGATTATTGCGAGGTCTTTAGCGCGTAAGGGCCCTGGTAAGAAGCAGCACTTGACGTCTAATGTTACTGTTTTCCCTATGGGAACTGAGGAGTTTTGGAATCTGTGTGGCTATACCCCGTCTGATGAAGGGGAGCTCTTTTCTGATTCAGGCTCATCTGATGAGAGACCAATGGGTCATGACGATTCTGGCTCTGACCCCTGGGCCCCGGATGACACTGACAGATTATTGACCCAAATCTTTGAGGTTCTGTCTATCTCTCTCCCTTTTAAGGCTCCCAGACAAAGAGGGGAGCTTTTCCATACAGCAAAATCACGTTTGGAATTTCCAGAGCAGGCACATTTCCATAACCTTGTGCTCAAGGAATGGGAGCGTCCCAGTAAACTTCCCGGGGTTCCAAAGAGTTGGGATAGGAAGTATGTTTCCTGCTGAGGGGGTTAAATGTTCGTCATCCCATCCCCCCCCCCCCCCCCCCCCCCGAGGTGGATGCCCCAATCCTAGGGCTATCTAACACCTCTGTCATGCATTCCCCTGAGCTGAGGACCGGCGCATTGACCAGCTGGCCTCCCACGCCTTTGCATGTGCGGGGACGGCGCTGCGCCCGGTCTGTGCCTCTGCTATTACTGCTGTGGCCACTAGAACCCTTATCAGAAATATGCTTGATAGTGCCCCTGACGATTTGCCTTGTGAGGTGTTTAATGCACTCTCCAGTTGTGATGTTTTTGTAAATTTTGTCCTATTAGCATTGGATGACACCATCAGAATGTGTGCCAGAACTTCTGCCCTCGTGGTGGCTATACCTCGGTTTGGCTGCGCCAGTGGGTTGCTGACAACGCTGCCAAGAAGGCCCTCACTGGGTTTCCCTTTAAAGGATTGCGTCTGTTTGGAGACCGCCTGGACCTTTTTGCTAAGGGAGGCAGGTTACCCCAGCGTAGGCGGCAACCTCGGCCCTTTCGGGGTCAGGGCTCCTTCTCCTTCCCTTACCGTGGTGCAAGACAAGGAAGGGGGGTCTCTTTCCCTGGGGCCCGGGGAGATTTCTGGGGTAGAGGCAGAGGACGTGGTTGTCCTGGCTCCTCCTGGGGTTCCAAAGCTAAATCCTCTCCCAAGCCCCCTCAGGCATGATGGGGCGCCCTCACCCATCCGGGTGGGGGGACGGCTGCAGCACTTCGCTCACGTCTGGAGGCTTCATGTCTCAGACCGGTGGATTCAGGAAGTAGTGTCCTCCAGTTACAAGTTGGAGTTTGCTGCCGATCCCCCTCCAAGATTCATCAGATCCCGGATTCCTCAGGACCCTGTGTCAGCTCAGGAGCTACTGCAAGCTGTGCAAGGCCTCCTGGAGCTGGGGGTCTTCTGCCAGGTCCCTTTAAGAGAAAAAGGCAAGGGCTTTTATTCCAACCTATTCACAGTACGCAAAGGGGATGGTTCTGTCTGGCCCATCCTGGATTTATAGATTCTCAACAAGTTTGTCAGCGGCAGGCGTTTTCGCATGGAGACTCTGCGATCTGCCATCAGTTCCCTGCGCCAAGGGGATTTCATTACTTCTGTGGACCTCAAAGATGCTTACCTTCATATTCCTGTGTTACCAGGTCATCAAAAGTGCCTCAGGTTCACTGTGATGGATCAACATTGCCCTTCAGCCCCCAGGGTGTTCACCAAGGTGCTGGCTGGCGTGATGTCTCTACTCAGATGTCAGGGCGTCCGCGTGCTTCCCTATCTGGACGGCATCCTCATCACTTCCCAGTCTCTACATCAGGCAGAGTTGGATACTCTAGCTGGTGATGTACACTCTGGAGTCATTTGGATGGGTGATCAGCCACCCCAAGTCCTCACTGTTCCCTTCTCTGGTAACTCCTTTCCTAGGAATTAATCTGGATACAGTTCAGACAAGGATCTTCCTTCCTCAGCAGAGGGTGGACAATCTGATTGAACAGGCTCAGTCCCTCCTAGCTTGTTCCCACCCCTCCATCTGGCAGGCGAAGCAGCTGGTGGGCCTGACCGTGGTGTGCTTCGAAGCGGTCCCTTATGCTCAGTTCCACTTGAGGCCTCTGCAACTTCACCTATTGTCTGTATGGGACAAGGACCCGGCGTCCCTGGACAGGGTCTGTGTTCTCTCCCCCCTGGTCAGGACGTCCCTCTGGGGGTGGATGGACCCGAGGATCCTGTTGGGGGGGCAGAGCCTTTCTTGCTCCTATCTATGTCTTGGAACTAAGAGCGATCAGGTTAGTTCTGGCTCGTTTGGCTACTCATCTTCAGGGCCTGCCTGTTCAGGTGCGCTCGGACAACCAGACGGCAGTTGTCTACTTCAATCATCAGGGAGGGACCCGGAGCAAGGGGGCCCTCCAGGAAACGTCTCTGATCCTGACCTGGGCGGAGGCCAATCTCCCCTGCATCTGAGCTGTGTACATCCCGGTGGTGGAAACTTGTCTGGCGGTCTCTTTGAGCAGGGGGACCAGGGAGACTGGTCCCTATGCAGCAGGGTGTTTCAATCTCTGTGTCACCGTTGGGGCCAACCAGATGTGGATCTGTTTGCGTCCCGCCACAATCACAAGCTTCCAGCCTTTGTCTCCCTGTCCAGGGATCCTCGGGCCCTGAACTCGGATGCGCTAGCAATGTCACGGGAGGACATTCAGTTCCTGTATGTCTTTCCCCCTAATTCCCCTGCTGGGCAGGGTTCTGCACAAGATTGCTCTGGAAGGGGTGCCAGCAATTCTGGTGGCCCCCAGGTGGCCAAGTTGAGTGTGGTTCGCAGACATGGTACAGCTGGCAGTAGATCAGTACGCTCTGCCCTGGGTGCCAGATCTTATCACTCAGGGCTCACTACGCCATCCCATTTTACAAACTCTGGCTTTGACGGCTTGGCTGCTGAAACCTCCATCTTGATGGAGAAGGGGCTGTCTTCCTCGGTTGTGGATACTTTGATTAAAGCTAGGAAGAAGTCTTCCTCTTCCATTTATTACAGGGTTTGGCATGCCTACATTGACTGGTGTGAGTCTAAGTCTCTTCCCTGTCGTGTCTTCTCTATTCCCAGGATTCTGAAGGTCCTGCAGCATGGGTTGGAGATGGGGCTCCAACTCAGTACTCTGAAGGGTCAGGTTTCTGCCCTGGCTATTTTTTCCAAAAGTCCTTTGCTCAGCACCCTCTGATCAGATTTTTTTCCAGGGGGTCACTCGTGCATCCCCCACGTAAACCTATGGTGCCTGTTTGGGATTTGAACCTAGTTCTGTCAGCCCTGCAGGGTGCTCCCTTTGAACCTGTGCAGGATGCTGCCTTAGCCACCAGAAACACAACCTTGAGCGTAAGAATGGCCATCACTTCTGTCAGGCGTGTGTCTGAGTTGGAGGCGCTTTCCATTCAGCCCCCTTACTATGAGAGGCACCAGGACAAGGTGGTGTTTTGTTTCAAACCTGACTTTCTGCCTAAGGTAGTGTCTGCTTTTCATTTGAATCAGGATATTCTTCCTCCTTTGTGCCCTAATCTTAGCAATGCTAAGGAGAGGGTTTTGCACTCTTTGGATGTGGTTAGGTGTCTGAAGTACTATCTGGTGGCTACTGCACCTTCAGGAAAACTGATGCTCTTTTTGTGGTCCCTTCTGGGCCTAGGAAGGGTTTGGCTCCTGCCAAGTCTACTATCAGCAAGTGGATTAGTCAGGCTGTGATTCAGGCCTATTCTGCTAAGGGGAAGAATACTCCCTTCCGCCTTACTGCTCATTCCACTCGTGCTATTGGTGCCTCTTGGGCTTTTCAGCGCCAGGCTTCTGTTGAACAAGTTTGCAAGGCTGCTACTTGGTCTTCTGTTCTTACCTTTTCAAAGTTCTACAATGTTGATGTTAGGGCCTCGGCTGATGCTGTTTTTGGCCGAAAGGTTCTGCAGGCGGCAGTGGTTTAAACTGCCTGCTGCTGATTTTTCTTGGGGATCCCACCCTACTTTATGGATGCTGCTATTGGATGTCCCAACTGTAAGTATTAGATTTGGAGCAGGATGTACTGTATACTCATAATACCAATTCTACAGGTGAGTAATCACAGAATTGTATTTTTTTTTTTTTCTATGGACCGTGACCTAACTTAAAAATAGGGGTGCAAACACTTAAAGTGCCTAGGGCACCATGAACATGAGGTAAGGCCCTGCTCATAGGACCAGTCACATCAGTTTTAGGAGTGAGCAGCCTGCAGAGGTTCTACAGCTTTGCACAATATTTCAGTGGGAGTTTCCACTTGGAAATCGCCCACATTTAGTTGTTTCGCTCGCACAATGCAGTCCTTGTTTATGATGAGAGGATGTCTTTTGCTTTCTTTTTTTTTTCTGTGTGTGCATTTGATTTAAAATGATCCACTGAATTGTGCCGTCACCTTGCTCATCTTTGTGGCTTTTTGTGCAGGTTGCAGAGCGGGCCCTGTACTTCTGGAACAATGAGTACATTCTCAGCCTGATTGAGGAGAACATTGAAAAAGTTCTACCAATCATGTTTGGTAGCTTGTACAAAATCTCCAAAGAACACTGGAACCCGTAAGTACATAACTGAGGGAAGATGGTGGGTTTGATTGCTTTGTGTGCTTGATGTGTGTTGGTCTGCTCCGGAACGGAATGCCGTGGTCCTTCTTCTTGATCAACCCCCCCTTGCAACCCCATAAACCTTACCTGTCACCTCACTCCCTCGAGATCGAGAATTTGACTTTCCCCCTGCCAAGGAAGCATGAAAAACCTAATCTCGCCACACTCCAATGGCACATGCATGGGCTCTCATGCAATGAGAGCTATCTGCTGTGACAAAGTCAAGGGGGCACTCCCTCCCTTCGACTGGAAAAAAATGAAATTCAGTCTCCGGAGGCAACAATCATTCTTTACCATAAGAATTATAAATCTGTGGAATAGCCTCCCACTAAAGCTTGTTACAGCATCAACCGCTAACAGCTTAAAAAACGGATTAGATGCTTATTTAGAAGAAAATAACACTAACAGTTACTATTAGCTGTAGTAAAAAAAAAAAAATTATAAATCAATAACTTCCCCTACCCCAACACCCTTGGTTGAACTTGGACATATGTCTTATTTCAACCGTGTTAACTATGTAACTATGCAAGTCATTTGGCAGACGGCTCTCATTCAAATCAATGGGGAGCACACGCTGCCATATCCCTGGCTGTGCACTTGCTCCCCATTGTAAACAATGAGAGCCGCCTGCCAAATGACAGACACAGCAGGTGGCTTCATTATTTAAGTTGAGGGGAGTTTTTTGGGGCTTCCTGGCGGTACACAGCGGGGCATCAAATATTGGGATGCTCTGGAGAAAATCCAGCGTCCGGCCCTTTTAGATTCCAGGCTGGCTGCTGGTGCAAATTGTTAAATTTTTCAAGAAGCAAGCTAGTGTGGAATCTTTTTTACTGTATTAGTAGCCCCTTCTTTTGCTCTCTTTTTATTATTGGACCATTTTATCACAATAGTCCTCCTTTAAGTAATAGTAACACATTTTCTTAAAGTGTTTTATCTCTTTGTTTATTGAGTCCTCAATAGTTGTATCTATACAGAATGGGTTACTGCATGTTTCAAACTTTTTTATTTTTACTTTAGGACTATTGTAGCGCTGGTGTACAATGTGCTGAAAACCTTAATGGAAATGAATGGAAAGCTCTTTGATGAACTCACTGGGTCTTACAAAGCAGAACGACAAAAGTATGTTGAATTTGAAAACACCCTGTGGAATATTTGATGCAGGCTATTGTCTGATTGTTTTGTGGGGCTACACATATGTAGTACTGTGCCCTTCTGGCCTTAATGATTATTAAAAATTCCTAATAATGCTGTCCATTAAAAATTTAAAAAAAAATAATTACTCTGTACTATCTAGAAGAAAGTTTCTCAATCTTTCACTCTTTAGTACACTTGTAATTCAGCAGGCGGCTCTCATTGTTTTGATAGGCTGGGGCGGGAGCATGCCCGAGGCCAGGGATGCGCACACACACCCCCACACCCCAGTGGATGGGTGTGACCTGGGGACAATGGATGCTTGCCATAGGCAATGCCCAAACCCGGGTGTGTGCAAGCGCCGTGGCCAGGGATCAGCTACACTGCCACCTTCCATTCCAGCATCCGCAACTCCTTCAGCATCTTGGTGCTGGTAGGGGGATGGGTATGATTCTGCCACACTGCCTATAATGGGGAGTGAGAGGGGGGATGCCACACAACCTATGATATGGAATTGAAGGTGGGAATGCTGCACTGACCGTAATAAGGAATGTGAGGGAGCAGAGTGCCGCACTGCCAATGATGGGCAGTGGAAGGGGGGAATATGCCGCACTAACAATAATGTGGAATGGGGGGGGGGTATGCCTTACAGTAATGGAAAATGGGAGGGTGGAGAATGCTGCACTGCCTATAATCGGAGGGGGGAGAATGCCGCACTACCTATAATGGCACTGTGCTGAAACACCATGTAAAGGGTGAAATCCAAACTAGACCAACACAACAGACAGTGCTCATATGCATCCCTCCCCAGGGCAATTTAGATTGTGGTCAATTTTAGAAACAAATTGGCGGCTCATATATTCTCAGTGTGCCACACACCCCGCTTCCCCTTTAATTCTTCACGATTGGGTTACTCACCGCCAGGTGACGCAGTTGCAGAGAGGACGTCTTGTAACGAGCCCCCTTCCGGCCCATATATACCTGGTACCTCCCATTTATCACCAGTGTTTTTCTCTCTGCATGACGACAAGACAGAAGAAAGAAGTCTCCTGCTTGCAGGTAGCCGGGGTCTTACCCCGGCACCCCCTTTGGGTCTATTTCTGCTCAGTTGATAGTTTACCTATATGGTTAATGGAAGCCTCCCAGCCCAGGCTGCTCACTGGGCAATTGGTAGATGGCACTATAGGTGCCTAGGAGCTTATCTCCTCCGCTCGACCTCATGCGTGGGGCAATGCGGCTATCCGGCATGGTGATCCGGATTTGGGATGCCCCTGTCCCGAGGTTCCCCTTGGCCCCTTTTCTCTCCCGTTACGGTCCCTTCTCCCTTCACTCGGGGGGGGGGGGGGGGGTTTGGGGGATGATATATGCTTGTGGTGTTTTTACTTGTGTTTTTAACTTGTGTTATAACCATTGTCAGTTTCAGGTCAGCGCCGCTGGATGTGTGCACACGGCCTGACCTGCTAACACTTTTTTTTGTTTACAGGTGTCCCCCACTGATCAGCGCCCTCTCTCTTGCGGCTCCGCCATTGTGCGGGCCGCGCTGTTGGCAGTTTCAGGCACGGCCTGAACTGCCAGAGTTTAGCTCCGCTTTAGGCGCGGCCGCGCTGTTGGCGGGCCGCGCTGTTGGCGGTTCAGGCGCATGGCCTGAAGCTGCCAGAGATGCTCTCTCCTCCCCTCCCAATAACCGAGGGCGTCGGGCGCCCTCTCGTTTTGCGGCACCGCCATTTGGCGGCCCGCACTGTTTGAATCTGGGGGGGGGGGCGCGGGGCCCGGACGACGTAATGAGGGGGCGTGGCCTGAGCGGTTTCGACGCGCAGCTGGGTCCCAGCCGCACTTTCTCCTTATTAGGAGTCAGGTGAAGGGTACTCAGCTGCAGGAAGTGGATTGTCGCTGCAGCTGTCTTTGCTCTCAGCCTTGGGCAGGTAAGAGGCCTCACCTCGTGTGGGGCCGTCTTTTGTTTATACTCATGATTGTTTTGAACTGGTTCAAATTCTTACTGACCTCTTAAAGCACTTTGGGGTGTTTTACTATATGTTGGTATATGCTGTTTTCTGCATGAATGTTGTACTGCATGCTGCCCCTTTTTTTCTGGGGATCTTACTGTTGTTTCTTTCCCCACAGATCCTGGGATTCCCTCACTGCAGTGGCTTCCCGGTTCTATTATACCTGGCTAGTCCTATTACTCTAAATTGGGATATATATATATAAAAAAAAAGGGGGGATAATTATAGTTATAATTTAAATCCTCCCTCCCGGGACATTAATTTAAAGGGGCATCCCGGGTGGCTTTATGCCTAAAACCCACGGTTGTTGCGAATACCATAAATCACCATATGGAGGCTTCCGATAATACCGGAAATGGTTCTTCGGGGCCATCTAGGCTGTGTGGGGGTTGTGGGACTCTGCTCCCAGGCGATGATGTTATATTATGCATTCCTTGTGCAAGGCAGAATATTGTGCGTCAGTCCGTCGCTCCGACTTCTGGCTCCTCGCAACTTCCATCATCTCCTACCCCCCCCCCCCCCTCCCTGTTCTGGACCCCGTGTGACATTGTCAAAAGTGGGGATTCGCAATCCGAGGTGTGTGCACGATTGTCCAACCTCGAGAAGATAGTTTCCGCCAAGGTAGGTCAGAAGGCTACAGCGAAGCGGAAACACCTTTCTCCTGCAGCTCCTGCTTCACAGGATGAGGGGTGCGAAGCTGTGGATTGGTCCGATTATTCCCTGGACGAGGAGGGGGAACTCCTTGTGGAGTCGGATGAGCCTGCAGACCAGCTTGAGATCGATGCTGTTGGCGATCTGGCTGCGGGGGTATCCCTTGACACCCCCTCCATTTTGGCTCAAATGTTTGAAATTTTGAATTTAGATCCGCCTGAGGCAGTCGCCCTGCCAAAGGGTGAGTTGTTTGATGTGCCTCAGCCGCGTTTGGTGTTTCCCAGGCAACAACACTTTGAGAGGGTGGTGCTTAAGGAATGGGAACATCCCACGCCACTGGCTGGAATCCCTTCCAGTTGGGATAAGCGCTATTGGTGAAGCTTTGGTCAGTTCCCCCTGACGTTGATACCTCTGTGTTAGGGCTGTCTAGCACGGCTATGGTACAGTCTTCTGAGACCACTGCCATTAAGGATAGTGAGGATCGTCTGGCAGGGGTGATGGCCATTTTCAGATCTCTGGGCATTCGTGTCGTACCTTATCTGGACGACCTTCTCATCATGGCTCCGTCAATCAATCGGAGACAGACACCAGGATGGTGGTCACCAGGCTGGAAAGCTTTGGTTGGGTGATCAACTTCCCCAAGTCCTCCCTCGCTCCGGCCAGGGTGGTGTCCTTTCTGGGGATGCAGTTGGACTCTTGTCAACACAGGGTGTTTCTCCCCCAGTCCAAAATTCATCTGATCCAGGAGTTGGCTCGGGTCCTACTTGCCAATCCTCGGCCGTCCATCCGTCTGGGGATGAGGCTGGTAGGGTTGATGGTTGCCTCCTTCGAGGCAGTTCCTTTTGCTCAATTTCACACGAGGACGCTTCAGCTCTATCTGTTGGCGTCCTGGGACCGGCAGCCTCGGTCGCTGGATCAGCCCTTCCAGTTGTCCTCCCGGGTCCGGCAGTCCCTCCAGTGGTGGTTGGTTTCGGCCAATCTCGTGAAGGGCAGGTCTTTCCTGACTCCTCTTTGGGAAGTTGTCACCACGGACGCCAGTCTTTCGGGATGGGGGGGATTCTGGAAGGAGCTTCAGTTCCAGGGGCAGTGGGGACCTCAAGAGGCCCACTTACCCATCAATATTCTGGAACTGAGAGCCATCCGTCGGGTTCTTGCCCTTCTGACGCAACACGTTCTGGGCCTTCCGGTCCAGGTTCGTTCGGACAATCGAACAGCGGTTGCTTACATCAATCATCAGGGAAGGACTCGCAGTTCGGGTGCTCTCAGGGAGGTGTCCCTGATCCTGTCCTGGGCGGAGGCCCATGTTCCTTGTCTCTCGGTGGTATACATTCCAGGAGTGGAGAACCAGGAAGCGGATCGATTGAGCAGGGGCTCTTCCCGTCTGGGAGAATGGTCTCTCCATCCTCAGGTTTTTTCGCTCACTGTGTCTCCGATGGGGGACGCCGGAGGTGGACCTGTTTGCCTCTCGTCACAATTGCAGGCTCCCGAACTTCGTGTCGCTCTCCCAGGATCCCTTGGCTCTGGCAGTGGACGCCATGTCCCTGAGCTGGGGGGATCTGGGGTTTCTGTACCTGTTTCCTCCGATACTCATGCTGGGCAGGGTGGTTCGGAAGCTGGCTCTGGAAAGGGTGTCCGCCATTCTCGTGGCCCCAAGGTGGCCAAGGCGAGTGTGGTTCGCAGACATCGTTCGGCTGGCAGTGGACCAGTTCGTTCTGCCTCTTCGGCCCGATCTGCTCACTCGGGGTCGGTTGTGTTACCCCAATTTACCAGCGCTGGGTTTGACGGCCTGGCTGCTGAAACCTCCATCTTGAAGGAGGAGGGTCTTTCTGACTCAGTCGTTAAGACTTTGATCAGTGCCCGGAAGAGGTCTTCTTCTATCATCTACTATAGGACTTGGAAAGCCTATATCGCTTGGTGTGAGATTAGATCTTTTCCTTGTAGGGTCTTTTCAGTCTCCAGGATTCTGGAGTTTTTACAATCTGGCCTGGACTCTGGTCTTCAGCTAAGTACGTTGAAAGGGCAAGTTTCTGCCTTATCTATCTTTTTTTCAGAAGCGTTTTGCGCTTCATCCTTTAGTTAAAACTTTTTTCCAGGGGGTTACGCATGTACGGCCTCCCAGGAAACCATTACTCCCTGTTTGGGACTTGAATTTGGTTCTTTCTGCTCTTCAGGCTCCTCCTTTTGAGCCTTTGCAAGATATTGCTTTGTCTACCCTGACTCAGAAGATTGTCTTCTTGGTAGCTATCACTTCGGTCCGGCGTGTCTCGGAGTTGGCGGCCTTGTCTATTCAGGCGCCTTACTTTGAGAGGCATCAGGATAAAGTGGTCTTTCGGTTCAAACCAGACTTTCTTCCTAAGGTTGTTTCTGCTTTTCATTTGAATCAGGATATTGTTCTTCCCTCCTTGTGTCCTAATCCTAAGAATGACAAAGAGAGGGTTTTGCATTGTTTTGATGTAGTACGCTGTGTTAAGTACTATTTGATTATTACGTCTCCTTTTCGTAAAACGGATGCCTTTTTTGTTGTGCCCTGTGGGCCTAAGAAGGGTTTGGCACCGGCCAAATCTTCCATTAGCAAATGGATACGTCAGGCCATTATTGCGGCCTATTCTGCTAAGGGGAAAGTTCCCCCTTTTCGTATCACTGCTCATTCTACTCGCGCCGTTGGAGCGTCTTGGGCTTTTCAGCACCAAGCTTCTGTTGAACAAGTTTGTAAGGCCGCCACTTGGTCTTCTGTTCATACTTTTTCTAAGTTTTACAAAGTTGATGTGCGGGCCTCAGCGGATGCTGTGTTTGGCCGCAAAGTTCTGCAGACTGCAGTCATTTAAGTTATGCTTCATTTTTGCCTTCGGATACCCATCCCTTGTGGACACTGCTTTTGGATGTCCCCATCGTGAAGAATTAAAGGGAAAGCGGGGTGTGTGGCACACTGAGAATACCATTTTGTGAGTACTCACCTGAAAAATGGATATTGACAGTGTGCCACACACTCCGCTTCACCCCGCCCTTTTCAGTATCCCGGTTCCTTTATATGGTGAAGCTTTTCTTTTTTTTGAGGTTACCTTTAGATTACTGGTACCTTGTCTTTCTGCTTTCTAAATCACTGGTGTTAAGTGGGAGGTACCAGGTATATATAGGCCGGAAGGGGGCTCGTTACAAGACTTCCTCTCTGCAACTGCGTCACCTGGCGGTGAGTAACCCAATCGTGAAGAATTAAAGGGGAAGCAGGGTGTGTGGCACACTGACAATATCCATTTTTCAGGTGAGTACTCACAAAATGGTATTATTTGCAGGCCACCTGCAAACAAGAAGTGCTGCTGGGTTTCCTGTTATTGTGCATCGTTAGTTGAATCCAGGCAGCAGCATGCCTGAGATGCTGGGAGATGAAACTCCAAAATGACCGCTACCTTTCTTTTCCTACTGGGCCAGGCTGCAGGTTCGGTTTAAGCACCGGTATTGGAGGCATGGTCACATGGTTGCTAGTGTCTGGATACCCAGGGATGCCTGCGGACTACATAATCACAGCACAAAATCACAGGGCATAATTTTGCTGCGGGATGCCCTATGTAAACAGTAACCCAGGAGGGTGAAAATGCTGGGTTTGGTCTGCTGTTTCCCCCCCCCTTCTCAAAGCTGCAGGGTGTGGGGCGCCTGGTGGCCACATCCCAGTTTCCTGTTAGACTGGGACGTGTTCCTGCCCCTAGCCTATATGAATGTCTGGGTGCGGGAGCAGAGATGCTGGGGATGCGGCCAGCATTATCCCATTGCCATGGGAGCCAGGGCAATGGTGAGATGTGCAGTGACCTGGTCTGCTTTAAGATTATGAATAAAAAAAAAAATTGGAGAGGGGCGTGGCCTGGCTATGCAGGAGTGAGGACGTGCTTCTGCCGGCTCTGCCCTATACCCAGACTTTGCAGCTGATTTAACCCCCTTTTGACCTCCCTGCCTGACACCATGGGGAGCGGGAGGAAGAAGAGAGCCGGGACATCCACGAAGAGACCCCTGAAGAAAGACATCGGGGCATTTTTTGAACGCCGGGACCTGGTGGACCGGAGGACCCAGCCGGCCAAGATGGCGCCCGGCCGCCCATGTGCAGAGGAGGAGCGCCCGGGAGCTCGCCGCAGAGGGACGGGAACGGCTCCGGACTGTCAGGTACCCCCCGGTATACCTGCCCAGCAGCTTACCTCTAGCCAGGCGTCTCCCGTCACGAGCCCGGAGGGTGTCGCGACCGCGGTCTGCCCAGGAGTGACGTCACCGAGCGGTCCGCGGGTGGATGGCACGGGGGAGAGCCGCGGGGGGTCTGGGGGCGGCACGGGACCCTCCCCGCAGGGGCCCCGCCGGCCCGGACATCCTCCCATCCCGTCAGGAGAAGCCCCTGTTGAGACCGGCGGCGGTCGGGGGCAGACGCCGGCGGAGCAGGGTGATGTCATCGGGGAGCGGAGGGCCGGGAGTGCGGGCAGCGCTGTGCCCCCGTCTACACGTCCTCAGATGACGGCTGCTGCTTCACCGCCTCAGCGCAGCGATGCCTCTGTGACTGGCCCAGACCTGGAGTTGTGCCCCTCACCCGAGAGTCCAAAGGGGCGGGCTGCCCTGGGCTCCCCTGCCTGGCTGGATCCCTTAGCTCCTGAGTGGCCGTCTCCAATGCAGCCTGACCACACACCACACTCCTGGGGAGGCAGCCCGGGACCGGGCAAAAAGACTGTCTGGGCGGATGTCCATCGGGCCCCCGAGTGGTCTGGGCCAGGCCAATCTCCCCAGTCCTCTATAGACGCTACGCCCTTGGAGTGGTCCCCGGGCCCCAGTGCTGACCCTCCAGACGGCCTGTCTCCTCACGGGGCGGATCCTGGAGGCCTGAGCCCAGCAGAAGTCTCCTCTGCGGATATGGCGCCTTGTGGGCCCGTCCCTGGGATGCCCTCAGTCCAATCTCCAATCGGGAAGCCGCTCCCTCGGCCTGTTGTGGATACTTCTTTACGGGACCTTCTCCAATGCCTTCCGACCAAAGCTGAATTGAAGGCGGATCTGGAAGCCGTGGCTACTAGAATAGAGCGTGCCCTGCGCCGGGAAATTGAGGATTTGCAACAAAAGTCCTCCGCTCTGGACTCTAAAGTTGTCTCACTGGAGGAGTCCCGCTCAGATCATGAGTCGCGCCTACTGACCCTTGAAAGAAATCAAGAGCTGCTTCATCAACAACTGGTGGACGTTAGACTTCAGACGGATGATCAAGAGAACAGAAACAGACGTAACAATCTGAAGCTCCGGGGTATTCCAGAATCGGTGAGATCGGAGGACCTGCGCTCATGGGCGACAGAATTATTCAACGACCTGCTGGGGCGATCGCCAGATGCTGAGTTGATTCTGGACCGGATCCATCGGGTTAGCGGGCGTCCAGCTGGCGACCCCCAGGCTCCTAGAGATGTTCTCTGCAGAGTCCATTTTTTTCTCATCAAGGAGGACATTCTGCGTCTGGCCTGGGAGAGGGGAAGAGTTGCTTGGAGGGGTTCGCAAATCACTATCCTACCTGATGTCTCGCGCCGCACCCTACAGATGAGACGTGTGCTGCGACCTCTCCTTGATGGGATACGGGAGGTTGGAGCCTCCTATAAGTGGGGGCACCCGTTTCACCTCGTCGTTCGCAAGGACAACTCCACGTACACCGTCAGAAGCAAGGCGGACCTTCCGGGGGTGTTTATTTTCCTGGGCCTGGATCCCTTCCCGTTGCCGGACTGGCTGGCGTACGACCCCTTGCCCCCTCTGCCGCAGCGAGCCCCACGGAGACCCCGGTTGGCCCGGGATCGGGTGAGAGGTGCCCCTGGACCGATCCGGGGCCGTTAGCTGTAACCACTCTTGCTCTGAGACCCCCGTATTGCTCCCCCCCTCCTTCCTGGCGGCTTTGATCGCTGCTCGGCCTTCTTGATGCCCCCTGGCCCGTGCTTTCCCCCCCCTTTGTGGACATTCTACAGCGGACTCCGTGCTCCAGAAGGACTCTGAGCTGTCTCATTAATCCCGTGTCCAGCGCTTCGGCGGGGCCCGACTGTTTGGGTGGTGTCGGGGGGATCGGGCCTTCCTCCCCCCCCTTGGTCCATGGCGCGGTTGCCGCGGTGGGCCGGGGGGGGTGGTCTGTGCATCGGTGGGTGGATGGCGGGGTCGGGGGATGTGGGGTGTTGTGCTACTGGCTGGTGGGGGAGGGGTTCCCTCTTAGTTGTTGCCAATGGTCTCCCCGTGGGGGACGAGTTTAGGGTATGTTTTGGGGCTGTTTCTATTGAATTGTATAATGGTTTCCGCTTTAACACGGGTTAGAGAGTTCCTGAGGATTCGCAGTGGTCATTCCCGTGGCAGAATGGGATTTCCTTCCCCTTCTGGGCGGGCGGGGTGGTTTGGGGGGTTTGAATGATGGTTATGTATAATTGGGGTTGGCTCCTGGGCTGCCTGGCCACCTTCCACAACAAGTTTCCCCGCGCTCCTCTGCCGGACCTTGATCGGCGGATAGTGCGTGGTGTCTGAGGGCATCGCCCTCAATTTTCTTGCCTGCCCTCCTCTGTAAGGAAAGGGCTCTTCGGGCTTTTTTTGTTTCTTTGTTTTCCTTCTCTCTCCCATTTTCTACTCTTCCCTCCTCTGTCTTCTGTGTCCTACTGGGCCTCTGGTCCGTTCCCTTTTGTTTGTCTGTTTGGTGTCCCGCTCCGTCCTTCTCCGGGGTTTGGTCTCTGGGGCGGACCCCGCTCCCTGGGCGTCCCTGACCTTCTGACCCTCTTGGCTGCTGGGGTGCACCTTCTTGGCTCTGTAACTCTAGCTTCAGACCGGCATGGCGGGCCTTAAGATTTGCACTTTCAACGCTAAGGGGCTGAACGTTCCGGAAAAAAGGGCGAAAATATTGTATGGGTTCCATAGGGAACGGGTTGATATTATTCTGTTCCAGGAGACCCATTTCTGTCAGGGGAAAATCCCGGAGATCAAAAACAAGTATTATGACAGATGGTTTCATAGCCCTAACCCGGATAACAAATCTAAGGGGGTCTCTATTGCTCTTCATAGAGCTGTCCCTCTGGAAACGTTGGAATCAAAGGTTGACCCCAATGGTAGATACTTGTTTCTTCGCTTTACAATGTGCGGGGCAATGTACACCCTCGCTAATCTATACTTACCTAACCAGGCTCAGGTGGAGGTGGGCCTTAAGATACTTCACGTGTTGGAGGGATTTACGGAGGGTACCTTAGTGATAGGGGGAGATCTTAACCTGGCCCTTGACCCGAGACTTGACTCCTCTCAAGGTAAGTCGGCTATACCCTTCTCTAAGCTGAACAGTCTCCGGGGCGCTCTCCGGGCTCTTCAGGTAGTGGACACTTGGAGGATTCAGCACGGGGGGGCAAGGGACTATACGTTTTTCTCCCACCCTCATAACACGTATAGTAGGCTAGACTATGTCTTCCTTAGTCACCATGCGCTCTCGTATGACCCCGACACCTCTATAGGGCAGATCCTCTGGTCGGACCATGCCCCTGTCTTCTTGAGCCTCCCGATCCCGGACATGATTCCTAGGCAATACAATTGGCGCCTGAATGACAATCTGCTGAAGGATGCCGAATGCCTAGCTGAAGTCAAAACTTCCATTAGGAACTTCCTATCGGACCATGCAAATGACCCGACCCCGTTGCCATGGCAATGGGAGGCTCTTAAATGCGTGCTTCGAGGGATCCTCATCAAACACGGGTCCAGGCTCAAGAGAGACAGGGTGCATCGGATTAAGGGGGCCTTGGCACGTATTGGGGAGTTGGAGGAAGCGCACAAGACTTCCCCCGCGCCTGCTGTCTTAAGGGAATTGTTAGATGCTCGGCAGGGCCTCAAGAATTTATATGATCAGTGCTTTCTTAAATACCGTGATAGGTTTAGAGCCCGTATCTACGAACACTCCGACAAGTGCGGCAGGATGCTGGCTAGATCCCTTCACCCCAGACAGGGTTGTACCTTTATACCCGTCCTAAGGGGGGGCGCCGGCGCCGACCACCACAAGACACCGCAGATAGCGGGTGAATTTCAGGCCTTCTATTCCAAACTATATAACCTTGAATGCCCCTCTGCCCGGGGTTCGCAGCCAGGGGAGGGCGCCGCGATGTTGGACTATGTCCGGGAGACGGCCCTTCCGACCTTACCTTCGGCAGACAGTGATTTTTTGGAGGACCCATTTGACCTAGAAGAGGTGGGTCGGGCAATAAGGGGGACCCCCGTAGGTAAAAGTCCCGGTCCTGATGGGTTCACCCCCAGATTCTACAAGACACTTGGAGATTTGCTAACCCCCTTTCTGGTTAGGGTGTTTAACTCTATATCGAACGACTGTTCCTTCCCGAGACAGGCCTTGGAGGCGCACATTGCAGTCATATTAAAGCCCGGTAAGGATGCTACCCTACCTGGGAGCTATAGGCCAATCTCACTGATCAATGTGGATCTGAAAATCTACGCTAAAATCATTGCTCTTAGGATGCAACCTCTGCTCTCCACGCTGGTCAATCTGGATCAGGTGGGGTTTGTCTCGGGAAGGGAAGCGAGAGATAATACCATTAAGGCGATATCCCTAATCCACTACGCGCAGTCAAGGGGTATCCCGACTTGTCTACTAGCAGTCGATGCGGAGAAAGCATTCGACAGAGTGCATTGGGGGTTCCTGAGGGCTGCACTGAGCCAGATTGGACTAGGCCCGGTTATGCTGGCCAGAATAATGGCTCTATATCAGGAACCTACCGCAAGGGTAAAGGTTAATGGCTCTCTGTCTGGTCCCTTTCCAATTCGGAACGGTACTCGCCAGGGTTGCCCCCTGTCCCCGTTGCTTTATGTGCTGGTAATGGAGCATTTAGCTAATGCGTTGAGGGCTAACCCGTCTGTGCATGGGGTTGTTTGCGGAGGGAGGGAGCACAAGCTCTCTCTCTTCGCTGATGACCTGCTTATGTACGTGACCTCACCCCACATTTCTATGCCTTCTATCCTGGCGGAATTCAAGCGCTTTGGTGACTTGAGCAATTTTAAAGTGAACTTGTCTAAGACTGAGATTTTAAACATTTCATTGAATGATCAGACCCGACTCCTCATCCAGACTAACTTCCCCTTCAAGTGGCAGGGGGAGGCCATTACATACTTGGGGGTTCAGTTGCCCTCGGACTTGGGAAAATTATATAAACTCAACTACGCTCCGCTCCTACAGTCCACGGCCGCAGGCCTTGCCTCCTATAATAAGAAGCAGTACTCGTGGTTGGGTCGCATTAATATCCTTAAAATGGACATCCTCCCCAGGTTTCTTTATATATTCCAGACGATCCCCTTGGCCCCGGAGCGGGGGTTTTTCCAATCTTTACAGAGGAGCCTCTTTAAATTCATCTGGGGCAACGGGAGGCCCAGGATTGGGAGGGCCACACTCTTCAGATCTAAGGTGAGGGGGGGGCTGGGGGTCCCGGACCTTAGAACCTATCACGCTGCCTCTGTACTGGTGCGTCTATCGGACTGGTTCCACCATAAGGATGATAAAGGCTGGGTGGCTATCGAGAGGGCAATTTCCCCTTTCAATTTAACAGCCCTGCCTTGGGTTTCTCCTCTGGACAGGCCTGGGCCCCAGGAGCTGCCTTACTTAGCGGGCCCGTTGTTGAGGGTCTGGGACGGATTCTTGAGGCGGGGGAAGCTCTCGCTTAGACCGGGCCCCCTCACCCCGCTGTTTGACAACCCGGCCTTCCCCCCGGGTCTGAACTCTAGGTCATTTCTTGTCTGGGAGGCCTCTCAGGATATTAGACTTGGGGACATAGTGTCGAGGGAGGGTCCTCCTTCCCTCTCTGATTTGGGGGTTCGGAGTGGGCTCCGGAATATCTCATGGTTTCTACATGCTCAGTTGGTGGCCTTTATCAGGTCTCTCACGCCAATCTCGAACCTCTCTCGCGTACTAACTCCCCTGGAGAGTGTCCTCCGGGACCCTTCCCCCCCTACACGCGTGATTTCTACCCTGTATAAGATCCTTCGGGATGAGGAGGAGGGTGAGGGAATGCCACGGTTCTGCGGGAGATGGGAGGAGGACCTGGGACAGGTATTTGAACCCGATGAATGGGAGAAATCCTTTGCACTTACCCACAAACTGTCTGTCGCTTCTAGAGCCCAGGAACGGAACTATAAGATTCTGGCAAGATGGTATAGGTGCCCATCGGATCTTCTAAAATTTGGAGGGGTGGATACTGGTGATTGTTGGAGATGTACAGGGGCTCCTGGGACCATGGTACATATTTGGTGGGAGTGTCCGTCGGTGCGGGACTTCTGGGAGCGGGTGTTAGGAATGTATGAGCACCTGTCACTCGAAAAGCTCCCCCGCACGCCACAGGTCGCCCTTTTGTCCATGCTCCCAGGGTCGGTGTCGACTAATAAAAAAGGGTTGTTGAGGCACCTACTCACTGCTGCTAGATCGGTGATTCCCAGACACTGGCGCTCCACTGCTGTCCCGTCTATGCTGGAGTGGTACGGGGAAGTTGAGACCATCAAGAGGATGGAGGAGCTGTCTCTGGAGGGGGTGGAGGGGGGCACTCAGAGGTTTCTTAAGACGTGGACTCTTTGGGAGGTTTCTCGGGAGTCCCCTGATTTCCGAGCGTTATTGGAACGGGAATGAGCCCCGGGATGAGTCGGACGGTGGATGGGTGGGCCGGGGTCGGTCCTGCCGTGGCCCTTGGGGGGGGTCGGAGCGGGGAGGTGATGTGGTCATCCTTCCCTAGGTTTGTGTCTCTTTGTCTGTCTGTTGTGTCCTCCTTCCTATTGTCTCTTATCTACCTTCTCTCTCTCTTTCTGCCCTATATCCCTATTTTCTTTTTCTTCCCTCGCTCCCTCCTATCTACCTTTCTTCTTCTCTACAATTTCCCTTATTTTCGGGGTTGCGGGAGGGACGGGTGCGGTCACTATATTCTGGTCTTGCCGGAGGCCGGCCTATATGGAAGAAGAATCTAGGTTGGCTGTGGAGTCTGGGGTGTGGTAGGAGTCGCGGGCTGCGGAGCTCTGGGCCTGCGCTCCTGTCGCTCCCGGTTCCTTGAGCATTTAATGAGCCCGGCCTCTTTAGCCCACCTGAGGCTGTATTATTTGTTGACTGCTGTTACGTCCTGACCCCGCAATTCTCTTTGTGTGTTTATTACTGTTTACATGTATTGTTCTTGATTTTCATGCAAAACTCAATAAAGACATATTGAAAGAAAAAAAAAAATTGATTGGTTGTAAGCTGCCAGTGACCCTCGTTCTTCTTGTGTCCTCTTGCCAGAGAGAAGAAGAAAGAGCTGGAGCGAGAGGAGCTGTGGAAGAAGCTGGATGACCTGCAGCTGAAGAAAGCTTTGCTGGAGCAGCAGAACAGCGGTTTAGGTGTACAGAACAATACAAGTGCCAAATAACCCAAATCACAACCTCTGCTTCATAGACAAACTTTTTGTATATTTTATTTTTCAAAACTGTAATATAAATAAATCAGAGGGTCTCCGTAGAAATAGATTTTTAGGAGGGGTTACATTCCCATCTGCTGGATGTTCTGAGCTGTAAGAGGGGTCAGTAATATATTGCGGGGCAACTTAAAGCTGACCTTTCCCTAGAGGTTATCAAAGAGTACCTGTCATTACGCACTAGAGGCTGACTTTTTATAGTTTTATGGAAAGGAAATCCTTCTTTATTTTTTTTTTTTTTTTTAAATGTGTTTTGATAAAAAAAAATAAAGGTTTCAAATACACTTTCTAACATGTTCTAAAGCAGGGGTTCCCAACTTCTCACCTTGAGAGCCACATCAACCAATGAGAGGTGGTCGTGAGCCACATTCAAATGAAGAGTATGGGGAGTCCCAGTGATAAGAAATAGCTCTGGAATCAGGCGAGTTGCGAAATGCGTCGGTTTACCTGTTTCAGCAGGTTCTACCTTTCACATGGTGACCTGAAATCTAAGTGAAAGTAAGCTGGCCCACTTCTCTACCTGCCCAACTCTTGGTTAAGGTTATGCAGTCTGCAAGCCACACATGGTTCCAGAGCTGCTGTTTGGGGTTCCCTGTTATAAAGGACTACTGTGGTTAAAAAAAAAAAAGTGTATACCCTATGGAAAACATCCCTTGGACACCTATGTTTGCTCAGATCATCTTGTTCTGCCGCATATAGACCTGCTTAAACCAGACCTTCACCCTGAATAAGAGCCTATGTTATATGTTTCCCCCCTGTGCATACAGATTGCCCACATTAATCCGGACCTTCACCCTGAATAAGAGCCTATGTTATATGTTTCCCCCCTGTACATACAGATTGCCCACATTAATCCGAACCTTCACCCTGAATAAGAGCCTATTTTATATGTTTCCCCTACCCCGTACATACAGATTGCCCACATTTAAAATCATCCTACCTGCATCTACTGAATTTTATGAGCCTTTAAAACATTCAAGATTGCGGCTCATGGAGTATCAGGCAGCCTGCAAACAGGAAGTGTCTTCTGACTGTCGCTCTGCATTCTGGGATTGCTGTCCTTTCCCTGACCCCAGCTCTGCTCTGTCTGTGCAAAGCACAGCTACAACCCCACCCCTTTGTGGTACTTTATCCTGCTCTCCTCTCAGTATGTGATGCTTTTGAGTCAAGATGGCGGCGCCTGTATCCTAGAGTCCTGAACAGAGTTGCAGCCTAGTGGGGAAAAGAATAAGTGACTAAAAACTTAAGATATTTTAATTTTAGATGCTGGGGAATAGTTTAAGGGTTTGGTCTTATATTAAATCATGCTGAAGGTCCGGTTTAAGCAGAGCCAGCTGCGAGGGCCTGGGTTCAGCTGTGTGCAATGTTGCCTCACCCACTCTGCTGCCACCAACTCGGCGTCTATACCATAGAGACGGGATTGGCACCTGTATCTTTGGTGTATACACTATTGGTTGCCAGTCAGGGCTCATACGCATTCCTTTAATCGGTGGCCTACTCGCTTATGAGTGTAGAAAAAAAAAAAAAAAGCTAGTGGTTTGAGCAGACAATTCTGCACTGGGGACGCTGTCCTGAGCGGAATAAATGTTAAATTACCAATTGTTTGCTTACGCACCATGCAGAAGATTCATCCTGGCGAGCTGCTGATTAAAGCTGATGCTGAGATCCAGACCATTTTTTATAGCCCAGCTTTTTGTAGAGGTGGACCAATACAAATTAACAAAGAAAAAACAGACAAGCAAAGCAGGAATCTGCTATCCTCCCCTGCACACACAAGCATAGGGGCACCCACACACCGTCTGATGTAAGAGGGACTATGGTTATGAACCCATAAAATCCAGGGTCTGGGCAACAGGAAAATGGCTGATAAGCAAACTAATTTGTTTTTATACTTAGCCTACACAACTATAGTTGACCTTTAAACCGGGCCTTTAGCCTGATTTATTGAAAAGCCCAAACCCTTAAACTATTCCCCAGCATCAAAAAGTTTTTAGTCACTTACTTATGATTCTTTCCCCCACTGGGCTGCAACTCTGTTCAGGACTCTAGGATACGGGCGCCGCCATCTTGCCTCAGAAGCATCACATACTGAGGAGAGGAGAGCGGGATAAAGTACAGGGGGTGGGGTTATAGCTGTGCTTTGCACAGACAGAGCAGAGCTGGGTCAGGGAAAGGACAGCAATCCTAGAATGTAGTGCCTGTCAGAAACTTCCTGTTTACAGACTGCCTGATGCACCATGAGCCACCATCTTGGTTGCAGTAGATGCAGGTAGGATGATTTTTAATGTGAGCAATCTGTATGTACAGGGTGTGGGAAACATATAAGATAGGCTCTTATTCAGACTGAAGGTCCGGATTAAAATGCCTTCAAGATATAAAAAAAATAAATAAATAAAAAAAAAAAAAAAAATTACCCTCAAGGTTAGGTTGCAAGAACATGAAGGAAAGGTAATTTCCTTCATGTTCTTGCAATCTAACGCCACCTTGACATGACTGAGACTGCTCCTCTCCACCTCACCCTGTCCACTCCACACGTAAGTCGTAATCTACTAATTATTGGAATGGAAATGTAGAGTGGCAAAGAGGTTTGCAGTTCCTGGTGGTCCCCTAGATTTTGGGATGGTGATCATTCGAACAAGCCAGTATATTGTAACAGGGGAGAGGGGTGTTTTAGCGTAAGGGAAGGGACTAAGCTTGCTTTCATTTTGGAGCCAAACTATTAAAGCGGACCTTCACCCTGGACAAAAGTCTATTTTATATGTTTCCCCCACCCTGTACATACAGATTGCCCACATTAAAAAATCATCCTACCTGCAGCTATTGCATTTTTTAACATCCAAGATGGTGGCTCATGCTGTTTCAGGCTGCCTGCAGACAGGAAGTGTCTTCTGACTATGCTGCTCTGAATTCTGAGATTGTTGGCCTTTTCCTGACCCCAGCTCTGCTTTCTGTCCAAAGCACAGCTATAACCCGCCCCCTGCACTTTATCCCTCTCTCCTCTCCTCAGTATGTGACGCTTCTGAGGCAAGATGGCGGTGCCCATATCCTATAGTCCTGAGCAGAGTTGCAGCCCAGCGGGGGAAAGAATAATATGTAAGCAACTAAAAACTTAAAATATATTAATTTTAATAGGGAATAGTTTAAGGTTTTGGGCTTTTCATTAAATGATGCTGAAGGTTCGGTTTAAAGGTCAATAGTTACTGTTTCAGATTCCAAGATCAAGAAAAACGAGCTTAGTCTCACCACTTTCCCTAAAACACTCACCCCTGCTCTGTTTTGTCTCGCTGGAGCCCGGATAATGGAACAGAGGAGAGGTGAGTGTTTTAGGGTAAGAGGGCGGAGCTAAGCATTTTTTTCGCTCTGTTTATTGGCTTGCGAGTACAGTGTTTCCCCTGTACAGTCTCCTCTGTGTTTCAGTGACAGGTACTCCGTTACGCTTGTGCCCTGGCCGGGGCCGGGGAAGTTTTATACCCTGTAATATGAGTGAGATGAATCTGGGAGTGGTGAGGATTATGACTTGAATTCTTTATTATATATTTTTTATTGTGTTGCACATAGATATACTAGTCTATGTACATTTTTTTTGTTTTTGGCGTTGTGTTTATCTGTTTGGATTTTCTTATTTTAAGTTATCCTCAGAGCATATCTGGTTTCCATAGAGGCACCTCCTGTGTCCGGTTATACCCCCCCCCCCCCATAGTCATAATTGCTGCTCACACTGACCACCTAGCAGATGTGACCCTTGGCACAGCCACTTCTTGGGAGCTACGGGGGAAATTGCTGGTACCTAACCATTAAGAAATCCTTGTTAAAGAGGAACTAAAGTCAAGTCACTTTCTCCTTCAGTTGTATGCCATTGAATCACATGACCAATCACAACGATTTAGGTTTGGTGTGCAAACCAAGATGTTCTTTGGTAGTCACATGACTGCATTGAATGGGGAAGTGATAAGCATTGGCTGATGAGACTAAAACTGTGCGTACTTACCTTTTCTCCCCGCAAGTGCTTCCTCCCGAATTCCAAAAACGGATGCACTGCAATGCCCTGCCCCCCACAGCAGTCGCAATGTCCAGCTCTATTCACTGCAGTGGAGGAGATGCCTGGCACTTATGATTGGACTGGGAGGAAGATGATGCAGTGAAGAAAAGAGGAGAATTTGAAAGCGGAACAAAGCACTGCATGGCTGTCCCTGGAAAAATACCAGGGCTGGCCGCTGCCCCCCTCCCTGTGTGACCCCCCCCAAGGGGGCTGGTAAACATCTTTCCCCGCTCCAACGACACATCCCTGGGCTTTCGCCCAGTCAAAGCTGTTCGTCGATGGAGAGTTTTAATGGGTGAAATGGGGGGTTTCACACAGTGGGGCACAGGACAAAACCCGGGAAATTCCTGGCTCTTGTTACGCTTTAAAGCAGACCTCTAGCCTAGTGCACAATCTTCCCAAAATCTTTCTGCAACCCTTTTGTGAAATTAGTAACTTCATCCATATAGAGTACCCTCAGTACATGTCGGCTCACAAAGCTTTCAAGTACAGGGCTGTGTCTTCAGACACACAAATCTCAAGCCCTAACCCATCATAAATGTGTTTGGTGTCATTTCCTATCACCGCTATGCGTGTGTGTGTGTCTGGAAATGACAGGCACACAACTTATGATGGGACGAGGTTTGTGATTTGCATGTATTCTGTGCCTGAAAGCTTTGACAGTGGCCCTACTCCCCCTGTCAGGCTTCTCAGCCCTGTCACTTTCTCGTGACTGTACGTTATTACTTTTCTTTTTAATACCTTACATTAGTCATCTTTTCTCATGCCCTATTATATAATAGCATAGCGTTTATAGTATAGCAATATAATGGCATTCAGTTTTCATGGGTGTTTAATGAAAGCTGTCTTTTAAAGTGGACCAAAACCCAGGATTTTTACTATCCAGGGTTTTGATCTGTCCTCCTGGGGCACCCTGGTTTGTGTTGCCCCACTGTGTGAAACCCCGCCGTTCGCTCTGTTAATCTTGCCTCGGTCCAACAGCGCATGCGCGGCCTCTGGTCCAATAAGTGATTATTTATGTCCGGCTGGAGAAGCTGAATGGAATCCCAGCCGCACATATCGGTCGCGCAAAGCTGAGAGGGAATAAGAGCAGCGCTGCCGCCAGCTGCACATGTTCGGGATGCCCCTGGGAGAGGGAATAAGATGGTTTTGTCCCATTAATTAGTAAATGGAGATCAGAAATGGCAGCTCCCATTTCCATACCAGTGGACCACATTTTTAAACACTCTTGGTTCACTGCCTAAGAATTCGGGATGCCCCGCTGTGAGTTCATCTCTTTCTTCCAGGTTCCCATAGCAACCAGGTGCAGCATTCAGCAGAGGGTGCCACTGCCCAAAGGGAGGACTTACCTGCCAGCCTGGCTTTTCTTCCCCGGGCTGCGAGAGAGCGATCAGCGGGGTTGAAGCCTGTGATGGGAAGGTGGGGAGTCCACTGACAACCCCTGATCTAAGGTCTGTGGGACACTTCGTGTTTTTCTTCCTACTCCCTTCTCCCCGGAATGTTTTTCTTTTTTCTTTCCTACCTCTAACACCAAATTAAAAGAGCGGATGGTTCAAAAAACCTTTTTTATTGTACCTGACCAGTTGAATTTAAGAGCTACTCGGGTGTCGGTACTTCCTCTGTAAATAAGCTTGTAGTTACCTGTGACATTTATAATCCTAAACCACTAGCCACTAATATTGCCCACTAGCAGCTAGAGGAGCACATTTATTATTTGTGGGCACATACTGATTTTATGGGCCTCTTTTCCAGGCAAACCCCCCTCCTGGCAAGAAGCCTGATTAAGGAAATAAAAATGATTCGCTTGTACAGAGGCAGGGCACCCGATTCCCCCAATGTGCTTCACCCCTCTAAGCTGCCCAGCCATTTAGTCCCCCACCCAGTTCTGGACCCTTTCCATGGAGCATGTTTTGGTGAACCTAAAATAAAACATTTGGTACATTTACACCCCTGCCCCCCAGGGCAATATTATTTGGAAAGCCCCTTCAGCTGAATGATAATAGGGTAATTTTAGTCGGTGCTCTTTCTCTGATTGCAACTTCTAGCAGCCATTGCAGGTCCCTATTGGTCACCAGTAGTGGGGAACCTGACACAACTGATTGAGAATGAAAGGGTCAGTATTTTACTGGCTTTATAATGGGGAAATACCCCAAACCAGGGTGCCCCAGGGGTGTGAGCAGACTTTTTTTTATTTTAGGCCTGATGTAAGGCTGCAGACATGTGCAGTCCCTTCTATGAAACCTCTAAAATTGGATCTCTGGGCAGAATCCTCACCTTAAAGCGAACCCCCCCCCCCCCCCAGGCTAACCAAAATGGGTGGCTCAACAAAAACCTTGGGTGCTTGATCCCACGCTAGATGTGGGGGCAAAGCCTCAAGCCTCCTCCAGTCCAGCAGCTTTACCTGAGCTCCCGGGTATTTTTTTTTCTGTTGCTTTTTTGTTTTTAGTTTAAATAACCCAAATTAAGCTTGTTTAGGGTCGGGCCTGGGAGGAAGAGGCTGTGTTTTCCCAGAGGTGCAGTTTACAGCTAGAAGGTATGGAGCATCCTAGCGGTGCATGTTTGTACCCCTCCCCTCTTTCTACCTTGTTCATTCAACATCTTGAAGAGGACCAAAACTCTGGTTACTCCAGTTCTACAGTCTAAAAGACTCCATGGCTGGGTTACATCTTACCCCCTTGGACATGTGTATTTGGCATGATTCCCCCCAACGAGGAGGAACAAAACAGAAGTAAAAGTCCTGGGTTTTGTTCCACTGTAAAGCTATTTCAATGGATCTTCTGCTGTGATCACTGACCACATATAGTTGAGCTTTATTTAAATCCAACCAAACCCCAGGATTCTCACCCTCCTGGGTCTCCGTCCACCTTACAGGAGTATCGTGTGTGTGTGTGTGTGAGTGTCAAACCCCTGGTATCATCCAAAATCTTACTCCATGTTGCCATGGCAAATGTGCAGGATTTCCTCCAATCAAAATAATTTATGTGCTGTGCATTTTAAGGACTGTCAATCTTTTGTAAATGAATGGATTGCTGGTGTGCCTCCTGCTGACTGCCCCCCTCCTCTCTCGTGCACTCTCCTCCAGCCATTCAGATATGATATATGCGTACATTAGGAGGAGAGGTGCTGGGGATGCAGCCGGAGGCTTGCACATGCAACCTGGGGGTGAAGATTAAGGTAAGATGAAATGAGATTTCGGATTTACACAGTGTGGCATCTCAAATCGGGATGTTCCGAGGAAAGACTTGCACCCGGCCTGGAGTCTTTTTAAACTCTGGGGCTGGGTGTGACCGGTCCTGCCATAAAACATGAAGGCTAATCTTTCATTGCTGACCTTTCCCCACCCCTAACCTAAAGAAAGCTGCTAAGACTTTCCAGGATACTGCACGCTCTTCTGGTTTGCCACCAGTATAAAAACAACCACATGTGTGAAAAATGCTCTTCCCAAAAGGAAATCCCCAGTGGTCCCTGTATGTACTACTTTCATGTCTGGCTTTCTAATTTTCTGTGTTCTTCAATACTACAGTCTGTTGGGGCTGCTTCAAATGTCATGAGTCATTGTCTAAACCACTGTTTCTCAAGGCATACCCCTGGGAGTGCACCAACAGTCTCTCTGATAGGTCTGGTAAAACAAGTGATACTGATGGGCACCAAAATTCATTGGCCTTGATTCATCAAGAGTTGAAAAAAATTCTCATGGTAGAAAAAAATAATTTCATGAGAAAAAAAAAAGCCTGCGAATTTCAGTGTTGATGAATCAGCAGATAGGAAGATAATGAAAGTCAATGGCACTTTTTACTACAGTGTAAAAAGGAGTACAAGTTCTCTACTTTTCTGAGTAAAAAAAAGTCCCATTGACTTTCATTGTCTTCCTATCTGGTGATTCATCAACAGTAAAATTCTCATGCTTTTGCATTCTCATTAAATGATTTTTTTTCTACCATGAGAATTGTTTTCATCTCTTGATGAATCAAGGCCACTGAGTTAATACGATCTTCGTCTGGGTCTTCAACCTTGGAGCCATATTGGAAGCTGCCGTGAAGGAATGTGTCTCTCCTGTCCCTGTAGAAACTTCCCCTCGGTACCATACTAAATGAGTTGACTCCCAAGTTCCAAAATGGTCGGGTATTTATGGCTCCAACTCAAAAAGTTGCCAGTGGGTGAGCTGATTTGATCCAGACCTTGAGGATATACCATGGCCAAGTCTGAGTCATTAGAGCAATACACTGTTTGGTCCCTGAGGTAGTAAGAAAGTTGTCGGAGCTAAGCCAGCTTCTATGGGCCCTAGTAATGATTCTGAACCTAACCTACCCTGGTTAGAGGCTGTTCCTGGGAGGACTCTAGATAACTTCATTCTTCTCCATCCCCTGATTTGCTGGAAACGTATTAACTTAAAAGCTGATACACCACCTGTCTTTTCCTAATTTTTATTGCTTCTAGTAATAGATTTAAATAATACTCCTTGCTACAGTTGTAAGGGTAGGCACAACTGGGCAGATGGAGTCTTGGCAAGCTGTCCAGCCCAACATAACTACCTATATCTTCAGAATGTTGCCACCTAGGCCCGAGGTGGACAGTGGTATCTTTCTTGACCCCGATCCGACTACTTTTTTTCTTCTCAAAAGCACATAGTAGTTTTTGAGGCGGGTCCAGCTCTTTCAGCCCTTTTACCCCTTCCCGAGTGTGTGACATTTGATGGTCAAATATGTTTCTAATGTATCTGCCTTATCTCACCAGTGATACAGGGACCTGCAATAAAGTGTTTATTCAATTCAGGGAGTTTTTTTTTTTTTTGTTCAGGGAAATTCAGCCTATATCATTGAAAGCCCCAAACCATAGAACGAGGCTTTTGCAATATAAGATATGGAGATCTTGTGTATTTCTATTATGTTTTTTTGTGTTCTTTTTGGATCATTGATAAAAGTATTCGCTTTTACAGAGTTCTATAAAACCAGCGTTGAAGGATTTTAGTCCATGTCCCAAGGTTTTGTCTCTTGATCACTATTTTCGTACCAGAGTGCTATATTCAATGAAAAATATATCTATTTTTAAATTTCATGTAACATTTCCCTAAAAAGAAAAAATAAAATAAAGCAGAGTTTATATTAGATAAGCTTTAGGTTACTGCAAAGTCTATAATATTGTATAGTGTGAAATATTATGTGATGGCAAAGCATGTACATTTTCTTTGCTTCAAAAGGTGGCTTCGCTCATGACGCATTTCGCCTCCAGTCTTGAGGTTAAAAAAAGAGCTTTTCTATACAAAGAGAATGAACTGTAATATTGGGAAATTGGAATGTGAATGTGATTTATTCTGCTGTAAATTGATCACTGTCTCTCTCCATTTTGTAGGCTGTAGTTGAGAAATGCCTTGTTTTATGTGACAGAAAAAAAGAAGATGCAGTATATATCTATATATATAATATATATATATATATATATATATATATATATATATATATATATTATACCTGATGATGAAGTATTTAAGTCTTTCTCTGGATGCACCATTCCAATCACTTGCAGTCATGTGATTCCCTGTTTTGTAATTAAAGACAGTCATGGGGGAACAGCATTTAATAAACTTATTGTTTGTATATTGCTCCAGTGTGTTACTGTGTGTGTGGGGGTTTAAAGCGCACAAATTTGGTTAGGGTCCCCTGTCTCTCCATTTTAATACGTTTTTAAACCCAACCTAGGTTGTTGATCTGCTTCTAATCAGGGGGACAAGTAAATAGGAGCAGATGTGAAAAGTAGTGGGTGCAACCGATCCCAGGTGCCTCCCCGCCACACACCTCATTAGATCAGACCAAACAAACAATTCACTCCAACAACAGAAATTAGTCTTGCAAATAAAAGTGTATTTTCACACAATATGGCACAAAACTATAGGTACTATATAATCAATTCATGAAAAAGGATACGAAATGTACTATACAACCAATTCATGAAAAAGGATATGAAATGCTGATTTCAAAGTGATGTCGCATCAATCATCAAGGTCACCTTGCAGCTCAGAAAAAATGAGTTTAAAGCGGACCTTCACTCTGAATAAGATTCTATCTTATATGTTTCCCACACCCTGTACATACAGATTGCTCACATTAAAAATCATCCTACCTGCACCTACTGCATGTTATGAGCCTTTAAACATCCAAGATGGCGGCTTATGGAAGCCGCCATCTTATCAGGCAGCCTGCAAACAGGAAGTGCCTTCTGACTGTGCTGCTCTGTATTCTGGGACTGCTGACCTTTACCTGACCCCAACTCTGCTCTGTCTGAGCAAAGCACAGCTATAACCCGCCCCCCGTACCTTATCCCACTCTCCTCTCCTCAGTAAGTGTGATGCTTCTGAGTCAAGATGGCGGCGCCTGTATCCTAAATTCCTGAACAGAGTTGCAGCCCAGTGGGGAAAATAATAATAAGTTAGTGACTAAAAACGTAAAATATATTAATTTTAGATGCTGGGGAACCGAGTTTGGGCTTTTCATTAAATCACGCTGAAGGTCTGGTTTAACTCTGCAGCTCTAACCAATGGGTAATGCTATGTAGTAAGGTAAAACATTACCATAGAGATCTATGAGGTGGGTAAATGACCAAATAAGAAATCCATAGGGGCCAGTATATATGATAAGTTAAAGTGGACCAACACCCTGCCCGATCGGCCTGGGAATCTCAGGCCGATCAGATCCCTTCCTGCGGGTCATCCAAAATCAAGATGCCCCCTGTGTGAAACCCCCCAGGACGCTTCATTCACCTTACCTTACTCCCGTTCCAACGGCGCATGCACAGGACGCGGCCGCATCTCGCGCTTCTCTCTAGCAGGGCGTGTTCCGTTAGAGGGAAGCGCGAGATGTGGCCGCCAGCGTGCTCGGAGCCGCTGTGGTTGTACGTCCCTTGGACGTCCCCCGTTCTGGGGGGGTTTCACGCAGCGGGGCACCCCTGATGGGGGTGCCCAGCGAAAGTGGACCAAAACTCAAGATAATGAAAATCCTGGGTGTTGGTCCACTTTAAGGAAATGGCAAATTTTTGATATGTTCAGTATAGCTCATTAATCAAGACCTATAACTCTAGTAAGTAATATTAGTCTGTATCATACCAGATAAACACAGCAGAAAGGCACAATACATTAGCATAGTACATTAATCATGAGGTGACCTATCATACAACAAGTTAGTGAATGTACTGAAAGTTACCAAGCAATAGAGGCAGGTGGTGATCGCTAAGTAGAACCCACGTTGCAGAGCTCATGGCTCCTTTCCCAAGGCAGCGATCAGGGGGACGGTCATCTCTAGGTTTATGTGGAGTGGTAGGACGTTCCATACATGGTGATAAAGTTGCATAAATGCAAATACTGCCAAAAAATAGAAGAAATATTAGAAGGAATTAATAGAATTAAAGATTAGTAATGGAAAAAAAAAGATGGGTGGAAAGACATAAATATAACAAATGGAAGAGAAGGAATGGGAGAAAAAAGAGGCAATACCAAAGTATAGAAGGGATGGCATAATAGAATAAAAGGAAAGAGGAAATAAAGAAAAAAAAGGAATGGCAGAATGCACACGTGAATGGAAAGAAATATTAGAAGAAAAGAAATGAAGAATAGATGGACTGACAGACATGATAGAAGGAAAAAAAGAAAATAAATGACAACATATAAAAGAAACCAAGAATAGATGTAAAAAAAAAAAATCTGCCTCTGGCTGGCAGTCCTTATTCCTGGTTACTACACGGCCCTGTGTCCTACATAGGGCTGCCCAGGGTAGAGGGAGGGCCACGCATTTGGCGTGGGAGCCCAGATTAAGGGGAGTATACCCCGATACAGGGGGTTTCAGACTGAGGAGCACTCTAAATCGGGATACCCCTGGGGTGGGGGCTAAACTAGTGGTGGGTGGGTAAAATAGTTGGGATGAGCTTGGTTCTCACAAAGTAAGTCCAGTGCATCTGGCTGCATTTAGTTTAACCTGCTTGATCCATCATCTGCCTTTTTCACAGATGAAACAGGGGCTCTAGAGCCTAAGCCTTTACATGTGTGACACTAGGCAGGTAAAGAGGACCAAAACTATACCTACTGTAGTCTAAAAGAGGTATGTCTGGCTGCAAGTCTCCCCAGGGCGCATCCCAGACTGGTATGCCCTGCACTCCCAAACTCACCGGGTCTTGGAATTGGCAGAGTGGAATTGCTTTGCTGCATCAGCTGCTTCTATATTCTAAATATACAGCTTGTCCTGTTCCAGAAGATATTCCTTACTCTCGGGTTAAACATCCAGTAGATAGCGCTGGACTGCAGAGACAGAAAAGTGGCTCCTCCTGGCCCCTTATATACCCGGGACTTCCCACAAACTCCCCAGCAGGGCTGCGATGACTAGAAGATGGCTCTTTCTACTGGCAGGTCAGTGGGGCTTATTAGCCTGCGGCCCTGTAGGACTATTCCCACCCATTCCTTTCTCTGCCTCCCAGCTTAGGCAGCGCTGGTCGGGTGATGGTAGGCAGCACCGCTGCTAGGCGCTAAGGAGCGCTGCTCCAACGCAGTCCCCCACCAAAGGGTAGGCGGTACAGGCCCATGGTTAGCCTTATGGGATGCCCCTCCCCTGTTCCCTCAGGCTCCTTTTAGGTCCGCTGCTTCCCCTTCGCTCCCCCTAGGTAGATCTCCGGGGGGGGGGGGATATATAGTGTGTTTTTTGCTACGTGTTTTGCATTGGTTGCACTGGTTTTGCTATTGCCGCCGCCCGCTTGTACTCCGCTCCGCGGACAGTGGCGACATCGCCTCAGGCGCTGCTGCGCCATCATTGGCTGGCCTTGTCACGGGGGCGCGTCTTCGCGCTCTTAGGGGGGGCGTTTGGGGCGTTTGCGGATGGCGTTTTCCGCATCACTTCACGGCCCGCCCCTCGATGTCTATGAAGGCGCCATTTTGGAGTTCCTGTGCTGCGTGTCTGGCGTCCCCCTATCGCGGTCCGTAAGTGCCCCTGCGGGCTGGCTTTTCTTTACATTTCATTGTATTATGCTTACCAGTTCTTTGATTTATGTCTTACAGGCAGGTCAAACTTTTTTGTGGTTTCTCCCGGTCCTATCCCCTCTATTTAGCGTTAACTCCTTATTGGAAGGCTATTGTATTGTATATCTCCCACTTCCCTAGCGGGCTATTGGGGTATCCCGTGTAGCCTTATTGGCGTCAATCCCAATTGGCCTATTGTATACCATATCACCATATAGAGGCTCCTCAGGATAATGTGCTTGGGGTTCCTGCGGAACAAGCCCGGCTGTGTGTGGCGTGTGGGTTATCCCCTATAAGTGATGTCAGGGTGTGTGTACCCTACGCCCAGCAGACGCTTGTGCTGCAGTCTGGGTTACCAGTGGCTGGGACTGCGCTCCCTCTGGCTTCGCCTACCCCCCCACGCTTACATCTGACTCTAGTGAGGTGCATACCAGTGGGGAGTCTCAACCTGATTTGGCTGCTCAGGTGGCCAGCATTGAGAGACATATTGCTGGCTCTGACCTGCGTAAGGCATTTATCACCTGGTGTTTCCCTCTTTCCTATGGAGGCTGAGGAATTTTTTGATGTTACCGGTTATACCCCCCTGGAAGAGGGGGAATTATTTTCTGATTCAGAATCATCTGAGGAACAATCTAGGGTGTATGGTGCCGATTCTGGGTCTGACCCATAGGCTTCAGATGATACTGACAGGCTTTTAGCTCACATTTTTGAAGTACTCTGTATCTCTCCTCCTGCTGTGGCTCCGCGACAGCAGGGGGAGCTGTTTCATACTGTTAAACCACGCTTGGAGTTTCCTGAACAAACTCATTTTAATAATCTGGTGCTCAAGGAGTGGGAACGGCCTAGCCGGCTCCCCGGGGTGCCAAAGAGTTGGGATAAGCGATATCCCTTTCCTGCTGAAATGGTTAAACGGTGGTCATGTCCTCCCGAGGTGGATGCACCAGTTCTGGGGTTGTCCAACACATCCGTCATGCATTCCCCTGACTCTACTACACTGAGGGATGGGGAGGACAGGCGCATTGATCAGCTGGCTTGCCATGTCTTTGTGGGGACCACGCTGTGTCCGGTCTGTGCCTCTGCCATTACGGCTGTTGCTATTAAAAGCCTGCTCAGGGGTCTCTTAGATGGGGCCCCTGATGATGCAGGTAGTGAAGAGTATAGAGTTCTTCTGCATTGTGAGGAATTTTCTCTCTGCCTTGGTCTGGCTGCGCCAGTGGGCAGCTGACAACGCTGCTAAGAAGGCTCTCGCTGGGTTTCCCTTCAAGGGGCCTCTTTGGTGAACATTTGGACTTGTTTGCTAAGGGAGGCAAGTTACCTCAGCGTAGAAGGCAGCCCCGGTCCTTTTGGGGTTCAGGTGCCTTTTCTCCTTCCTTCAGGGGCTCCAGAATTGGACGGGGAGCTTCCTTTGCTGGAGCCCGTGGAGATTTTTGGGGCAGGGGCAGAGGACATGGCCGCCCTGGACCCTCCAGTGGTCCCAAGCCTAAGTCCTCCCCCAAGCCCCCTCAGGCATGAAGGGGCACGCTCACCCATCCGGGTTGGGGGACGGCTTCGGCTCTTGGCTCATGTCTGGAGGCATCATGTCTCAAACCGGTGGATTCAGGAGGTAGTATCCTCCGGTTACAAGATAGTTTGCAGCCTGGCCGCCCCCAAGATTCATCAAATCTCGGTTAGCTCAAAACCCTCTGTCAGCTCAGGGTCTGTCTCTGGCTGTCCAAGGCCTTCTGGAACTGGGTGTCTTCTGCCGGGTGCCCTTGAGGGAAAGGGGCAAAGGCTATTATTCCAATCTTTTCATTGTTCCCCAAAAAGATGGGTCCATCAGACCCATCTTGGATTTGAAGCACCTCAACAAATTTGTCAGATTCAGACACTTTCGCATGGAGACTCTGCGGTCGGCTGTGACTTTCCTACGCCCAGGGGACTTCATGACCTCTGTAGATATCAATGATGCTTCCCTTCATGTACCTATCTTTCCAGGTCATCAGAGATTCCTCAGGTTCGCTCTGGAGGATCAGCACTACCAATTTGTGGCCTTGCCCTTCGGTCTCACCTCGGCTCCCAGGGTATTCACCAAGGTGCTGGCAGGAGTGATGGCTCTGCTGAGATCTCAGGGCATCCGCATTCTTCCCTACTTGGACCACATGCTTATTGCTTCTCAGTCCTTCCATCAGGCAGAGCTGGATACTCAGCTGGTGGTGTCCACACTGGAGTCATTCAGCTGGGTGATCAACCACCCCAAATCTTCCCTGTCTCTTCCATGGTGAAGTCCTTTCTGGGCATGATTCTGGATTCATCTCAGGTCAAGATCTTTCTTCCTCAGCAGAAGGTGGAGTCTTCAAGAGAAAGCTCAGCTCCTTCTGTCTTGTCCTCATCCATCCATCAGGCAGGGAATGCAGTTGGTGGGCCTGATGGTGTCCTGCTTCGAGGCGGTTCCTTATGCTCAGTTTCACATGAGGCCTCTTCAGCTTCACCTCTTGCCAGTATGGGATCGGGACCCTGTGTCCTTGGATCAGGTGTTTGTCCTGTCCCCTCTGGTCAGGCGGTCTCTATCGTGGTGGCTGGACTCAAGGAACCTGCTGGGGGGCAGATACTTTCTGGCCCCTGCTGGGAGACTGTCACCACGGATGCCAGTCTGACAGGTTAGGGGGGCTCTTGGAAGTCCCTGAAATTCCAGGGTCCGTGGTGCCCTCAGGAGGCCCATGCCCCTATCAACATTCAGGAATTGAGGGCGATCAGGTTGGTTCTCGCCCACTTAACCCCACACCTACGGGGTCGGGCTGTTCAGGTCCGCTCGGACAACCAGACGGCGGTTGCCTACATCAATCATCAGGGAGGGACCCGGAGCAAGAGGACCCTCAAGGAAGTGTCCCTGATACTGTCCTGGGCGGAGGAGAATGTTCCCTGCATCTCAGCTGTGTACATCCCAGGGGTGGAGAATCTGGAGGCAGACTCCCTGAGCAGGGGGACCTCTCGTCTGGGAGAATGGTCCCTCAGCAGCAGGTTGTTTCGCTCCCTGTGCCACCGGTGGGGTGAGCCGGATGTGGATCTGTTTGCGTCCCGTCACAATCACAAGCTTCCAGTCTTTGTCTCTCTGTCCCAGGATCCTCTGGCCTTGGCCATGGATGCCCTAGCAATGTCTTGGACGAGGTTTCAGCTTCTGTATGTGTTTCCCCCTGCTGGGCAGGGTGCTGCGCAAGATAGCTCAGGAAAGGGTGCCAGCCATACTGCAAGGCGCCCCTTTGTCCATTCTTACGCTTAAGGTGGTCTTTTTGGTGGCTATCACTTCTATGAAGCGTGTTTCTGAGTTGGCGGCGCTTTCCATCAAGCCTCCTTATTTTGAGAGACACCAGGACAAGGTGGTGTTTCGTTTTAAGCCAGATTTTCTGCCTAAGGTTGTTTCTGCCTTTCATCTCAATCAGGACATTGTTTTGCCTTCTCTGTGTCCTAATCCTAGTAATTCTAAGGAGAGGGTTTTACACTGAAGTTCTATTTGGTGGCTACTGAATCCTTCAGGAAGACTACTGCTCTCTTTGTGCTCCCGTCTGGACCTAAGAAGGGTCTGGCTCCGGCTGAGTCCACTATCAGCAAGTGGATCCGTCAGGCTGTGATACAGGCCTACTCTGCTAAGGGGAAGGAGCCTCCCTTCTACCTTACTGCTCATTCTACTCGTGCTATTGGTGCCTCTTGGGCTTTTCAGCACCAAGCTTCTGCTGAACAAGTTTGCAAGGCCGACACTTGGTCTAAGTTTTACAAGGTTGATGTTAGGACCTCAGCTGATGCTGCTTTTGGCCGCAAAGTTCTGCAGGCAGCAGTGGTTTAAACTGTCCCACCCTACCTTACGGACACTGCTATTCGATGTCCCAAGAGTAAGGAATATCTTCTGAAACAGGACGTGCTGTATACTTAGAATAATACAATTCTGTGATTACTCACCTGTAGAATTGGTATTAAATGTATACAGCACGTCCTGTTCCACCCCACCCTTGTTATCATTATTTTTAGTTACTTCTTTTTGGTGATTGATCTTATGTTAAATTTTTATATAATGGTTATAGTTCTCCCGGTTTTAATTTAACTGCTTTTCAATACTGGGGATTTTGTGGGAGATCCCTGGTATATATGGGGCCGGGAGGAGCCACTTTTCTGTCTCTGCAGTCCAGCGCCATCTACTGGATGTATAACCCGAGAGTAAGGAATATCTTCTGGAACAGGACAGGACGTGCTGTATACATATAATACCAATTCTACAGGTGAGTAATCACAGAATTGTATTTTTCCTATTGCATGGCACAGCCTGCTTCAAGAAGTCCTTACGTATGGGTTATTCCGCCACAAGGTGGCGCAGTGTACTGCAGAAGAGTTGTGGCTCCTCCCGGCACCATATAAAAACAGGATCACCAATAGACCAATCCAGTGTTTTCTCTGCAGTGATTCTGCAAAGATAGAAGATGGCTCTTATATTGCGCAGGTGAGCGGGGCAACCAAGCCTGCGGCCCTGCATGTCTATTTCCACCCGTTTCCGGACCCTCTGTGCCTCCCAGCCTCGGCTGACGGATCAAGTGCACTAGAGGAGCACTAGAGGAGCACTAGGGTCAAGTGCTCAAGGAGCGCTGCTCCTGGCCGCGGACCCTGTACCACAAAGGGTAGCCGGTCAGGTCATAAGATTTATGGTGAGCCTATTAGGTATGCAGGTATGCAGAGTTCCTGTCCTAGCTTCTGAGGGGGTGAGTGTTTTGGGGACTATGTGACTTGTTTCTGGTGTTTGGGGTCCCCCCCATCCCTGGCCTGGGTTCTCTGCTTGCTCTCCTCACGTGTGTTCGGGGGGGGGGGGGGGCAGGTGGTAGCAGCGATTGCTTTTCGATGTTTATTCTTAGTATACAGTACGTCTTGCTCCAGATAGAATACTTACAATCGGGTATTACTCCGCCAGATGGCGCTGGACTGCAGAGACATCAAAAATAGGCTCCTCCTGGCCCCTCAAATACCCAGGGACCTCCCACAATCCCCAGATTTTCTCTGCAGTCTGGACTGCGGCCCTGTAGGACTATTCCCACCCGTTCCATCAGTAATTGCCTCCCAGTCTTGGCTGCGCTGGTCGGGTGATGGTAGGCAGCACCGCTGTTGGGTGCTTAGGAGCGCTGCTCCACCGCAATCCCCCACCAAAGGGTAGGCGGTACAGTCATATGTTGAGCCTCTATGGGATGCCCCTCCCGCACTATTGTCCCTTGCTCCTGTCTATCGGTGGGCCCTATGTTAAGTGGCCGCTGTCGTTCCTCACTCTTCTTGTAGCCTTCGGGGGAAAAGGGGGGGGGGGGTGCGTGTATGTATATACCTGTATTGGCTTTTATGCTTCACTACATTATGCTTTGTGTCAGCCGCCACGCTGACTTGTTTTACATTTATTATGCTTGAAATTGCCGCCACGCGCCTTTTCCTGTGTTCCGCGCTTGGCGCCGGCGTTACCTCAGGCGCCGGTGCGCCGTCATTGGCTGCTTGTCACGTGTTGGCTTCACGCTCTTCAGGGGTGGGGGGCCTGTCCTTGGCGCATTCCACGTAATTGCTCATGCGGGCCCGCCCCTCGAGGTATACCGACGCCATTTTGTTTGCTTGGCTCCGGCTGCTGCGTGATGGGCTTCTGCCTACCGCGGTCCGTGAGTGCCCTCGCGGGTGGCTTTATTACCGCTTTTAATTATTGTATTCTTACAGCCCCCTTTGATTATGTCTTTCAGACGGGCGAACCCCTTTGGCTTCTCTCGGCCCTACTCCCTCTATTAGATGGTTAACTTGTGAGGCCTAGTGTTAATTACTCCCACTTCCCTAGCGGGTTATTGGGGCATCCCGGGTTGCTGTATAGCGTTAATCCCTATAATCACCATATGGAGGCATCTCAGGATAATGTGACTGGGGTTCCTTCAGGACAAGCCTGGCTGTGTGTAGCTTGTGGGGAGTCCCATGTTGACACTGAAAAGGCGTGGGTCTGTGTACCCTGTGCCAGACAGGTGCTTGAACTGCATTACGGCCTTCCAATGGCTGAGTCTGCGATTCGCTTCGCCTCACCTACTCCCCCAAGCTTAAATCTCACTCCCATTCAGTTGCATACAAGTGGGGATTCTCAGCCTGATGTGTTTTCTAGACTGGCTAGTGTTGAGAAGTTAATTGCTAATACCTTGGCGCGTAAGGCCTCTGCAAAGAAGCGGCACTTAACGCCTGATGTCCCTCTTTTCCCTATGGAAGCTGACGAGTTTTTGCAACTATCTGGCTATTCCCCCTTGGAGGAAGGGGAGCTATTCTCCGATTCAGGGTCATCTGATGAGAGACCCAGGGGTCATGACGATTCTGGCTCTGACCCCTGGGCCCCGGATGATACTGAGACCCTGTCGTGTGTTCTCTATTCCCAGGATTCTGGAGTTCCTGCAGAATGGGTTGGAGATGGGGCTCCAACTCAGTACTCTGAAGGGTCAGGTTTTTGCCCTGGCTGTTTTCTTCCAGAAGTCCTTTGCTCAGCATTCTCTGATCAGGACTTTTTTCCAGGGGGTCACTCATGTGCATCCCCCACGTAAACCTATGGTGCCTGTTTGGGATCTGAACTTGGTTCTGTCAGCCTTGCAGGGTGCTCCCTTTGAACCTGTGCAGGATGCTACCCTGGCAATTCTTACTCTCAAAGTTGTCTTTTTGGTGGCTATCACCTCTGTTAGGGGTGTGTCTGAGTTGGCGGCGCTGTCCATTTTGGTGATTTTGGCCTGCTTGGTCCGTGAGTCCCCTTTGGGGGTTTTTGGTTTCCTTGGGGCATGGGCTGGGGGGTGCTTATGTGTTTTTATGTATGTCTTTCAGGCGAACAACTATGGGTTGTGGTTTCTCCCGGTCCTGCCCCTTACCCCCCCTCATCTCCCCTTTCTGGCTTCTGGGGGCATCCCTTGGGGGGGCATCCCAGGCGGCTTTTTATTAGCCCTTACCCTGTGCTGGCCTATTGTACCTGTCTTAATCACCATATGGAGGCTTCTGGGGATAGCGTGCTCGGGGGTCCTTCGGGGCAATCCCGGGTAACAGTGCCGCGGTGTGCGTGCCGCGCGGCTAGGGTATCGTTGCGGCCCAGGCTGGGCTACCCGCTTCGCTTCCCAGCTCCGCGCCCCCCTCGGTGTCGCCTACCCCTCTGTGCCTGCATTTAGCCCCCAGTCAGGGGGATACTAGCAGGGGGTCACAGTCTGATCTGGCACTGCGTGTGGCCAGCATTGAAAGGCAGCTTGCCAGGCCTTTTCCACGAAAGGCCTCTGGCAAGAAGCGGCACCTGGCTCCCGCGCCCTCCTTCCTGAGGAGGATGAGGAAATTGATGCTTTTGGTGGCCGTTACCGCCTAGAGGAGGGGGAACTCTTCCAGGACTCTGACTCCTCTGGGGACCAGCAGGGGGTCACAACAGTGACCCTGGGTCTGCGTCTGGAGAGAACTCGTGGTTCCCTGAGGACACTGATAACCTGTTGGCTCACATTTTTGAAATCTTGCACATTGTTCCCCCTGAGGTGACTAAGAGGAAGCAGGGTGAGCTCTTTCATCCTGATAAACAGTGTCTGGAGGTCCCTGAGCAGAGCCATTTCACTAATATGGTGCTCAAGGAGTGGGAACGTCCTAGTAGATTGACTACGGTGCCCAAAGGGTTGGATAAGAGGTACCCTTTTCCTGCCAACCTGGTCAAGCGATGGTTGTGTCCCGCTGAGGTGGACGCTCCCGTTCTAGGGCTGTCAAACGCCTCGGCCTTCCCCTGACACTACTACACTGCGGGACAGCGAGGACCGGCGCATGGATCAGCTGGCCTGCCATGCTTTTACATTTGTGGGGGCTGGGCTGCGTCCGGTCTGCGCCTCTGCCATTACAGCTATTGCCCTTAAGAAGCAGCTCAAGCGTCTCCTTGATGGCGCTACGGCTAGTAGCAGGGGGAGGATTATAGGGACCTTTTGCTTTGCTCTGATTTTGTTGCCTTTGTCCTTACTGCCATGGATGATGTGGTACAGCTGAGTGGTAGGGCCTCTGCCCATTTGGTGGCTATGCGCCGCTCTGTTTGGCTGCGTCAGTGGGCGGCTGACGCTGCTGCTAAGAAGGCTCTGACTGGGTTCCCCTTTACTGCGGCTCTTTGGTGAGCGTCTGGATGTTCTAGCCAAGGATGGTAGGCTGCCTCAGCGTAGGAGGCAGCATCGGCCTTTTTGGGGGCCCTCCGCTTCCCTCCCCTCCTTTCGTGCTCCCAGAGGAGGTCGTGGCTCCCTCTTTTCAGGTACTCGCAGAGATTCTTGGGGCCATGGCAGACCACGTGGTCGTCCCGGTCTCTCATGGGGTCCCAAGCCCCCTCAGGCATGAGGAGGCACCCTCACCCATCCGGGTGGGGGGACGGCTTCGGCTCTTTGCTCACGTCTGGAGGCTCCGCGTCTCAGACCGGTGGATTCAGGAGGTGGTGTCCTCCAGTTACAAGATAAGAGTTTGCAGCCTGGCCGCCCCCAAGATTCATCAGATCCCGGATGTCTCAAAACCCTCTGTCAGCTCAGGGTTTGCGCCTTGCGGTTCTACGTCTGTTGGAGTCAGGAGTCATTTGTCTGGTGCCTTCCCAGGAACGGGGTCGAGGGTTCTACTCCAATCTGTTTATGGTCCCCAAAAAGGACGGGTCCCTGAGGCCCATCCTGGACTTGAAGGGTCTCAACAAGTTTGTCAGGTTCAAGCATTTTCGCATGGTGACTCTACGCTTGGCGGTCAGTACCCTGCACCCGGGCATCTTCATGACCTTCGTGGACATCAAGGATGCCTATCTTCACGTGCCAATTTTTCCAGGTCATCAGAGATTTCTCAGGTTCGCTCTAGAGGATCAGCATTACCAGTTTGTGGCTTTACCGTTCGGTATCACCTCGGCGCCTCGGGTGTTCACCAAGAAGGTGCTGGCGGGCGTGATTGCCCTGATTCTGCAGCAGAGCCTTAGCATCCTCCCTTACCTGGACGACATTCTGATTGCAGCTCAGTCTCTTCATCAGGCCGAGAAGGATACTCTGGCGGTGACCTCCACTCTCGAGTCCTTCGGCTGGGTGATCAACTATCCCAAGTCTTCACTGTCTCCGTCTTTGGTGAGGTCCTTTCTGGGCATGACTCTGGATACCTCTCGGGTCAAGGTATTTCTGCCTCAGCAGAAAGTGGAGGGCCTTCAGAAGCGGGCACGGACTCTGCTCTTGTGTCCCCATCCCTCCATCCGGCAAGGGATGCAGTTAGTGGGTCTGATGGTGTCCTGCTTCGAGGCGGTCCCTTTTGCTCAGTTTCACGTGAGACCTCTTCAGTTGCACCTCTTGTCAGTTTGGGATCGGGACCCTGTGTTCCTGGATCAGGAATTTGTTTTGTCCCCCCTGGCCAGACAGTCCCTCCTGTGGTGGCTGGACTCAGGGAACCTTCTAGTGGGCAGGACCTTTCTGCCCCCGTGCTGGGAGACTGTCACCACAGATGCCAGTCTGACCGGTTGGGGGGGCTTTTGGAAGTCTCTGAAGTTCCAGGGTCGGTGGGGCCCCCAGGAGGCCCATGCTCCCATCAATGTCCTGGAACTGAGGGCGATCAGGTTGGTTCTTTCTCAGCTGACCACACACCTTCGGGGTCGGGCTGTTCAGATCCGCTCGGACAACCAGACGGCGGTTGCCTACATCAATCATCAGGGAGGGACTCGGAGCATGCAAGCCCTCAAGGAAGTGTCCCTGATACTGTCTTGGGTGGAAGAGAATGTCTCTTGCATCTCGGCGGTTTACATTCCGGGGGTGGAGAACCAGGAGACAGACTCCCTGAGCAGGGGGACGTCTCAGCTGGGGTTATGATCCCTCAGCACCAAGGTATTTCACTCCCTGTGTCACCGCTGGGGTCAGCCGGATGTGGACCTGTTTGCGTCCCGCCACAATCACAAGCTTCCCAGGTTTGTCTTCCTGTCACAGGATCCTCTGGCCTTCGCCACGGATGCGCTAGCAATGCCTTGGACGGAGTTTCGGCTCCTCTATGTGTTCCCTCCCTTTCCTCTGCTGGGCATGGTGCTGCGCAAGATAGCCCAGGAAGGGGTACCAGCCATTCTGGTGGCCCCCTGTTGGCCAAGGAGGGTGTGGTTCGCAGACGTCGCGCAGTTGGCAGTAGATCGGTATGCTCTGCCCAAGGATCCAGATCGGCTCACTCAGGGACAACTGTGCCATCCCAATTTACAAACACTGGCTTTAACGGCTTGGCTGCTGAAACCTCCATCTTGATGGATAAGGGTTTGCCGGTTTCTGTTGTTGATACCATGATTAGGGCTAGGAAGAAGTCCTCATCCTTTATCTACCTCAAGGGACAGGTGTCAGCTCTGGCAATTTCTTTCCAAAGATCCTTTGCCAATCACCGGTTGGTTGATGTTTTTCCAGGGAATTACTCATGTGCGTACGCCACGTAAGCCTATGCTAACGATTTGGGACCTGAATCTGGTGGTGTCTGCTCTACAGGGTCCTCCCTTTGAGCCTATCCATGGGGCTGCTTTGCCCATTCTGACTCTTAAGGTGGCCTTTTTGGTGGCCATTACTTCGGTCAGGCGAGTTTCCGATCTGGCAGCGCTCTCCATCAAACCTCCTTATTTTGAGCGGCATCAAGATAAGGTGGTGTTTCGACTTAAGCCGGATTTCTTACCTAAGGTTGTGTCTGCTTTTCATCTCAATCAGGACATTGTTTTGCCTTCTTTGTGTCCTAATCCTGCTAATTCCAAGGAGCAGACCCTTCATTGTTTGGATGTTGTCAGGGCTCTGAAGTTTTATTTGTTTGCTACTGAGTCTTTCAGGAAATCTGACACTCTTTTTGGTCCTTCTTGCTGTGCTGTGTATTAGCAAGTGGATCCGTCAGGAGGTGGAGCAGGCCTACTCTGCCAGGGGGAAGGTTCCTCCTTTTAGGAGTACTGCTCATTCCACTCGTGCTATTGGTGTGTCTTGGGCCTTTCAGCACCAAGCTTCTGTTGAACAAGTTTGTAAGGCCGCAACTTGGTCTTCTGTTCATACTTTTTTCAAGTTTTACAAGGTTGATGTTAAGGCCTCAGCTGATGCTGTTTTTGGCCGCAAGGTACTTCAGGCAGTGGTGGTTTGAACTGCCTGTTGTTACTCTTTGGGAATCCCACCCTACCTTACGGACACTGCTGTTGGACGTACCATAGGTAAGGACTTCTTGAAGCAGGCTGTGCCATGCAATAGGTAAAAGACAATTCTGTGAGTACTCACCTGTAGAATTGCTTTTACTATGCATGGCACGGCCTGCTTCACCCCACCTTAGTTATCGTTATTCTTGGTTGCTTCTTTATGGTGATTGTTCCAAGGTAGTTGGGGTTGTTACCTTTTTTACCTTTATTAGCTCCCGGTTTCTTGAATAACTGCTTGTCAATGCTGGATTGGTCTATTCTGTTTTTATATGGTACCGGGAGGAGCCACAACTCTTCTTGAAGCAGGCCGTGCCATGCATAGTAAAAGCAACAGCGGAGGTGGGGTTGGGATCACTAGTGCGGCATCCCCGCAAAGAATACACTGCCTGGCCAAAAAGGTCACATGCTCTCATATTTTGTTGGACCGCCTTTAGCTTTGGTTGCAGCATACACATCTTTTAATCAAGCTTCTACATTGTCGCATTTATTTCTGTCCATAGCTGTTATTTTTTCCCATGTATTTATGATGAGAGTTTTGGACCAGGCAAAGTCGTCTTCCGCACATCCCAAAGATTCTCAATAGGGTTCAGGTTTGGACCCGGTGCATCCTGGCATTATAATCCTGGAATCTGCCCAATGTGCCTCTAGGGATGAAAAATATCTATTGATGGAATAACCTGGTCATTTAGTATATTCATGTTGTACGTTGACCTCATTCTTTGGGCAGATAATGTTGCTGAATCTTGACCTGACCAATTGCAGAATGTGGAGTATAAGAGAATGGGCAATGGTGTTAAAAGCAGAGGATAGGTCAAGAGGGATGACAATGGGGATAGCATTTAGATTTGTCTGTTAATTAATCACTAGTTACTTTGGTAACAGTCTTGCTCAGTTGTCTTGAGCAGTAAAGTGTGCTTGAAAGAGCAACCATGAGTCCCCGAAGGGCTTGTTTGTAATGCAGGAAAGTCATATTGGATTTAGACTTTTGCCATTGCTGTTTAGTGACTCGGGCGTGTCTTTTCAGTTTAATGATGTCCATACTGAGCCTTTGTTGTCAGTGGTATAGAGGGTAGGAGTAATAGAAGGGAGGGGGCAGGTGTTGAGGCAGTGCAAGCCTGCAGAGTCTGTGTTCTTAAAGTGGACCAACACCCAGGATTTTGACTATCCTGGGTTTTGGTCCACTTCAGGGGGGCACCCCAATACTCACCTCAAAACGCTCCCACGTGCCCGGGTGACAGCGACGGACAAGCGCTGACAGCGACGGACAAGCCAGCGCGTCCGCCGCCGCCGCCTCCCGCACGTCCCTCTGACAGCGCCCGCGCCGGCCATTCACAAGGAGGTGAGCTTTTGGGGGGTTTTCGGGGGGGGGTTCCTCACCGCGGGACATCCCGATCTCGGATGTCCCGCGGTGAGGGGGGTGATCGGCCCGGGAATCTTATAGATTCCCGGGCCGATCACCCCAGGGTGTTGGTCCACTTTAAATGAGGACAAAGTGTGCAGAGGTTTCAAAAAGTCAGGGAGGGAAAGATTTAGCAAATGTAGGTTTCTGCGATTGATAGGCTGTGTGTGTAGCAGGAGTAGACGAGAGGGTCAGTGTTAGCAGGTCATGGTCAGAGAGGAGTAGGGGAGATGAAAAGTTTGAAACTAGCAAATTTTAGTAAAGAGGAGGTCTAGAGTATGGCCGTCCTTATGGATGAAGGCAGAGGACCACTATTTTAGGCCAGAAAAGGAGTTAAAGCGGACCAACAGTCAAAAATTATTTAAACTGGACAAACACAACAAACGTGCTCATATGCATTCCTCCCCAGGGCAATTTAGATTGTTGCACATAAAAATTAATTTGCCTTTTTCTAACTCCTGCTGTAGTAAATTTTAGAAACAAAATGGCAGCTCATTTGCATTTGCCACCTGCAAACAGGAAGTGCTGCTGGGCTTCCTGTTACTGTGCGTTGGTAGTTATGTCAAGTGAATCCATGCAGCAACATGGCTGAGATGCTGGCAGAGGAAGATTCAACATGGCCACTACCTTTCTTTTCCAACTGTGCCAGGCTGTTGGTCCGGTTTAAAGTGGACCAACACCCACGGGTGATCGGCCCGGGAATCTATAAGATTCCCGGGCCGATCACCCCCCACCCCGCGGGACATCCGAGATCGGGATGTCCCGCGGGGTGAAACCCCCCCCAAACACCCCAACTCACCTACCTTATCTTCGGTGGCGGCCGGCCGCCGCCGCCTCCCTCGCGCCCCTGTAGGCGTGCGCGCCTCCGCGCCGGCCGTCTGCGAATGGCCGGCGCGCGCGCGTCAAAAGTGACGCGAGGGAGGCGGCGGCGGCGGCCGCCGCCGCTTAGACGTTCCAGATCTTCCCTTGTACGTCGGCACTGGGAGCGGGGAGAGGTGAGTTTTTCGGGGGGTTAGGGGGGGTTTCACACAGCGGGGCACCCCGATCGGGGGTGCCCCACCGAAGTGGACCAAGACCCAGGATAGTCAAAATCCTGGGTGTTGGTCCACTTTAAGTGAGGGCTATCTGGTGACAGCAGGACTATTAGTGTCGATAGGTATGTTAAATTCTCCAATGATTATTGAAGGTATGCCAGTGGAAAGAAAGTGGAGAAGGCAAGTGGTGGGTCTGGGAGGGCAATTGAGGTAAAACGGAGAGTAAAGTGTAGGAGCAGCACTCAGAAAGTAGGACTCCAACACCCCCACTTAAATGTTGCCAAGTCTGGGGGGTGGCTGAATTGTAGAGCTTCATATGAGAGTTAGCCAAGACTCAGGACGGTAAAGGAATTGGTGATGACAAATCATGAGTGGATTCCAGATGGTGTGTGGGGTTGAAGTTATGTGCATGAGATTAGTAGGTGTACAAGTGTGAGGTTTGGTGTTGAAAGTGTGTGCGTGCGTGCGTGCGTGCGTTTAAAAGTAGGATGAGGGGAAAGAGCTGGACTGGGATTAGGTGAGATGTCGGTTGCAGCAAGAAGGAGAGGAGAGAAGGTAATTGTGAGATGTAGGAAATGAAAAATTACTTAACAATAGCAGTGGGATGCATTGCTTGTAGGGTTTTGAGGGTGATTGTCCAGGCGTAGATCAGCTTTGTGAGTAGATAGTGTAGATTCAAACAAGCAGAATCTTGGTCCTCAATACTATTGATCTCTTTGAGTTTAATTCAGGTGTAAGTCTTCTCAGCATTAGAGAACTAATGCCAATCTTTATGCCTCTGGGAATCAAAAGCTGCCACACATACATGCACCTTCTCCAACAGGGGGCCCTGATTGTTGTGTAAGCTATTCTTCAGCCTTATTAAAGTGGACCAACACCCAGGATTTTGACTATCCTGGGTTTTGGTCCACTTCGGCGGGGCACCCCCCAGAAACCCCAAAAAACTCACCTCTCCCCGCTCCCACGTGAACGCCGCAGCCAATCCCCGCCAACGTCCAGGCGGGGATCAGGAACGTCCAAGCCGCTTCCGCCGCCGCCGCCTCCCGCACGTCACTCTCGGCGCGCGCGCGCCCCCGCCGGCCATTCACAGAGGGCCGGCGCGGGCGCGCGCACGTCTGGAGGGGCGCGCGGGAGGCGGATCAGGTAAGATGTTTTTGGGGTTTCTGGGGGGTTTCACCCCGCGGGACATCCCGATCTCGGATGTCCCGCGGGGTGGGAGGTGATCGGCCCGGGAATCTTATAGATTTCCGGACCGATCACCCCTGGGTGTTGGTCCTCTTTAAGGGTGAATGTTTGTTTTAAGTGATAAAAAAAAAATGCTCCCAAAGGGTTATGACCTGGGTTTCATTGTCTGTGACCCACAAGGGAGATTTAGCCTATTTTTTTCCCACTTAAGATTCCTGTATGGCAACCACATCTAACAGAAGAGCCATGTATATCACAGGGAGGTCACAAAGAGGGTTGGGGCTCACTTTAAAGTGGACCAACACCCACCGCTGATCGGCCCGGGAATCTTAGCTCCCTCCCCGCAGGGCATCCGAAATTGGGATGCCCCGCTGTGTGAAACCCCCCCCGGGGTGCCCTGCAGAAGTGGACCAACACCCAGGATAGTGAAAATCCTGGGTGTTGGTCCACTTTAAGGTGCAGAAACCTTTTCCTGTATTATAAATAGGTCATGTTAGAGTGCTGTCATACTATCTGCTCTCTCAACTCCTTCCCGTCTCGTCTGCTTATTCACTCTCAGACACGACTAGATAGTACCTTGAACACATTTGTACGATTTGTGCAATTATCAGCAAACCTTGAAAGTCTGTTGAATTGTGGAGAATAATCCTGCGCCAAGTGTGCTGTGAGTGGTGGGGGGGGGGGGGGGTGAAACTCTGGGGGACGATTAGCTGCTAAGTGGAGCATTGAGTTTCTCCTAATTGGATTCCTCATCTCGCTGAACTGAGGCGTGGAGAAGCCCCCAAGAGGCCTGCCTACTGCTCCAAAGCCTGTAGGTCCTTCCTTGTGATAATGCACACCAAGGTATGTAGACATAGCTTATAATAAATGTGTTTGATAATTAATTAGCCATTAATTACTAAGAGGGGCATATTATACAGCATCCAGCTAATGCGGCCTCTCGCACAAACTGCTGGAGAAGAGCTGTTAGTGGACTAAAAAAACCTGAAGGGTGCCAAAAGAGAAGCCCCCCCCCCCTCCACAAGAGATACTGAACACCTTTTTTGCCCTTCCTATGACCTTCTACCCTAATCCCTTCCTGAGACCTTCACCATCAGTTTGGAATGCCCTGCTGTGTGAAACCCCCCCAGTTCGTCCAGTAAAACTCTTACTTGGTCTCGCCCAATCAGCACGCTTGGCACTATGTCATCAAGGCCCGACTGGAGCCTAAGATAGCTGAATGCAGCCAAGTGCACCAACTGCCACATCCCCACTTGCTTCTAACAGGGTGCATATCTAAAGTTATAGCGTAGTGCTGCTGCGGCCCATGCATGCACCATTGGTTTGGGGATCAGGTAGGTTTTACAGGGGAATTTACAAATCTGGATGCCCCAGAGAGAGGGAATTAAGCGGTCCAGAGTCTTATAGATTCCAGGGCTGTCTGAGTTGTGTTTTGGTACACTTTAAACCTGTATCCTCCAGGGGAAATCCATATAGGTTGGTATTTGTAACAATCTGAAAATCGGGAAGTTGTACTTCATGAAACCTAAACTAGAGGAAAGCAGTCCTGGCCAGTGCTGGCAGGGATAACACTACACGTAGAAGCATTGCCTATATTTCTGAAACTAAACTATGAACAAGCACATTTTTTATTGTACAGTTTTCTTTATTAACACAATAGCTGGCTGGGTCAGGATTCTGTTTTTGGAGGCGCAGGAAGAATTTGGCACAGAAACACATCCAGCATTGTTTCAGTCGGTGCAGTGTACTGTGCGGTTGGCATCACATGGGCAGATTTATACACACTATTGTGACTGGGGCAGAAATGTTGGTAGGCAAACAGTGCCATGTAAATGCCTACTTTCATGTACCTCTCAATCACACCGATTTAATTGGCTCCATTACTCTCACATATGTGTGTTTGTGTATAGGAAAATTATTAAAAAGAAGGTAAATGCCACTTAAAGTGGACCAACAGTCAAAAATGAATTAAATCAGACAAACTCAACAAACAGTCCTCATGCATCCCTTCCAAGAGCAATTTAGATTGCTGCACATGAAAAATAATTCGCCTTTTTCTAACGACTACTGGGATAAATTTTAAAAACAAGATGGCCGCTCGTAGGCTTGCATGATGGGCTTCCTATTACTGTGCATTTCAGTAATATCAGTTGGGAGAGGACGTTCCAAAATGGGCTGTTGATCAACTGCATTGATTTGCTTCCTACATTTCTCAAGAGAGGAGTGAGTAAAATGTAGTCTGGCCAAGCCTAGGCTGCACAATAAGATTGTTTGAGTTTTTGAAAGTTTAGGTCGCCAACTCTAAAGGGAAAGCTTACTTTCAATACTTCAATGTCCTCATTTTTTAGAAAATGTGTTTTATATGGGAACAGTTTTTCCTGTTGCTATTGGCATTATACACCAAGAAGAGAGAAGTGAATCCTGTACACACAGAACCCTGCTGCTGCGCATGTGAAAGGTTGACTGAGCGCCCCCCCAGCAGCGGCCATAGCAGCAGTGTTCTGTGTGTACAGGGCTCACTTCTCTCCTGGTGTACAGACATGGTGTATATTGCCAATGGCAACAGATTGCAGGTAGTGAAAACTGCTTCCATAAAACACACCATTACACTAACATAAGAATATAAGAAAAGATACTAGATGGGTTTGGTGCCCTGAGGACATCCTTTGTGCACAAAAAATACACACATATAAAAATCCTGTCCAACATGGACTTACCCTTTAACTTTTAAAATTTGAAATAAGCACTATCCAGTACAGACAGAAACATGGTTTCTTTTTATTTATCTAAAGCTCCAATAAAATCCCAAAAGGTTTATCCTGACAAACCCTGCACAAGGATACATTGCAACACAGCGGAGCATAATGAACCACAGGGCTTTCAGACTTGTGTCAAAAACCAAAGTTCACCAAACCCAACTGCCTATGAGGCTCCAAACCAGATGAATGGTCCTTGCACCTCTACATTTTCGTGGCAGTGGACCTCCAATTTGCCAATATCAGCTATTTTCCAGCATGCGGTGCCATACTTCTTTCCACATCTCCCTGGTAAGTGAAGATAATAGAATATGGAAATTAGAGTGCAGTAAGCCAGCATGTCTTTTCTGCCCATATCTGCCATTTATGGCTGGGGATCCACTTCTGTGGAGTAGTATTTTATAGCCAGAGAAGATCTTTTTATTACTTTTTGGCGAACGAGAGAGACCCACGCTCAATTAACCATTGTGTTCTATGCCTTTCACTGTATTTTGAATTGTTTTAAATTTTTATTGTTCTGTTACGTTTATGATCTATTAAAGTGAAACAAAACCCATCGCGATTGGCCCGGGAATCTTTAAGATTCTTGGGCTGATTGATCCCCTCCCCCTGGGGCATCCAAAATTGTGATGCCCCACTGTGTGAAACGCCCCAGGTCACCCCATACAGTTACCATGAGTCCCGGTACAACAGCGCATGTGCAACATGTGGCCACATCCCGCTATGCCTCTAGCAGGGCAAGTGCCCGCGCCAGGCATTTGTGAATGGCCGGAGCGGGCACACTCCTTGTTAGAGGGAAGCGGGGATGCTGCTGCCAGCACATTGGCCTTAAATGCTGGCTTAGACAGTGTAACGTCAGCAGCTTCGATCTGGGGGGTTTCACACAGCGGGGCACCCCCCGATCGGGGTGACCCGGGGGAAAGGACCAAAACCCGGGATAGTCAAAATCCTGGGTTTTGGTCCACTTTAATGTCCAAGGTGGCTCTCAAAGTATAAAAGGTTGGTGATCTCCAGTATACACTGATGATACAAGTAGTCCAAGAAACCACTCTTCGAGCTTGAGTCAGAGCCTGGTGAAAATTCTCACTCCTTTTTTTTGTAAAGAAATTTGCCATTAGTATTCATTGTCTACTGGGTGTAAATTTTCACCTGGCTCTGAATCAGCCCCAAGGTATACAATGAAAGTATGATTTTTTTTTTTGTTTTAACGAAAACCACACGAGAACCTTGATTCAGTAATGGTAGTCATGATAGTAAAATCACATTTCTATAGACCTGATCAGGGGGGCACAAGGGTCCCCATAATCTCATGGTCATTTTCTCCCGCAGCCACAGTATCCGAGGCTCAGCACCACACCTGGAATGTTATGCAGCTCAGCCAACATGCCCATAGAGAATGGGTACCTCATACACAACGCGCACACACCCGTACCAGATGAAATGTAGAGGTGCGGCTCCTGGCTTCAAAACACTGGGGCTATAGGAGAGCATGTGCCACTGTGGGGAGGGTAATCGCGGGAGCTATGTATGCCTATGATAGCCTTGATTTGAGGTCTTTACAGATATGTTCCTGAAAGTGGACTTACCCCTTAAATGTTATAGCCGGCAGTAGCCCCCGCCACCCCCCCTACCAGCAGTGGCGTAACAACCGTGGTTGCAGCTGCCCTGGGGCCCGATGACAATGATTACATGTGCGGAGGGCCCTGTCGACTGCAGTGCAACCTCTTACTGAGCACAATCATTTCGCGACAATGTGACGTTAGGTCCATGGCCGACCGATTAGAGTGGGGTGTGTGTTCACACTGGGGCACGTAGTTACACCACTGTCTACTAGTACGGCTGTAGAACAGGAAATCTAAAGTATTGACATAAAAACAGGCAGAACAAGCGATTCCCTTTCTTCACAAACAAAATATAGTGATCCCAGTCTTGGATTTACATGGACTAAGGAAAAAGCAAAGTATGGCGGTAGGAGGAAGAAATCTAAAGTAGTGAAATAGTAGTAGAAATAGAACCCTCCTCCTTTCACAGACATAATATAATGATCCCAGTCTCGGATTCACAGAGATTACAAAGAAACAGGAAGCCATGGCTATAGAACAGGAGATAGAAATAAAAAAATGACAGCTTTCTGCATAAAGCAGACTAGCAAAAATGTATAGCAATTATTTGCTTACTTGCTTCAGAAGCATCACATACTGAGGAGAGGGTGATAAAGTACAGGGGGCGGGGTTATAGCTGTGCTTTGCACAGACAGAGCAGAGCCGGGGTCAGGAAAAGGACAGCAATCACAGAATGCAGAGCAGCACAGTCAGAAGACACTTCCTAAAATTCCATGGGCCAGATAGGATGATTTTTAATGTGGGCAATAGGTATTTACAGAGTGGAGGAAACATATGATTATGCTCTTATTCAGGGTGAAGGTCAGGTTTAATGTGGGCAATCTGTATGTACAGGGTGGGGGAAACATATAAGATAGGCTCTTATTCAGGGTGAAGGTCTGGTTTAAGAGAATAAAACGACTATTACCACAAGCTTGTATCACAGTGTTTAATACTGGTTTGGTCACAATGATCACAGGCAATTTATGACATCACAACTGAGGGTTTCCAGCCACAATCCAGGGATAGCCCGGCTGGTGAGCCATACTTGTTAGTTACTTTTTCTTTGCGGTAATACTATTTACATCTAGTCGCTAAAATACAATTCTGTGAAACTTACCTGTAGAATTGTTTTTGTATACATCCAGTCCGGGCCATCCCGATATCTTCGCGATTGGGTGTTCGCCCCTAGGGGGCGCTTGACTGCAAGATCAAAAGATGTAGCTCCTCCCGGCCCCCTATAAAGGCAGCTGCCCGTCTATCGTTCCCCAGTGGTTTAAAAGCAGTACACAACAAAAAGGGCAGGCCGGGAGGCCCAAACAAAAACATAAGAGACCATGTTACTTCACATAGTCTCTGCTTGTACTCTCTAATGCAAAAAAATTGAAAGGAACTAGAACTAGTGTCCTATGAGCAAAAATGGTTGATCACCATAACAGTCATGCAGGATATAATGAACACAAGGGCGGGGTGGGGCAGCCTGGACAGGATGGATGCAAAAACAATTCTACAGGTGAGTTTCACAGAATTTTATTTATTTTTCTCCTTCATCCAGTCCAGGCCATCCCGATATCTTCACGATTGGGACATCCAAAAGCAGTGTCCATATGGGCGGGATCCCCAGTGCGGAAACAGCATATAGTTAATTTCACTACCGTAAGTATGAACAGAAGACCAAGTTGTGGCCTTACAAACTTGTTCTACCGATGCCTGATGCTGAAAAGCCCAAGAGGCACCAATAGCTCTGGTAGAATGAGCTGTTATCCGAAAAGGGGGTTCCTTCCCCCTGGCAGAAGATGCTTGTACCACCGCCTGTCTAATCCACTTACTCAGAGTGGACTTGGCTGGTGGCAAACCTTTCCTAGAACTCTCTGTTAGAACAAAGAGCAAATCCGATTTCCTGAAAGATTCAGTCGCAGCCAGGTAATACTTTATGGCTCTGACCACATCCAAAGCATAGAGGGTCCGTTCTTTGGAATTAGTCGGTGCTGGACACAAGGAAGGTCATTAAAGGTGAAAAAAAGAAACGACCTTAGGCAAAAAATCAGGTTTAAACGAGAAAACACCTTATCTCTGTGCAACTCAAAGTAAGGTGGTTTCATACAAAGCGCGGCCAGCTCTGATACACGACGCACCGAGGTGATCGCTACCAGAAAGACAACTTTGAGAGTCAATGTAGACAATGCAGCATCGCTCAATGGCTCGAAGGGAGGACCCTGGAGAGCAGACAGCACAAGATTCAAGTCCCACACCGGTAATACTGACTTACGTGGTGGCCGGACATGGGTAACTCCCTGGAAAAAAAGTCTTGATCAACCTATGGTTGGCAATGGATCTCTGGGGAAAAAATGGCTAAAGCCAAGACCTGACCCTTGAGAGTGCTCAGCTGAAGACCCAAGTCTAAGCCGTGTTGTAAAAACTCCAGAATCCTAGAAATAGAAAATTTTCGGCAAGGAAGGCTCTTGGTCTCGCACCAAGCGATATAGGCCCACCAAACTCTGTAGTATATCATGGAAGAAGATTTCTTTCGTGCCTGAATCATTGTATGAATAACCATGGCCGACAGCCCATTCTCCATCAGGATTGAGGTTTCAATAGCTAGGCCGTCAAAGCCAGCGTCCGTAAATTCGGGTGCCGCAGCGACCCCTGTGTGAGAAGACCTGGGTCGTCGGGCATGATGTAGTGATCTATTGACATCTGGGCTATGTCTGCAAACCAACTCCTTCTCGGCCAGTGAGGAGCCACCAGGATGGCTGGCACCCCCTCCTGGGCTATCTTGCACAGAACTCTGCCCAGGAGCAGAAACGGAGGGAATACATACAGAAATTTGAACTCCGTCCAAGGAATCGCCAGAGCGTCTGTTGCTATGGCCAGAGGATCTCTTGAGAGAGAGAGACGAACCTTGGAAGCTTGTGACTGTGTTTGGACGCAAACAGATCCACGTCTGGTTGACCCCAGCGGAGGCACAGAGCCTGAAAAATCTCGCAGCTATGGGACCATTCCCCCAGGCGCGAGGAACTCCTGCTCAGGGAGTCTGCCTCCTGGTTTTCCACCCCGGGGATGTAGACCGCGGATATGCAGGGATCATTCTCCTCTGCCCAAGTCAGAATCCAGCTTACCTCCTTGAGGGATCTCTTGCTCTGAGTCCCGCCCTGGTGGTTGATGTAGGCCACAGCTGTCCGATTGTCCGAGCGGACCTGGATCGCATGGCCTCTTAAATGGGGAGTCAAGCATAGAAGAACCAACCGGATTGCTCCCAGCTCCAAGAGATTTATGGGTAACCGGTTTTCATGCGGATCCCACTGACCCTGGATCTTCTGGGTCTGCCAAACGCCTCCCCAGCCTGTAAGACTGGCATCCGTGGTAACTATCTCCCAATGGGGAGTCAGAAAGGACTCGCCCACCAGCAGGTTCCAGGAGTCCAACCACCACAAGAGGGACTGCCTGGCCAGGGGGGACAGCGAAAAACCTTGTTCCCGAGATTCCTGCGCCCGATTCCAGCCGGTCAGCAGGTTCAATTGCAGAGGTCTCATGTGAAATTGGGCGAAGGGTACTGCCTCGAAGAATGACACCACTAGGCCCACCAATCTCATCCCCAGACGTACTGACGGCTGTTGACAAGACAGCAAGGCCTGCACTTGTGTCTAGAGACCCAAAACCTTCTGCAGTGGCAGAAAAACCTTGACCTGAGCGGTGTCTATCGTCATTCCCAGGAAGGATCTCACTGTTGCAGGCGTGATAAACGACTTGGGGTAATTGATTACCCAACCGAAGGCTTCCAGGGTCTACAGCACCGTCTGAGTATCGCTGTCGGCCTCCTGAAGGGACCGGGCCGAAATCAGCAAGTCGTCCAGATAGGGTAACACACAAATCCCCTGACTCCTCAGGATAGCCATGATGCCCGCCACCCGCTTGGTGAACACACTGGGGGGCTGAGGATATGCCGAATGGGAGTGCTACAAACTGGTAATGTTGCAGTGCAAACCTCAAGAACTTCTGATATCCTTGGAAAATCGGGATGTGCAGCTAAGCGTCCCTAATGTCTTCCGTGGTCATGAAGTCGCTGGGCCGAAGCGATCTCACTGCCGACCGCAACGTTTCCATGCGGAAATGTCTGACCTTTACAAATTAGTTGAGACCCTTCAGGTCCAAGATCGTCCGCAGCGTTCCGTCCTTCTTGGGAACTGTGAACAGGTTGGAGTAGAATCCCTGACCCTGTTCCTGCTGGGGCACAGGGCAAATCACACCTATCCGCAGGAGGTGTTGAACAGCCGTCTCAAAGCCTTAGCTTTTATCAGGTTTCGGGATATCCTTGAACGTAGGATTTTCGTGGGTGGCTTGGCTGCCAGCTCTATCTTGTAACCGGAGTACACCACCTCCTGAATCCACTGATCCGAGACGTGACGCCTCCAGATCTAAACAAACAGCAGAAGCCGTCCCCCCACCCGTATGGGTGAGGGTGCCCCATCATGCCTGAGTAGGCTTGGCTGGGGGTTTGGGCTTAGCTCCCCAGGAGGAGTTGGGCTGACTGCGGGACCTACCTCTGCCCAGGTATCTCTGCGGGCACCTGGGAATGAAGATCCTCTTCCTCCCCGAAAGGACCGATTAAGAAGAGGGGTTCTGAAAGGGCCGAGCAGGCTTCCTTCTCTGAGGGAGCTTACCATCCTTGACCAAAAGGTGTAGGCACTCCCCAAACAGCCGGCTTCCCACAAAGGGTAGACTTGTGAGGAACTTCTTGGCAGCCGCATCGGCCGCCCACTGCTTCAACCAGAGCGAACGGCGTAAAGCAACAAGTAAGGCCGAAATTCTGGCACCAAGCATGACCACATCATCCATGGCAGTAACAAAGCGATGAAGTCCAAGCAGGCCTTGAGTTCCTTATACTCCTCTGCACGTTTGCGAGCCATAGCCCTAGCCACAAGGTGTCTCACCTTTCTCCTGTTGGTTAGTGAAACAATCGCCGAGGCACACGCTGGGCGAAAGAGAGCACCCGCAAAGGAGGAAGCATGGCAGACCAGCTGATCCATGCGCTTGTCTGCAGGGTCACGTAATGAAGCATTGTCAGGTGATGGCATAACAGTGTTATTGGACAAGCCTGATACCGGAGGGTCCACCTCGGAAGGGTGACGCCATAGCCGAACCAACTCCGCAGGGAAAGGGTACCGCCTATGGAGCCGCACAGCACGGAGTGGAGGGAGGCCCGCGGGGCGCGGGCCCCGGCCAGAACCTACGGGGGAACTCAGGGAGGTAAGATAAAGAGAGCGAAGACCGCTCCTCGCTGCACAGCCAGTGAGGAGCTCTCAGTGCTCCAGTCGCATCAAACACACAGTAATAAAACAGTGGGAAGGGAGGGACATACATGAAAGAATCTATATAAATGGTTCCCCATCAGGCTCACCATAAAGCCTGTGGCCGACTACATTTTAAAATGAAGGTCTGCGGCCCAGAACATGTACTCTGCCGAACGCCACACACCCCGGCGTTCACCCTACCGTCACAGATCCCTGTAGTAGCCAAGGGCTGGGAGGCAAGAATGGGTCAGAAGAGATCCACGGGAATAGGTTCCTGCAGTGGCCGACAGGCTAGGTGGCCCCGCTCTGCTGCCAAATTCTGAGAGAGTAACGATCTTATGCAGCCAACTGGGGAATGATAGACAGGCAGCTGCCTTTATAGGGGGCCGGGAGGAGCTACATCTTTTGATCTTGCAGTCAAGCGCCCCCTAGGGGCGAACACCCAATCGTGAAGATATCGGGACGGCCTGGACTGGATGAAGAAAATATACATTTCTGACAGCAGTTCCCTCCCAGGAATATTCCATGCTGAAGATGCAAATTCTGTTCACCTCTATCCATTGAGCCAACATGAGCAGCTCCTCCGCAGGTTCACAAATGTCTTTATGTTCTTGTACAGCTCAGTCTGGGTGATCCTGCACCACAACTGATTCCTTAAAATGGTTCTAATGTTGTAACACTAAATTGCTGAGGCCAGGGCTAAACAAACTCATCAAAAATCCCGGAGCCAGTCAGGCCTGTCTAGTAGCCAGAAGCCTTAGCAGACCACTTAAAAATAAAAAAAAAAAAACTTTTTTAATTTCTCTCTTGAATGGGGTCTAAAATATATATTCAACAAAAAAAAACAGTTAACCTAATAAAGAAGTAAAAGTAAAAAAATCTTTCTCTGATCCCCACAGTATAGGGACTTCCCGATTTGCAATGCCTCACTGTGCATCCCCACAGCCAGTACTCAAATATGTAACTAACTGTATAAATCCCCACGGATCACCCATATACTCATCTTAGGAATCAATCCCACAGTACATACACAGGCCCCTGGCGGTATGACCCGCACTCCTCCTATGCACACCCCCGCCAACATATCTGAATGGCTGGCAGTGAGTGCACGTCGCAGAGGGGTTGGCCAGCAGGAGGCACCCGGGCAATTGTTCCATTCCGAACTCATTGCCGGGCATGAATATGCACAGAGGCGAGTTATGATTGGATAAGAGCCTGCACATATGTCAAGGGAGTGTAGATCAAGGTTAAAAAACTGGCGATCCCATTTCTTATAAAGGGTTTTCCCTTGTAAAAGGGTTTTCGCTCCTCCGCAGGTTCACAAATGTCTTTATGTTCCTGTACAGCTCAGTCTGGGTGATCCTGCACCACGACTGATTCCTTAAAATGGTTCTAATGTCGTAACACTAAATTGCTGAGGCCAGGGCTAGACAAACTCATCAAAAATCCCGGAGCCAGTCAGGCCTGTCTAGTAGCCAGCGGGCACTTAGCAGATAACCTAAAACACACTTTTTTCATTTCTCTCCTGAAAATGGGGTCTAATATATATAAAAAAAACAACCTAATAAAGAAGTAAAAAATCATCCTCTGATCCCCACAGCATAGGGACATCCTGATTTGCAATGCCTCACTGTGTTTTAAGCCTGGGCAGCCTGTACTCAAAAATGTAATTCACTGTATTAAACCCCCACAGATCACCCATATACTCACCTTAGGAATCAATCCCACAGCACATAGACGGGACTACTCTATCAGATATGCACACCCCCGCCAACATATCTGAATAGCTGGCAGTGACTGCACGAGGCAGAGGGGTTGGCCATTCCGAACTCATTGCCGGGCATGAATATGCACAGCGGTGAGTTCTGATTGGATAAGAGTCTGTGCATATGTCAAGGGAGTGTAGATCAAGGTTATTCTATGGACTGTGGACCAATCACCCCAGCATTGACCCAGTGTGTGAGCCCCCCCCCCCCCCGATCACCCGTAAGAGCCTGCTCATACGTCACAGTTAGAAAACTGGTGATCCCAGGGGTTTCTTATAAAGGGTTTTCCCTTGTCAAGTGGACCATAAACCATACCACCCCCCCGCCAGAAACCTAGGTTAAAGCAGGATTGAGCCCGCAGACTGGGGTTATTTTTTTAGTTATTCTATGGACTGTGGACCAATCACCCCAGATGCCAGTCCAGGGCCGGGCAACTAGATTGCCCTACTGTGTGAGCCCCCAGATCGCCTGCAAGAGCCTTACCTTTCCCTAGGCCCTTGCTGCAATCGCTGCTCTACCCCGATTCAGATTGGCTGGGCGCGTGGGAGCGTACACTCCTCAGGTAAGCTGGGTATTGGTGTACATAGCTCTGATGGGTCCCCATAAGCACCCCCCCACGGGGAGGACACTCACCACATGGTTGCGGCAGGCCAAACATTGGTGCAGGTCTGCATGGAGGGGGGCCATGGGTCTGGAGGCAGCTGCCGTTGCTGCCTCTATGGTATATACGCCCCTGGAGCCAAGGATGTGCCGCCGCCCCTGTGCCGACATGCTGTTCAAAATAACTGCTTTATGTAATGCATTCGTATGCACGGCCTAAAGCAGTGATTGGACGAGCACTCACGCATGTGCTGTAGGACCGGAGAAAGGTGAGTTTACTGGGGGACCTGGGGGGGCAAAGACAAAACCCAAATAGCCAAAATCCCAGGTTTTTAATAACTAATATGCAGTGTAGCTGCCTTGAGCCTGTTCAGCAAGTAAAAACACAGCACATGGTTGAAGTAATTTAGTGGTTAAGTAATTAAGAGGGGCCTCACACAGCGGGGCATCCCAAATCGGGATACCATGGGGAGAGAGAATCAGGCGGCCTGTGCATAGAGGGGTGGGGACAACTGCGTTAAAGTGGACTAACACCCAGGATTTTGACTATCCTGGGTCTTGGTCCACTTCCCCACTATGTGAAACCCCCCAGATTGCAAGTAAAAACTCACCTCACCCCGCTCCCACGGCACATGCGCGGGCGCTCGTCCAATCAGCGCGCTCGGAGCCGCTGTGGTATGTGCATCTTACTGCAGCGGCTCCGAGCGCACTGGCGGCCGCATCTCGCGCTTCCCTCTAACAGGGAGCGTGCCCGCGCCGCCAATTCACAAATGGCTGGCAATGCACGCGCCCTGCTAGAGAGAAGTGCGAGATGCAGCCCGCGCATGCGCCCTTGGATCGGGATCTAGTAAGGTTTCTGGGCGTCCTGGGGGGCTTTCACACAGCCGGGCATCCCGATTTTGGATGCCCTGCGGGGGCCGATCACGCTGGGTGTTGGTCCACTTTAAATGATCAGCGCCATCAGATCAGGCGATTGCAAAGTTTTTTTCTAAAATTTTGAAGGGGAGCAAGGCCCTAAATACCTGTGTGATGGGTAAAGATCTTACATACTGGACCTTTAGGGCTTCCTTTCACATTAAAAAAGATAAAATATTTTTCCGGCTGACTCCAGGGACATGTCCAGCCCTGGCCATGTGATAATCTGCTATTGCTACATAAAAGGTTTCCGGATCTCCACACACAGGACCAGCTATGTGGGTCACCAGGCCTCAGGCTCCTCCTGTAACGTTAAGTGGTCTGGTCACTTGAGGGCCTCAGCTTATGTGGTTCAGCTCCCTCGCCCGCTTTTTCAGGTGCCGCTTGCGGATTTTGATCATCCACTTCACGCTGAGCTTGGCAAAGTCGGCAGCTTTAAATAAAACCAGAAACACTCCGCAGAGCAGCGCGATCATGCTCCAGGGGTTGGCGGTAATGATCTGCAGAGAGGGAAGAAAATAACGGAAAAGGAAATAACAAGGAGATAACCCAATTAGAGGCTACGAGAGGCAGACGTCCATCTTGGGATCAAAAGTGCAAACAGTAGAAAACGCAATGGCGGAAAGGTGGACTTACTGAACAACGCTGCCGTAATAAATGGTGTAATTGAACTTCAGCAAATAAAGAGCCGACCTAAACTCCCACTCCAGACATAAAAGCCTGAAGCTTTTCTTGTAAGTGAAATTCTACTAATGGGCCGGATACAACAAAGCCTTTCCTATATTCAAATGCCATATTCATATCTCAACCAACTGTGACCAATGCTGGAATGACCCCTGGAGGGGCAGCAGAATATCTAGCCATGCATCTGGAATGTAAGGAGAATTGAGTGAGGAATGGCAAATTTGAGTTCTGCACACCCCTTGTTATCGTAAATGGAGTGTGGAGGCAACGGTACAACTTGACCCCCCCGATTTGCTTGTAAATGGTGGACAAGCCCCCATGGAATCCCCAGATTTGTGCACACCATAGGACCTGTTCTCTGGGTCAGCATTTATAGCAATCAGAAAAACAGTCATATCCAGCATCACTGCTGCCCCCATAAGTGAAAAAATACAATTCTGTGAAATACTCACCTGTAGAATTGGTATTATACGCATACAGCACGTCCTGCTCCAGATGTAGTAATTACATATGGGTAATCCTCCGCCTGAGGGTGCTGTTCACTGCAGACATGTAGAAAACAGGCTCCTCCCGGCCCTACATATACCGAGGGACCTCCCACAAATCCCCAGCATTGAAAAGCAGTGAGAAGGAGAAGCCAGGAGAAGCCAACCACCCAAAAACTGGCAATAATAAACAAGGATAACAATCACCAAACAGGGGATCCAGAACAACGTGAAACCAGGGTGGGTTGGAGCAGGACGTGCTGTATGCATATAATACCAACTCTACAGGTGAGTATTTCACAGAATTGTATTATTCTAAGCATACAGCACGTCCTGCTCCAGATGTAGTAATTACATGTGGGACATCCAATAGCAGTGTCCGTAAAGTAGGGTGGGATCTCCAACAGAAAAGGCAACAGCAAGCAGTTTAAACTACTGCCGCCTGCAAAACCTTGCGGCCAAACACAGCATCAGCTGAGGCCCTAACATAAACCTTGTAAAACTTTGTAAAGGTATGAACAGAAGACCAAGTACCAGCCTTGCAAACTTGTTCCACAGAGGCCTGGTGCTGAAAAGCCCAAGAAGCCCCAGCAGCTCGAGTAGAATGAGCAGTAAGACGGAAGGGGGGAGACTTCCCCTTAGTAGAATAGGCTTGAACCACAGCCTGACGAATCCATTTACTGATGGTGGAATTGGCAGGAGCCAAACCCTTCCTAGGCCCGTGAGGCACAACGAAGAGAGCATCAGTCTTCCTAAAAGCCTGAGTGATAACTAGGTAATACTTGACGCACCTAACCACATCCAAGGAATGCAAAACCCTCTCCTTAGGGTTACTAGGATTAGGGCACAGAGAAGGAAGTACAATATCTTGATTCAAATGAAATGCAGACACCACCTTAGGAAGAAAGTCCGGCTTGAAGCGGAACACCACCTTATCCTGGTGTCTCTCATAGTAGGGAGGCTGAATAGATAAAGCCGCCAACTCAGACACACGCCTAACAGAAGTGATAGCTACCAGGAAGACAACCTTGAGCGTGAGAACAGCGAGAGCAGCCTCCTGAATAGGCTCAAAGGGAGCACCCTGCAGAGCCGATAAAACCAAGTTTAAATCCCAAACAGGTACCGCACATGAGTGACCCCCTGAAAGAAGGTCTTGATAAGGGGATGCTGGGCAAAGGTCTTCTGGAAGAAGATAGACAGGGCCGAAACCTGGCCCTTCAGTGTACTAAGCTTAAGACCTAAGTCTAGACCATGTTGTAAAAACTCCAGCACCCTGGATACTAAGAATTCCCGGCAGGGAAGAGACCTGGACTCACACCAGTCAATGTAAGAACGCCAGACTCTATAATAGATAGCAGAAGAAGTCTTTTTCCTGGCTTGCACCATAGTAGCCACTACAGATGCAGACAAACCCTTTTCCATCAGGATGGAGGTTTCAATAGCCAAGCCGTCAAAGCCAGAGTTAGTAAATTGGGATGGCGTAGAGCCCCCTGAGTTAGAAGATCTGGCAACCTTGGCAGATCGTACTGATCTACTGCCATTTGAACCACGTCTGCGAACCACACTCTTCTTGGCCACCTTGGGGCCACCAGAATCGCAGGTTGATGTAAGCAACCGCCGTTCTGTTGTCTGAGCGTACCTGAACCGCCAGACCCCTCAGGTGATGGGTCAATTGTTCCAGCACCAATCTGACCGCCCTGAGTTCCAAGACATTGATAGGTAGATGGGCCTCCTGAGGGCCCCACCTCCCCTGGAAGCGCAGGGACTTCCAGAATCCCCCCCAACCCGACAGACTGGCATCCGTTGTGACCGTCTCCCAGGAGGGAGCCAGGAAGGATCTGCCCCTTGTCAAGTTCCTGTGGTCCAGCCACCACGCAAGGGATTGCCTGACCAAGGGGGGAAGCACCCATATCCCGTCCAAGGACGCTGGGTTCTTGTTCCAAACTGACAGAAGGTGAAGCTGCAGGGTTCTCAAATGAAACTGGGCAAAGGGCACCGCCTCGAAGCTTGCCACCATCGAGCCCACCAACTGCATTCCCTGCCGGATGGAGGGATGAGGGCTCGAAAGCAGGGACCTCACCTGCGTTGTCAGAGCTTCCACCTTCTGCGGAGGAAGGAATATCCTTGACTGAACTGTATCCAGAATCATCCCCAGGAACGGGGTCACTGAGGAGGGGGACAGAGAGGACTTGGGGTAATTGATCACCCAGCCGAAGGACTCCAGGGTGGACACTACCAACTGAGTGTCCAGCTCTGCCTACCGCAGAGACCGAGAGGTGATGAGTATATTGTCCAGGTAGGGCAACACGCGTATGCCCCTTAGTCTTAACAGGGACATCACCCCTGCCAGCACCTTGGTGAACACCCTGGGAGCCGACGCGAGGCCGAATGGCAGGGCCACGAACTGGTAATGCTGATCCAGCAGCGCAAATCTGAGAAACCTTTGGTGTCCTGGAAACACCGGAACGTGCAGGTAAGCATCCTTGATGTCCACAGATGTCATGAAGTTCCCTGGGCGCAGCAAGGCAATAGCCGAGCGCAAAGTTTCCATAAGAAAATGCTTGTTTCTGACAAATCTGTTGAGGATTTTTAAATCCAGAATGGGTCTGACTGACCCGTCCTTTTTGGGTACTGTGAAAAGGTTGGAATAAAACCCCATTCCCCTGTCTCTTGAGGGGACCTTGCAAATGACCCCTAGATCCAGAAGATCCTGCACAGCCAGCATCAAGACCCGAGCTGAGGCAGGGTCCTGTGGGATCCGGGACCCAACAAACCTGGTAGGGGGCCGTACAGCAAATTCTATCTTGTAACCGGAGGACACTACCTCCTGAATCCACCGGTCTGAGACGTGGCGGCTCCAGACATGCTTGAAGTGCTGTAGACGTCCCCCCACCCTGATGGGCGAGGGCGCCCCTTCATGCCTGAGGGGTCTTGGGAGGGGCCTTGGGCTTGGGCCCCCAGGAGGAACCGGGACGGCGTCCTCTATTCTTGTTCCAGGAATCTGCGTGAGACCCAGCGAAGGACACTCCTCTGCCTTGCTTAGCCCCACGGTAGGGGGTCGATTGGGAGCTTGGGCCACGAAAGGGCCGAATCTGACGCTTGTGCTGGGGTAACTTGCCACCCTTGGCAAAGATATCTAACCTTTCTCCAAACAGGCGCAATCCCTTAAATAGAAGCCCCGTAAGGGCCTTCTTGGCGGCGTTATCAGCGGCCCACTGGCGCAACCAGACCGCGCGGCGTATGGCTACCACCAGAGCAGAAGATCTAGCGCTCAGCTTAATAGCATCGTCCGATGCAGATAGGATATAATTCACAAAGGTCTCACAGGTGGCCAGAGCGTTGGCGGCATCAGAGGGCAAGTCATCCGCCCCTTCAAGAGCAGTCTTAACCACAGTCCTGAGCGCCACCGCCGTGATGGCTAAGGCGCAAACTGGGCGGAGCGACGCTTCCCCAAATGCAAAGGCATGACATGCCAGTTGGTCAACACGCCGATCCTCTGAATCCCGCAGCATAGTAGTGTCGGGGGAGTGCATAATAGAGGTGTTGCACAGACTTAGAATTGGGGCATCGACCTCGGGTGGCGATGTCCAGCACTTGACCAGGTCAGCAGGAAAGGGATATTTCTTATCCACACTTTTAGGAACCCCATGAAGTTTGCTGGGGTGTTCCCATTCTTTCAGCATGAGGCTATTAAAATGGGTTTGTTCAGGAAATTCCAACCGCACCCTAGCGGTGTGAAACAGATCACCCCTTTGCCGGGGAGCCGCGGCAGGGGGAAGAGAGGGACAATACGTCAAAGATCTGGGTCAACAGTCTATCAATGTCATCCGAGGACCAATGATCAGAAGCATACTCTTCCTGTCCCCTGGACTCGTCGTCGTATGACCCTGAGTCAGAGAGCAATTCCCCTTCGTCTGAGGGGGGATGTGCGTAAGAAAGAAGTAAATCATTAGATTCTATAGGAAATATAGTAGATTCAGGATTCAAACGTCGCCTCTTAGCAGTGGCCTTGCGCGCCAAGGAGCCAGCAATTAAGTTTTCCACACTAGCCAGTCTAGTGGCCAAATCAGTACGAGAATTCCCACTGGTATTGGGGGTTAGGCTCAGACTTGGGGAGTAGGTGAAGCGAGGCGAGGTGCGGGCCCAGCCTCGGAAGAGGCGGGAAGACCGGCTAGCGCCTGCTGTGCACAAGGGACGCAGACCCGTGCATTGTCACCGCTGCTAGGTAAGACCCCGCAAGCTACACACAGACGGGCTTGTCCCGAAGGAACCCCGTTCACAATATCCTGAGATGCCTCCATATGGTGATTATTATATACAATATGCCAGTAGGGATTGACGCTATAAAGCAACCCTGAATGCCCCAATGACCCGCTGGGAAGTGGAAGTGATTTTTTAATGGTCTGGACCGGGCGCTACATCGGGCCGGGAGAAGCCACCGAAGTTAACGGTCTGAAAGACACAAGGGGAACAGGGATGTCAGAGCCAAGCGAGGAGAAGCCGAAGCTAAAGAAAGGTCGCCCATGAGGGCACTTACAGAACAGTGAGGGGCGGACAGTCTTCACCACGCGCACGTGAGAAAGAAATGGCGCCAAGCGAACCTCGAAGGGCGGGCCAGAGCTGAAGATGACGTGGAACGCGCCAAACCAGACCACACCCCCGGAGAGCGCGAAGCTCGAAGCGCGTAGCCAATCAGAAAACAGCAGTTAGTAACTGAAACCAGACCGAGTGAATTACCTCAGGGACTAAACATGACAGGATAGAATACAGAAATACACCCGTAGCGTCCGCGAACAGAGCCGCTGTAAGCGCCAAGTAAAATACATTAAAGGCGCTGCGGCTAAAGTTACCATCAATGTGAAGTGCGGCTCTGACACCCGTTAACCGTCAAAGGCTATAAGCTTACTAGTGTAATAGGGCAAGGTTAGGCCGTCGTACACACAACCCCCCCCCCTCTTTTCCCCCCAATAACAGGGGGAACTAGGGAGGAAGGTGACCCAATACTCTGGGTTCACCGCTACACGGGGCACGGGGCGCTGATTCGGGAGGGGCATCCTCTGAAGGCTCACCATTAGCCTTAACTGCCTACCCTATGGTGGGGGATTGCAGTGGAGCCTAGCTCCGTAAGCACACAAGGTGCTGCCTACCTTCACCCGACCAACGCAGCCCAGGCTGGGAGGCATATTCTTCTTAAAGAGGATGGGTGGGAATAGTCTCACAGGGCCTCGGGCTGTAAAGCCCCCGCTCGCCTGCGAGAGCGTGATACTTCATGTCTTCGCAGTTCAGCACTGCAGAGAAATCTGGGGATTTGTGGGAGGTCCCTCGGTATATGTAGGGCCGGGAGGAGCTTGTTTTCTACATGTCTGCAGTGAACAGCGCCCTCTGGCGGAGGATTACCCACATGTAATTACTACATCTGGAGCAGGACGTGCTGTATGCTTAGAATATACCTACACTCCATCTGTGCTGTGTGTGACCCCACTCCAGTCTCCACCCTTCACATGAACTGATGAATTAGGTAGATGGGGGGGGGGGGGGGGAATAGGCAGGCAAGTAGATGGGCAGGAAGGAAGGAAAGTGACCACTGCCGCTGGTCTGTCCAACACTGCCATGCTGCTCCTTGTCCGTCTATCTACTGTGGCCATGCTCCAATCCACCCAATGGCGGTGCAGAGACAGGCAGCATAGGACAGGGTGGCGGAGACTTGGCAGCAGGGAAACAGTGGACAGAAGACATGGCTGGGGACAGAGTGGTGCAGAAAAGACTTTGTGGTGGGGGACAGTGTAGCAGGGAGCGGAGAGAAGACCCGGATGGACAGCCCGGAGTCAAATGAGAAGTCCAGAGGTTATGTATTGGAGAACCCGGCTAGGAAACAGTGCAGCATGGAAGCGAGAGGGGCTAGGTGAGTAAAACCGCTGGCTCAGCATGCAGAACTCTGCACCCCAGCCTGCTCCCCCATCCATACAGCACCTTCAGGGGGACAGGGCAGCTCTCCCTGATTTGGACATATCCAGAGTAGCTCCCTGCGGGTGGCTGTGCATGTTCAAATCAGGGAGAGGGTAAAGCCCATGCCCAGTCTAAACCCAAAAACATCTACGCTCACCTTTTGTCCCCCCAAAGTTCTTCACTACGACTCCAGTGGGGCAGGATTCTGTCTCGGGGGAGGGGGTTGAAAGGAGAGCATTGTGGGGATTAGGGGAGCGAGATCTAGGGGATTGGTAAGTTTTACCACACTGCAGCCAGACCAAAGAGCTGGGAGGGACAAAGGGTGAGTATAGAGTTTCTTGTTTTCAGTCCCTGCTGATGCCTATAGTGCGCCTGTAACTGGAGATGGGAGAAGTGGCGGCCGTATACTTACATCCTGAACCTCTTGGATGTAGGGGTCCTTCCATTCAAACACCACAAAGAACAGCTGGTCCCCCTTGTCCACAGCGGGCCTGCGGTCGATATAATTCACAACACTCGTCTGCAAGCAAAAATACTTGTCAGTTGATAGAAATCAGTCTGGTTAAAAAAGAGTAATACTCACCTCCCCTACAGCAGTGCAGACTGGAGACATGCAGCAGGACCTCTTCATAGGCTGATGTAAGAAGGATGAGGCCTGGTCCTTGGCTGGGGGGCACCATCCTGATAACTGGGCAGTACCATAGGGGCACATAGGGGGCGCCAGAATCCCTGGTCGCGGTACTCGCCTTGTTGTTGAGCCCAGACCCTGGCACTGAGCATTATGGATCCATGTGCCTCTCATTGGTGGACGCAGAGATAATGGCTGGCCCAACTCCAAGCAAGTTTTTAAAGCGGACCTTCACTCTGAATAAGAGTCTATCTTATATGTTTCCCACACCCTGTACATACAGATTGTCGGCTTATGGAAGCCGCCATCTTATCAGGCAGCCTGCAAACAGGAAGTGCCTCCTGACTGTGCTGCTCTGCATTCTGGGACTGCTGACCGTTACCTGACCCCAGCTCTGCTCTGTCTGAGCAAAGCACAGCTATAACCCGCCCCCCTGTACCTTATCCTGCTCTCCTCTCATCAGTAAGTGTGATGCTTCTGAGTCAAGATGGCGGCGCCCGTATCCTAAATTCCTGAACAGAGTTGCAGCCCAGTGGGGGAAAGAATAATAAGTTAGTGACTAAAAACGTAAAATATATTAATTTTAGATGATGGGGAATCGTTTTTTAAGAGTTTGGGCTTTTCATTAAATCACGCTGAAGGTCCGGTTTAAACATCCAAGATGGTGGCCCATGGAGTTTCCGGCTGCCTGCAAACAGGAAGTGTCTTCTGACTGTGCTGCTCTGCATTCTGGGATTGCTGTCCTTTCCCTGACCCCAGCTCTGCTCTGTCTGTGCAAAGCAAAGCTATAACCCGCCCCCTGTATTTTATCCCACTCTCTCCTCTGTATTTGATGCTACTGAGCCAAGATGGCGGCACCCGTATCCTAGAGTCCTGAACAGAGTTGCAGCCCAGTGGGGGAAAGAATAAAAAGTGATTAAAATATATTAATTTTAGATGCTAGGAAATAATTTTTTAAAGGTTTGGGCTTTTCATTAAATGACGCTGAAGGTCCAGTTTAACGAGAACTGAAATCTTCCCTAGTGAGCATCCTTGGGATTACCACCCCCAGCACCTAGTTTAGCCTGCTGTATACTCACTGTTATCCGGGGTCCCATAGAGTCGATCAGCACGGTATACTCACCCCCACTGGCACAGGTCTGCCAGGCGTGCAGAGTGACCATGCTGCTGAAAGCCATGCGTGTGCCATGGTGAGTATATTATGAAGCCAGGGGTTTCGCTCAGTGGGGCATCCCACATCAGCATGCCCTTGGGGGATATCAGAGAATTTCAGTCCTCTTTAAAGTGGATCAAACCTCAGGATTTTGACTATCCTGGGTTTTGGTCCATTCCCATGGGGCACCCCGATTGGGGATGTCACGATGTGTGAAACCCCCAAAATTGCGACGCAAACTCACCTCTTCTCGGTCCTACGGTGCATGTGCGGCTGCTCGTCCAATCAGCACTCGGAGTCTAAGCAGCGTTGAAGGCCAGCGTCTCCGAGCACGCTGGCGGCCGCATACCCTGCTTCCCTCTAACAGGGAGCGTATCCGCTTCAAACGCCCACACATGCCTAGCGCGGGTACGCACCCTGGTAGAGGGATAGCGGGGATTGGGCAGCGGCTCGCACATGCGCTGTTGGACCAGGAAGCAAGGTAAGTGTACGGAGCAACCTGGGGAAGTTTCACACAGCAGGGCATCCCAATTCTGGATGCCCCCGGGGGGGGGGGGGTCGATTGGCCTGGGAATCTTAGATTCTCGGGCCTATTGCGGTGGGTTTTGGTCCACTTTAAATACTTGCCAAACACAAATCAAATGCAAATTAGTCTCCTCTCCCACCTCCTGCCTAAATTCCACCGACTGGCTCCCATCTTCCTCTGTGGTTTTGACCAGAGACATTTTCACCCAGGTGCGGAATCCCCCGGAGAACTTCCAGCTGGAGAAGGAGCTCTCGCAGTCCTGCATGAAACGCGTCTTGTTGGGGCTGCAACACAAAAATAAGAGACCTAAAGGATTCTGAAAACAAAGCATTTTATTCCACCTGATCCACAAATGCAAACATCGAGCTTAAAGTGGACCAAAACCCACGGATTCCCGGGCCGATTGATTCCCTCCGCCCGGGGCATCCAGAATCGGCTGTGTGAAACCCCTCAGGTCGCCCATAAACTCACCCTTTTCCCTGGTCCACCGGTGCATGCGCGAGCAGCGCCCGCATACCCGCTATCCCTCTAGCAGGGCGAGTGCCCATGCCAGGCATTTGTTAATGGCCGGCGCAGGCACACTCCCTGTTAGAGGATAGCGAAATGCATCCGCCAGCGCACTTGGATCCACTCGCCTTAGACGAAGGAGCGGATCTGAGTGCGCTGATTGGACGAGCGCCCACGCGACCGGGAAGACGTGAGTTTGTTCGGGGGGGGGGGGGGGCGGGGGTTCACACAGCAGGGCCCTGGGGAAAAGACCAAAACCCAGGATAGTCCCCTTGTTGTACTGGTTGGTTGGTTGGTTGGTTACAATGGTATTGTTAGCCCCCTCCGATAGGGAGAGACCCAAAAGAAACCCAAAGGAAAATGAAGGATGGCTTTGTCCTTTTCAAAAAACAAATAAGACCATCACAGCCGCCACCTCCAAAATCCTTTGTATCAAGGTAATTATCAATAATAAAGCCACTTTTTAGGACAACATGGACATAGGAGCCTCAGCAACAGGATCAAAGGGGTTCCAGAGGATAAGAAGGATCAGGACAGACGAAGGGAGGCCCATCTCTTGATTACAGTGGAGGGGCAGCACCATCTTGGAGAGAAACCCAAAGGAAAAATGAAGGATGACTTTGACCATCACAACTGCCACCTCCAAAATCCTTTGTACCAAGGTAATGGTCACTAATAAAGCCATTTTCAAGAACATGGACATAGGAAAGAGCCCTTGGCCGATAAAAGGGGCTTCCAGAGGACGAGAAGGATCAGGACAGAAGAAGGAAGCCCCTTCTGTTGCTTAGAGTGAAAGGCCTACATCATGCTGGAAACCCTAGAGCAGCGATACTCAACTGGCGGACCGGGGTCCAAATGCGGACCTCGTCACCAGATTTCTGGACCCTGCTCTGACAGCCCTGCTCTCAGTTGCTCCTGTGTTGCCATGCTCAGAGCTTTCCACTTGCTCGGCGATGTAGTGCTTAGTCTCCCTGCCAGTGTCATGGCTCCCTGGCACCTAGCATTACAATATGAAGCACTGCACGGGCAGGAATAAGCATTGCAAGGTACAAACATGCCTTTTTTTGTTTTGCTGGGGAATCTTTAGCTCCTCCCTCAGTGTGCTGATTTATAACTATCCACCCAACTTCCCCCCCACCTGCGCGACATCCCTGTGCCCGGACCTTCACCCTTCACCAGATGCCTTTAAACGGACCTTTACAAGAAGTGGTTGAGTACCCCTGCCCCAGAGGAACCTATGCATCGCTTTGTTCTAATGGAGAACCAAATAAAGCTATCAAAGCCATCACCTCCAAAACCCTTCGTA